>CM069603.1:35809153-36409153 GCA_035771175.1 Paratinospora sagittata
ACAGAATCTATTACTTTCTATAAGCTTGTTTCTATATTTACAGAATCTATTACTTTCTATATGCAGACAAGAACCAAACCATGTCCGCCATTGATGATCACAACATCAATTGGAGAAGAAAGTTGTGAACAGTTGAATCCTGAGTATGAGGAGTGGATGAGCCAGGATCAATTGTTGTTGCTATGGTTACTGAACTCCCTTACTGAAGCAGTTGCTGCACAAATCATAGGCGTGTCAACCTCTCAAGGTGCTTGGAAAGCCATTGCTGATTTGTGTGGTTCTCATAATAAAGCGAGGATCCAGATTTGCCGCACTGGATTACAGACAACTCGCAAAGAATCTTTGTCTATGACACAATACCTGATCTAAATGAAGGAATATGCAAATAGTTTAGCAGCTGCTGGTCATCCGTTTTTAGTACAAGATCTGATTTCTTGTACATTAGCTGGTTTGGGAACAGATTACCTACCTATCACAACGCTTCTACAGGAGAAAGATCATCTCACATGGCTTGAGTTACAGTCATCGCTGATCAACTTTGACACTCATCTTGATAAATTAAATCAGCTTAATAATCTTTCTATCTCAAATGTTGCGTCTGCTAATGTTGTTCACAACAGATCTGGTTCAAATAATGTTCAATTCAATGCATGATCACCTACCTTTGGTCATCCAAACTATCCTCCTCAAGGTGGAGGTGGTCGTAGTCAAGAAAACAAATGAGGTGGAGGAAAGTCTAGAGAAAGAGGAAATCGATCTTCAAATCGTCCTATTTGTCAGATATGTGGCAAATATGGACATTCGGTGGCTATTTGTTACTATCGGACGAACTTCAACTACATGGGGTCGTCTTCAACACCGTCAAATGGACCTTCACAACCAAGTGCATATGCTGCAACTTTGAATATTGGTGCTGATCCTTCGTGGATCATGGACAGCGGTGCTACGCACCATGTCACGAGTGATTCTTCTCATATTTCTAATGCATCCGAATATGAAGGTACGTCCAAACTGACAGTAGGTAATGGTTCTATATTGACTATTACACATGTTGGTCATGTGTTTCTAAATTTTACTAAATCAAATCTATGAATCACATATTATGTGTTCCATCTATTCAGAAGAACTTATTGAGTGTGTCAAAATTAACATTGGATAATGTCGTTTATGTGGAGTTTCATGTGGATTGTTGGTTTGTGAAGGACATTCGAACCAACCAACTACTACTTAAAGGCTTCGTTAAGAATGGACTGTATCAATTGCAGTCGTCTTCTTCAAAAATTGTTGATCTAGCAACTTTTCAAGTTTTAGTTGATGCAGGGGATTTAAAAAATAATACATCAGCAGCGAGTGTGTGGCATAGACGCTTGGGACATCCTTCTGGCAAGGTTTTATCTCAAGTCTTAGCTATTTATAATTCTGACTCTACTGGGATTGGTTCTTGTGATTTTTGCAATGCTTGCCAATACGACAAATCTCATAAATTGCCTTTTACAAGGTCGAATAAAAAAGCTTCTAAAATTCTTGATCTCATTCACTCGGATCTATGGGGTCCGGCCCCACTTACTTCCACAAGTGGTTTTCAATATTACATTCATTTCATCGGCAATCACACAAGATATACATGGGTGTATCCGCTTAAGAAAAAATCTGATGCATTTCATGCGTTTAAGATGTTGAAAAGTTTTAGTTGAGAACAAGTTTTCTTGCAAAATCAAGTGCTTTCATTTTGATTAGGGAATAGAATATAGGGTTTTTGCTAATGATCTTAAACTTCTTGCCCCCATGAACACGAACAACATGGGCGTGCCGAGCGAAAACATTGACATATTATCGAAACAACTCTTACTTTGCTTGCTCAAGCAGAGCTTCCTCTAAAATTCTGGTGGGGTGCAGCTGAAACTGCGGGTTACCTCATAAACCGTCTTCCTACTCACGTCTTAAATGGTATGTCTCCATATCAATTGATATTTAATCAACTTCCAGATTATAATTCTCTTAAGTGCTTTGGTTGCGCGTGTTTGCCTTGCTTGAGGCCGTATCAACAACATAAGTTTCAGTTTCATACTGTTGAATGCATATTTTTTGGCTATAGTACATCCCATAAAGGTTACATCTGTTTCAGTCTTAGTGGCAGGGTGTACATTTCACGCAATGTTATCTTTAATGAGACATGTTTTCCATATAAAACAATGTTTCTTTCTCAGCCTAGTGTTTCACATCAACCAAAATTACATACTGTCATTCACTTACCAAGTCTCGCTCCAAATAATTCAATTCCAACCTTGTCATTACTTCAGCCTAACTCAACATTACCAACTGATACAATTTCACCTTCAAATAATACCTCTCATCCTGATGATCAAAATGGGTCACCTGTTTCTTCTTCTCCACAACCAACAGATCATGACACTCAAACCACTTCACACCACATTATCACTAGAGCAAAGAACAACATATTTAAACCCAAGGTGTTTACCTTTGATTTCCATTTCCTATCTACTGAAACCACTTTTGTAAATGAAGCTTTGCAATGCAAAGAGTGGAAATCTACAACGGATGCAGAATATCGAGCTTTGATGGAAAATAAAACTTGGTCACTCATTCCACTGGATCCTTCACAACACCTTATTGGTAACAAGTGGGTTTTTAAAATCAAGTATAACAATGATGGGTCTATACATCGGTACAAAGCACGCCTAGTTGCTAAAGGTTTTCATCAAACACCGGGGATTGATTATGGTGAAACCTTTAGTCCGGTTGCAAAGGCTACAAAAGTGCGTGTGTTTCTTGCACTTGCTGTTCATAATGATTGGCCGGTGCGCCAATTAGACGTGAATAATGTGTTTATGAATGGTTCAATTTCGAAAACTGTCTATATGTCACAACCGGAGGGGTTTGAAGACACAAGCAAACCAAATCATGTTTGCCTCTTGCACCGTGCCTTATATGGTTTAAAACGGCCTGGTATGATCGTCTCAAGTCCACACTTATTAATTGGAGTTTCATTAACTCGAAGGCCGATACGTCTCTCTTCATAGAGATAACAGCTACATTCAATTTATTTGTCTTGGTATATGTCGATGACATACTAATTACTGAAAATGATGCATCTCAAATCTCTTTGTTAATTCAGCAGCTACAAACTGAGTTCGCATTAAAGGATCTCGGATTGTTGCATTACTTTCTTGGAGTGGAAGTTCATCATGATGACTCTGGGATGTATTTGTCTCAAACTAAATATATCTTAGATCTGCTCAAAAGACTAGATATGGGACAGTTGAATCCATGTAACACTCCAGCAATTGTTGGCAAGCAGCTCGCTATGGATAATGGTGAACCATTTGATAATCCCACTCTGTTCATAAGCACACTTTGTGCGCTACAGTACCTATCTTATACACGTCCGGATATCTTTTTTATCACAGATAAATTGAGCCAATTCATGCACAAACCAACGGGTTCTTCGGTATTTAGCTAGGACAAGCAGTCATGGCTTATTGTTCACACCAGCTGATTGATTGACTTTAACAGGATACTCTGATGCAGATTGGGCGTGCTCTCCTGATGATCGAAAGTTTGTTGGTGCGTATTGTGTATTTCTTGGGTCATGGCAATCTAAGAAGCAAACAGTGGTAGCTCGCTCAAGTGTAGAATTTGAGTACCGCTCCTTAGCTCAAGCTACATCTGAACTATGTTGGCTTCAATCTTTACTTTCGGAATTGCAGGTTGTTCTCCCCACGTGTCTGGTACTATGGTGTGATAACATGAGTGTGAATGCAATGGTTGCCAATCCTATGTTTCATGCGAGGACTAAGCACATAGAGCTGGATGTCCACTTCATACGTGATAAGGTGTTACAACGTGAGCGAGAAGTGCGTCATGTGCCGTCATGTGGCCAATTGGTTGATGGTTTAACTAAAGCTCTCCCTGTATCTCGGTCTTGTGAGACAATCTCAAGGTGTATCCTACACCGTTTCGATTGAGGGGGGCTATGAGAGAAGGTCATTAGCTGGAAGTTTGTTAACTGTTGTAACTACTTTTGTATTCTAACAGAACTAACTTGTAAAATAGAGTCCCGTATATTAGTTAGGTTCAGAGATTTCTAGAATGTTAAGGTAGTTACAGGGGAGCCGAAACTGTTACAAGGTTGTTATGAACTTACCTATGGGAGTGAGACAAGTGTACAATGAGTTACTGTAAATACAAGAATACAATGCTCAAGCTATTCTTGAGCTGAGAACAAAAACTCATAAATATCAACCCCCATGCTCACCAAAAGTTGGCGGCACTGAAATGGAGTCGCGTGCTCGAAATTCAAGGTGACGTTCTTGGTCGACTACCTGACCGTCGAAATTCAAGGTGACATTCTCGAAGCTTGGTCGACTACCTGACCGTCACTATGGAGGTGAACAATGTCAAAATCGATAATAGGGGTAATTGATTAAATTATATAATCAATCAATTATATATATATATATATTATGCATACTTAGCCTTATAATTAATCCCTCCAAAGCTCCTGAACTGTCTTCCCCAGCAACACCACAAAGAGGTTATTATTATAACCAGCCCTCATCAGCCTATTCAACTCAGCCGCAAACCCTTGTCTCAACCCGTTACAGTAATCCAAGAACCTTGCAGTCACATCGTACCTTTGATCCCACGTACCCAACTTTAAGCCTCACGTAATAAGCAATCCCTTCTATCAACCCTCATCCAAGAGGGGGCACGTGCATGGGTACTTGCCCACCCCCTTTTCCTATATAAAAGAGGGGAGGGGGGCAATGATCTAACCCTCCCCCTCCCGATCTCCTTTACAAACTCCTTTTTTTGTTAAAAAAAGAAAAAAGAAAAAAAAGCTTTTGTACGATTTCAAAAACCAAGCCTTTTTATAAATATATTTCTAAAAAAAAGTTTTAAATCATATTAAACCAGACAATTTTTTTCAACTTTTTGTTTTTAAATATAGAAAACTTAACTTAAAATAAATATTGAACTCGGCCTAAGATGAATTAACCATCCATTTGGACCTGCATTAAATGAGAAAGGAAAATGCTTGAGATATTCCAAAAGTGTACTCTCCAAGTGAACTCAAGCGCTCAAATTCTTTGGATTGCATAAAGATGCATGTATTGAATGGCTTTACATTAATCCAAGAACTCAAGTGTTTGCGTATGACCTCATTTTGGAGAGTTTTTTCAAAGTGAGTTGGGAACAAAAACACTTTTAAAGGTGCTTGACAATATTTATTTCTAGCTAAACTGTAGAAAAAAAAATAATTTTTAACTTTTAAAAGAAGCTAAAAGGAACCAACTTTTCACAAAAATATTTTTGGTAGAAACGTTTCTCGGAAACCAAAAACGTTTTTGTGAAACTGCTGTAGGAGGATCCTCTAATCCTTAATCCTTCTTGCAAGGTCTAATTTTGTGGTATTAACAGGTTTCGATGAAGCTCACCATACACCAAATGTACTAACTTGTAGAATTGTCAGCCAGGGCCCCTGCCACATTAAGACATGCCAACTTTTCTAGGCGGAAGACTAGGAGTCAAGGTCAAGTCCACTCCTTCGGCCATTTTGCCGTGCTCATTACTGCACTCAACCGTTGATTTTTTTTGTGAACCCACTAATCCAGCTACTTAAGCCATTGGACCGCAAAAGCACGAAACTGCAGATCCTTTTCTTAATGGAATATTGTTTTTAATTAGTTGAAGTCAAGGTAGGCATGGCCTAACTGCGTTGTACTTTTCTTCTTCTTCAAGGTCGGCAGAGGAACTCAATTAAATTTCTCAAACCTCAATCCCTTGTGACAGATTATATATAAATATATATATAAGATGTCTGTGGAGCTTCAAAGATAAACACACCAATTGAAATAGCAGCATGGCTCACCTCATCACCCTCTCAGTATGTTCTATGATAGTCGTCTTGGCAAGCCTGCCAGGAACACTTGCCGTAGAATATCAGGTCACCAACAACGCTGCTGGAACACAAGGAGGAGACAGATTCACAAATGAAATCGGTGTTGAATACAGCAGGCAGACCCTGCAATCCGCCGCATCATTTATCTGGCAAACGTTCCAACAGAACAGAGGCTGACAGGAAGAATGTACCTAGTGTGAGCTTGTTCGTAGATAACATGGACGGTGTGGCGTATGCAAGCATCAACGAGATACATGTGAGCGCAAATTACATCGCAGGCTACTCTGGAGACGTAAAGAGGGAGATAACAGGGGTGCTTTACCATGAGTCCACTCATATATGGCAATGGGATGGGAACAGGCAAGCTCCTGGAGGATTGATTGAAGGAATTGCTGATTATGTAAGGCTTAAAGCTGGGAACGCTCCATCGCACTGGGTACAACCAGGAGGAGGTGATAAGTGGGATCAGGGGTACGATGTTACCCCTCGGTTTCTGGAGTATTGCAACAGTCTTAAAGATGGTTTTGTGGCTGAACTCAATAGCAAGATGAAGAATGGTTACAGTAACGACTTCTTTATGGAGTTGCTGGGGAAGACGGTTGATAAGCTATGGGCAGAGTATAAGGCTAAGTATGCAAACTAAGTACACGTACCTGTATCTTGCAATTATATGTACTAAATGACAAATAAAACTAGCTAAATAGGAGTAGCAGAATTGCATGTATTTTCTCAGAATAAGACTTCCAGAGATACGTTTGAAGGGAAAGTAAGAAAATTTGGCTATATGTTTTTCTGGTTTGACATTTTCTCAGGTTCCAAAAACTGCCTCCAATTGAATTGTATGGAAAACTTCAGAATGTTAGGGTGTGGTACTAAGCAAGTAAGCATTGCAATTGCAAAGCTAAAATAGTAAGTGGTGAGTGATGATATAGGGTTTTCCAGTGTTAACAGTAGCAACAGATTATTCGTTTAACATGCAGCAGAATAGAACAGAACCATTAAACAAACAATATTGACACTGCAGGCTTGGAATTAACCATTTATACTGACTGAGCTTATGTGCTTATGAGTTGAAGAAAAATGCAACCATTAAAGAAAATACTTCAAACCTTGCAGAGTTGCCTATACAATAGTAGAAGAACAATGCGGTAACAACACTGTGGCTTATGGAACATACAAATTACACACTGGCTTTGAGTTGGAGTAATTTTTATTGGTCTATATGGTCCTGAGCATACAACCAAGGACACCACTAGAAGTGGGAGAAACCCACAACCACCGGGATTGGGAGATAACATGTTTTAAATTCTGCCAATGTTTACGAAATCCTAAAGGTGTAATAAGGCAGTTAAATCACCTAAGAGATTCGCCAGGAACCTCCATGTAATACCCAGAAATTTCACAAGAAAAAAATTGAGACAGAGGATGAAAGAAGACTAGAAGAACAAAAAAAAAAAACGAAGAAAATTATAATTTATCATTCAAAAAAAAAAAAACCACCGCATACATTACATTACATTCCATACAAATCTCTACAACCACCATTTCAAGATTCAAGCAAACCAAACAAAAAAAAAAAAAAAAGAAAAAAAAAGATGGCAAACAAGATCCGAGAATCTCGCCGACATGTCGCCAGGAATCTCGCCGAGATCTCGCCGACATGTCACCGGAAACCTCGCCGAGATCTCGCCGAGATCTCGCCGAAACCTTCGCATCTCGCTCTCCTTAAACCCAAATTGCCGAAAACAACGAGCTTCTTGAAACCCTTTTCTCTTCTCTTCTCTCTTCCTTTCTTCCAGCGCACACCGCCGCCGCCGCTCTCCTTCTTCTCTCCCTTCCTTGCCGCTGCAACTCCGCCACCGATCTCATCTCGCCGTCGCCGTCGCCGCCGCCCTCTTCTACGCCGCTGATCTTGCCGCTCTTTTTCTTCTCTTCGCCGATCTCTCGCCTTCGATCTCTCTTTTCCGATCTCTCGCTCTCTGCAACTCGCCCTCACTCCCTTCTTTTCTTCTTCTTCTTCTTCTTCTTCTCTTCTTCTATTTTCTTTCCCCTCTTTCTTTTTCCCTCTCTTCTCTGTTTCCTCCCCTGTCCGCCCAGCAACTCTAGAAATAAGGTTACTTTATTTTATTTTATTTTTCTCTTTTGTTTTAAGCAACTAACATCATATGTTATAAAATACATTTATATATATATACATATATATATATATATATATATATATATATATATATATATATATATATATATATATATACATCATACACAATACCACAATATACAATACCACATACATACCAAATACATTTTATTTTATTTTACTTATTACTTCTTCCTTTTTCTTTTCATTTCTTTTAAACAACTAACATGTTATATCATACATATATATATATACATATATCATACATATAATATCACACATACAAGTGTATTTTATTATTTTTATTATTATTTTTTTAGCAACCAAAATGTTGTATAATATATTTATATATATATATATATATATATATATATCATACATACAATACATTATTATTATTATTATTTTAAAAACATTGCAGTTCAAGTATTATTAATTTTTAAACAACCAACTCAAGCATATTTTAGTTTAGTTTAGTTTATTTATTCATTTTCCTTTTCTTTTAAGCAATAATACTTTTATACGTATCATACATAATTTTTACCAAGTGTTATTATTATTATTATTTTACTGCAACTCCAGTGCTATTATTTTTTTTTTAAGCAATCAAGATGTTATATAATATATTTATATGTATCATACATTTTTTTTTAACCAAGTGTTATTGTGACGCCCCGAAAATTATTTCATCTAGCCCATAACCCAATTGTATTTTGCCCAAACTCTATGTGTTGCCTTGATATGTTTGGTGTTTGTTTGATGATTGTTTAATGTTTGTATAGTTAATGCTTGATAATGTATATAAATATATGTATCATAAATTGTATATGAGTCATGTTAAATTAAAGTTTAATGCATATGTTATTATTTATGCATGGGCTCATTAAACCATGAATTGATATGGGTTAGGATTGATGGAATAAAAGGATAAATGAAATTGAAGATTTGGTGTATTAAATGGATTGGACATTTAAAATACATGTGGTTGGTATGGGTAGTATGAGACCAACACATGTGAAGGTTGGTGCATGAAAGTGGACAAGTGTCCAATGCCCACTTGTCTTCTTCAAGGAAGTGCTAGAATGAGTGGAGGGAACCAAGGAGAGGAAAACAAGGAGAGAATCAAGGAGAGAATCAAGGAGGGAATCAAGGAAGTGCTAGAAAGAGGTGAGTGGAGAGAAAAGAAAGAAGAAGAGAAAGAAAAGAAGAGAAAGGAAAGAAGAAGAGAAAGAAGGAGGGAGTTGAGGAGTGGTCGGAGATGCCTACGCCGGGCGTCCCGCCCCGGCATTCCGCACGCCATTCCCTGCGGGGTTGGTGGTCCGGGGCGCGGGGTCGCCACAGTTGGTATCAGAGACTGATTTTACTAGGTTTGGTCTATGTATTGGACTTAGATGACTTTGACCTAGGAATTTGGTGAGAGATTTAGGTGATTAAAAAGCTTAAAGGAATTAACTTAAAAGCCTTACTATCATATTTTCTGTGTGTATTATATGATATGGGTAGTTATAAGGCGGGCACTAGTGGGGCTGAGGCTAGTGGAGCTGCAGGGGCAGCAGGACCTCAAATGGTTTTACCTCAGCCTATGCCTACACCTGCTCCTATTGTTGTGGAGAACCCCACTAATCGGCAGATCAAACTGCTAGAGAAGTTCATGAAACTAAAGGTTAAGGAATTCACTGGTGGAGTTGACTTAAAAAAGGCCGAAGATTGGCTGAAGAATGTCGAGAAGATCAGTCGCTCTTTAGAGCTTGATGAGGAGTCTCAGGTCCTATGTGCTGCTCACACACTGGAGAGTGATGCAGAGGACTGGTGGCTTTCAGTGTTGGTATGTCTACACGGGCAGCTCCAGGTGAACAGACTTCACAAGCAGAGTCTGGGGGCAGTTCCAGACTCCGTGGAAGAAGGGAAAATGGGAAAGGAAGAGAAAGTTTTATGGAGAAGCACAGTCCGAGGGTACTCAGAGTAAGACATCCCAGGTTCAGACTGGTATGATGGCCTCACCACTGGTTTCCTCTCCTGTCCCGATTCCTATTCAGGCACCGAGTGCACCGAGACCCCATTCCCACAGACTGCTGGCCGAGGCAGAGGCAGAGGTAGAGGCCGAGGAAGCTATGTGACGACATCTCAGACTGGATCATCTGCGCCCAGGGCTCCATTTTTATGTTATCAATGTGGGCAGGCTGGGCATAGGAAGTCCGAGTGTCCAAATTTTCAGAGAGCTCAGGGATTTGTGCAGCAGTCCAGTGCCAGAGAGACAGCGAAGGCAGCTACTGAGCCAGACCCGACAGCATCCAAGACTTTGGTGGAAGGTACTCTTATTATTTGTGGTACTTCTATGCATGTATTATCTGATGCTGGGTCTACATTATCATTCATATCTGGACGTATGGTAGATAATTTGCATTTGACTCCCATTATGGCTAGTACGTGGTTAGTGGTGAGTACTGTAGCTGGGGAGAGGATCTACCCGAACATGATCTGTAGCCAGTGTGTGGTTCAGATTGGTGATGTTGAGATGCCTATTGACTTTCGAGTCCTAGAGTTTTTAGAGTTTGATGCAATTCTAGGAATGGATTGGCTCACGGCATATCATGCAGTTGTCGACTGTTTCGCAAAGAGAATCATTTTTCAAATCCCCGGACACCCAGTGTTTACACTACAGGGTAAAGCTTCAGACCAGACAGTCACGAGGGGTAGATTTGTGACTGATGGAGATAGGGAGATTTTGGCTGGGTTAGTGCCTGATGAGGAAGAGACTAGTGAGGTGATACTTGAGGATATTGCCATTGTTAGGGACTTTCAAGATGTGTTCCCTGCGGATCTTCCAGGATTACCACCGAAGCGAGAGATCGATTTCATTATTGAACTAGTCCCTGGCACGAAGCCTATCTCCATGGCACCATATAGAATGGCGCCAGCCGAGTTGAAAGAGTTGCAGAAACAGCTCGAGGAGTTATTGGCTAAAGGCTTTATTTGCCCGAGTGTGTCACCCTGGGGAGCTCCAGTTCTTTTTGTGAAAAAGAAAGATGGGAGCTTGCGGTTATGCATCGACTATCGCCAATTGAACAGGGTGACCATCAAGAACAAATATCCTCTCCTAAGGATTGATGACTTGTTTGATCAGTTAAGGGAGCGAAGTATTTTTCGAAGATTGATTTGCGCTCCGGGTATCATCAGCTGAGGATCAGGGAGGAAGATGTGCCTAAGACAGCATTCAGAACCCGCTATGGACATTATGAGTTCCTTGTGCTGCCATTTGGTGTGACTAATGCACCAGCGATGTTCATGGACCTGATGCAGAGGGTCTTTAGGCAGTATCTGGATAAGTTTGTCATCGTCTTCATTGATGACATATTGGTGTATTCCAAGACTCGAGCTGAGCATGAGGAACACCTTAGAGTGACTTTGCAAACCCTGAGAGAGCATAGGCTATATGCAAAGCTGAGCAAGTGCGAATTTTGGATCACCGAAGTGAAGTTCTTAGGTCATGTGGTGAGTTCTGAGGGGATTTCAGTTGATCCGTCTAAGGTTGAAGCCATTATCAGTTAGCCTAGGCCTACCACAGTGACCGAGATCAGAAGCTTTCTTGGGTTAGCTGGTTACTATAGGAGATTCGTTCAGGGATTCTCCAAGATAGCTACGCCTATGACTAGGCTCACCCAGAAAGATGTGTCATTTGCATGGACCGAGGAGTGTGAGAATGTCTTTTTAGAGCTGAAGAAAAGATTGACATCTACGCCAGTGTTGATTTTGCCAGAGCCTGATCAGGAGTTGGTTATCTATACTGATGCCTCTCGCATCGGCTTAGGTTGCCTGTTGATGCAGAAGGATAGGGTCATTGCTTATGCATCGAGGCAGTTGAAGGTGCATGAGAAGAACTACCCTGTTCATGACTTAGAACTGGCCGCAGTGGTTTTTGCTTTGAAGATTTGGAGGCATTATCTCTATGGTGAGAGATTCACTCTGTATTCTGACCATAAGAGCCTCAAGTACTTGTTCTCTCAGAAGGAATTGAACATGAGGCAGAGAAGGTGGTTGGAGCTCCTCAAAGACTATGATTTTACATTGGAATACCACCCAGGTAAAGCCAATGTAGTGGCTGATGCGTTGAGCAGGAAGCGGGTAGAGACAGTTATGGTAGCACGCCAGATGTCTCATGAGTGGAGACTACTTGAGGCGGCTACGGTTATGAGTGTATGTGCTACTCCTTCAGATCAGATTGTGATATGTGCTCAAATGAGAGCTCAGCCTACACAAGTCCAGGAGGTAATTGACCAACAGAGACTTGACGTTGATTATGGGATATACAAGTCTTGGGCTAAGAGCAGTGATTTTACTGATTGGCACTTGTCATCTGATGGTGCCTTGAGATTTAGGGGACGTTTATGGGTTCCCACAGATCCACGACTTAGACAGAGTGTTCTCCAAGAGGCTCACAGATCTCATTATGTTATTCATCCTGGCGGAACCAAGATGTATCATGATATGAAAAGAATGTATTGGTGGCCCGACATGAAGAGAGAAATAGCTCAGTTCATTCAGAGGTGTGAGATCTGTCAAAGAGTCAAAGCTGAGCATCAGAGGCCTGGAGGGCAGATGCAACCGCTTGCCATTCCTGAGTGGAAATGGGAGCATGTCACTATGGATTTTGTTGTGGGATTACCCAACACCCCGTGGAGACATAATGCTGTTTGGGTTATTATTGATCGCTTGACCAAGTCTGCTCACTTTCTACCGGTGAACACTAGGGATTCTATGGACAAGCTGAGCAGACTCTATATGCGGGAGATAGTCAGATTACATGGAGTGCCTGTTTCGATTGTGTCAGATAGGGATCCGAGGTTTACATCGGTATTCTGGCAGGGGTTGCAGAGGCAGCTAGGCACTAGACTAGATCTCAGTACCGCTTTTCACCCCCAGACGGATGGCCAGTCTGAGAGGTTGATATCGATTTTAGAGGATATGCTTCGAGCTTGTGTCCTTGAGTCCAGTGGTAACTGGGAGGAGTACATACATTTGTGTGAGTTCGCGTACAACAATAGCTATCAGTCCAGTATTGGCATGGCTCCTTTTGAGGCATTGTATGGTCGACCCTGTAGATCTCCGATCTGTTGGACGGAGGTAGGGGATGTTGCGATGATGGGACCAGAGTTTGTACAAGAACACACAGAGAATATTAAGAGGATCAAGCATAATATGAAAGTAGCCCAAGACAGGCAGAAGAGTTACACTGATGCCAAGCGGAAGACCGTAGAGTTCGAGGTGGGTGACCAAGTTTTATTGAAGGTCTCACCTCAGAAGGGCCAAACTAGATTTGGGATAAAAGGCAAGCTCGCTCCGAGATTTATTGGGCCGTTCGAGGTTTTAGAACGAATTGGCCCCGTCGCTTACCGATTAGCCTTGCCACCTCAGTTAGCAGCAGTCCACAATGTCTTTCACGTGTCAATGCTGAGAGTATACAAGAGTGATTTTGATCACGTCTTGGACTGGAGGAACATTGAACTGAGGCAGGATGGGACTTATGATGAGGAACCTATTCAGATACTTGACCGGAAGGTCCAGAGGTTACGTAACCGTGAGATTCCGATGGTTAAGGTGAGATGGCAGTTCCATGGCGAGGAACAGGTTACTTGGGAGCGTGAGGACTACATGATGGAGCACTTTGCCGAGTTCATGGGCTTAGGTAATTCTTAACCTTAAAACTTCGAGGACGAAGTTCATTCTAAGGTGGGTGTGATGTGACGCCCCGAAAATTATTTCATCTAGCCCATAACCCAATTGTATTTTGCCCAAACTCTATGTGTTGCCTTGATATGTTTGGTGTTTGTTTGATGATTGTTTAATGTTTGTATAGTTAATGCTTGATAATGTATATAAATATATGTATCATAAATTGTATATGAGTCATGTTAAATTAAAGTTTAATGCATATGTTATTATTTATGCATGGGCTCATTAAACCATGAATTGATATGGGTTAGGATTGATGGAATAAAAGGATAAATGAAATTGAAGATTTGGTGTATTAAATGGATTGGACATTTAAAATACATGTGGTTGGTATGGGTAGTATGAGACCAACACATGTGAAGGTTGGTGCATGAAAGTGGACAAGTGTCCAATGCCCACTTGTCTTCTTCAAGGAAGTGCTAGAATGAGTGGAGGGAACCAAGGAGAGGAAAACAAGGAGAGAATCAAGGAGAGAATCAAGGAGGGAATCAAGGAAGTGCTAGAAAGAGGTGAGTGGAGAGAAAAGAAAGAAGAAGAGAAAGAAAAGAAGAGAAAGGAAAGAAGAAGAGAAAGAAGGAGAGAGTTGCAGGAGTAAGAACCCTGCGAGATTTTCATCAAAGAAGTGGATCTTTGGAATTTACGGTCAGATTGAGCTCAAATTTTGTCGGTACGTTCGTACCTTATGGTTCTTCATTCTGGTCGGTGGAGATCTTGATCAGAGGTTTCTTCTGAGAGATCTAACCTCTCAAACAAAGCTAGCCGGAAAATCTGGATTTGTCGCACTGTTTCGCTCAAACTTATAGATCTCCTAAATATACCGTTAGATGGTTATCAAATTTGGGTATGTAGTTTATAACTGATATTTATACATTCTGAACGGTGGAGATAGTAATTAGAAGCTTGTGCTAAGAGATATAACCTCTGAAACAAAGCTGGTCGGAATTTTTGGGTTTCTCGTTCCGTTTCGGTAAAACTTGTAGATCTCCTCAACGTACCGTTGGATGGATATCAAATTTGAGTATGTAGTTTACAACAGCTATTTCTGTATTCTGAACGGTGGAAATATTTATACGTTAATTATTTTGTGTGATATAGCCATCTGAGTTTGGGTATTTGCAGCAGGAAAGGAGAAACTGTCTGATTAAACACTTGCTCATCAAAGATACATATCTTTTCGGTCCACCGTTGGATTGGGCTGATATTTGGACAGAAGGTTTGTTTCTTCACATACTTCAATCTGTACGGTTGATTTTGTGATTACATATTTCTGTTGGTAGATTGATACATCTGAACAGAATAATACATGTGAAGAATTGGTAGGGTTGTTTGTATTAGACCTACATTTAGAATATGAACTTAGACCTTTCCAAATAGCTTGCATGTCAACTATGTTGACCAAGTTGCCATTGTGGATGAACCCATGATGCAAAATCAGTGATATACATGGCTGAACATGGCGACCTAGTGTAAATCGACAATATGGCCTAAGTATGGAAAATTTCATATTTTAGGGCTTTTGATGCTTTTGGCTTAGAATCATTGAATTGATGCAACTTATGTTTAATTAAGCATGATTAGGGTTGATTATGCTACTGATTTGGTGGTTGTGACCATATCATGGGTTAGGCCTACTTGTGATCAAATGACCCAAATTTGGACATGTTTATGCCTAAGGAATTGAAAATCAGTATTTTTGATTAATAGAATGGTTTATGAATGAGAACTATGCATTAGAGGCCTAAGTCATGTGATTTGAGTTGAATGATGGGATTAAATGGGATTTAGGCCTATTAATTATATGTGGGCTGATTTAGGGTTGATTTGTAATGTCTATGTAATTGAGCATAGAAATTGATGTATGGTAGGATATTGATGTATGTTTCAGGATCTTGATTGGGTTGATTCGGTTTGGTGGTCGTGTGTGATTAAATACTCTCGCGAGGCTTGGTTGTGAGTAGACTTCACTGATGATTATATCATTTATGTCATCATATCACTTATATATATTGTACGTTGAAAGCATGAATGTGTTCTAATGTTTTGAATGATGCATTGATTTGAGAAAACCTTATGACTTTGGTTGGGCCCATCTATCTGGCTAATAGGGGGACTTGACCTTGTCATAGGAGGGTTTTAAGAAGGAAATGATTGGGATCAACGGCACGGTGAAATAGACGTGGACTAGTAACCCAAGTAAACATGATTGGGATCAACGGCACGGCGAAATAGACGTGGACTAGTAACCCAAGGCATGTGGAATGTGGATCCAAATTGATAAACTTTTACTTGCATCGAACTTAGTATAAATGCTTGATATCTATATGTTATGAGCTTTTAATCATGCTACACATTGACATGCATACATGGTTTTTATTGATGAGTATTGATAGCATATTTGAATTCTATTCACTGGGCATCGTTGGCTCACCCTCATTTTCCTCTTTCAGGTCCTTCTGTCCCGAATAAGGGCAAGGGAGTAGTCATATCTTGAGGGCCTTGCCTGCGAGAGAATCCAAGTCCTCTATGTGAGTTGAGAGGAATTTTGATTGAATTGTGTTTTAAATTATTAAGTATTATGTTTTGGATTATGTAATTATAACACTTACCACATTGTAGTATGGGTGAGTTGGGACTTGTTAGATAGACTATGTGGGCATATGACGGTTTTTATTTGTACCCACAATTTTAGATTTTATGTCTATGTCAATTTTAATGGACTGTAGGGATTATGATTTTATTTATGGTTCATTTTTATGGATTATCTCTTGTCTTGGATGATTAATACGGTGGGTAGTTTTGTTTAATACCTTTTGATATCATATCGATGTTTGGGATAAGGCTTGTAGGGTCTCAACCACCTCACGGGAGTTGAGGAGTGGTCGGAGATGCCTACGCCGGGCGTCCCGCCCCGGCATTCCGCACGCCATTCCCTGCGGGGTTGGTGGTCCGGGGCGCGGGGTCGCCACAGTTATTATTTTTTTAGCAACCAGAAATGTTATATAATATATATATATATATATATATATATATATATATATATATATATATATATATATATATATATATATATATATATCACATATTGTATTATATCATGTTATACCATACACATCATTATATCATCTCACAAGTCACTATAATATGTTATTATATATATATATATACTTAGTTTAAACATCAAACCACTATATATATGTATATATCTACACTCATAATCGAGTAATTATATTAACAAACGTAATATACGTGTACAGGTTGATTACCACGCGTGACGAGGAATAAAAGTAACTTGGAATTTAGCGATTCAGGTGGGAATGATTCTAGGCTTTCATAACATTTTATTTTGATATATAGATAGGAATGTTAAATTAATTAGATCCATAGTATTATTAGATTGATTGTGTCTGCCTATGGTACATGATTATATATATACAATGTTGAGATTGTTTAGCCATGATGATATGTGTTAACATTATTTTATCCTGATCAAATGATAATTGGATGCATGAAATTCATGTGGTAGTTAAATTTATTTATAAACTATAATGCCTGATAAAGAAATGTATGATTTGGAATATTGGTATAGTGAATGCGTGAATACTATTATAATTGATTTTGTGACATGATACCATGTGTAGTGGAGTTGAATGCGTTTTATGAATGCACTTCATATCGTGTTTATACTGTACGTATGGTGTGACATCACTAAAGAACACGATTAAGATAAGAATTACACATATGGGGCAGTTATTCTAAAGAATATCTCCAATGTTCTAGTTTTTGGGCTGTGCCACCCTGAGTTTGATTTTCTAACGGTACGTGATTTGGAACTTGATGAAATTATCGACTCAAACAATCTAATGTTGCAACGATTAATGTGTGAAACTTGTTTGTAATGTTATTGTGTATGTATCACAATAAAATATTGTGAATTGTTTAGATGACCCACTGGGCTTTCAAGCTCACCCCTATTTTTATATATGCAGGTGCTTAGGAGAATAAAACTGCGAGTTCGTGACATAGTGCAGAGTAGTAGGGGTGGGTTAATTAATTAGTATTATGGGACTGAATATTTTCATTTAATTTTTAAATGTTTATTATTCAAACGAATTGTATTGATAATTGAAATTCAATGAATGTTATTACGGTCAGTAAAGACCTTGTGATTTAATTCACGTGTGAATGCCTTGGAATAGAATTCATTAATTCTATTTGACGATTGTATTTTGATGTTGTGTCCATAATAAATGGACAAGGGCAAGTACCCTCATGAAGATAAAGATTTTATGAGAAATTAAAGGTATTCGTTTATCTTAACTACTAAGTTGGTTGGAAGAATATAAACTCATAGTTTTACAAATTTTATTATTTATAAAATGGTTATGGGTTAAGATAGACGGATACGAGTAGCATCTCGATTTTCGGTGATATTTTATATAAAATTTAAATATTCATTGTTTTACAAAAAAAAAATTAGTCTTGAAAATCGGGGTGTTACACTCCAGGGCGGCAGAATTAACTTGGTTAATAGTCTGGAATCCACGCCTCCCTTTTAGAAGCATCTTCGCAAATTCAAGAGCTCGATGCTCGCAGTATGCTCGTCTGCTGGCATCTTTAATTGATTCAAAATCTTCAACATGTGCAACACCCACGATTCTCCTGAAATGCAAGAGACAGACAGCTATTTTGAGTAGGGAAGATAATAAAATATGAAGGTTCTGACTTTGAAAATGAAGATCACGCAACATAGACTGAAACAACATCTGCACGACATGTGTATCTGGTGATTCATTGGTTACTAATGAATCCACAATTTTTTTTTTCAGAAGTAACCAATCCGTTATAGAGTTGCGATGAGGCAAACCATGTTATATGGAACAGAACGTTGGGCAATTAAAGAACATGTTAACAAACTAAGTGCAAGAGAAATGCGAATGCTTAATGGATATGTCTCGTAAAATTTTAAAAGATAAACTTAGAAATGAGCATATTTGGGAAATGATAGGAGTAGCCTGTAACACCCCCATTTTTAAAACTTAAATTTCAAGTAAAATAATGAATATTTTAATTTTATCGAGAAAGATCACTGAAAATCGAGATGCTAATCGTATCTGCAAAATTTGCAAAGCTATAAATTTGTATTCTTCTAGCCAACTTATTGGTTAAGATAAACGAATACCCTTTCATCTTCATGCTAGGGACTGCAATTCCGCTATACAAATTTTCATATTGAATTGTGAGGGTACTTGTCTTTGTCCATCCATTATGGACATCACATTTTAAATATATTCATTAAATATAATTAATAAATTCAAGTCCAAGGCATTCACACGTGAAATAAACCACAAGGTCTTTACTAACAGTAATAATATTCACTAAATTCTGATTGTCAAATACGACCAGTTTAAATAATATACTTTTAAAAATTAAATAAAATATTCAGCCCTGCCACCACAATACTAACAAAATAATTAACCCACCCCTACTACTCTAAACTACGTCACGAACCGCGATTTTATTCTCTTAAGTACCTGCATATGAAAAATAAGGGTGAACTTGAAAGCCCAGTGGGTCATCTAAATAATTCACAACATTTTATCATGATATATACACAAGAGCATTATAAACAAGTTTAACACATTAATCGTTGCAACATTTGATTGTTTGAGTCGAGAATTCTATCACATTCTAAATCACGTACCTTTAGGGAATCAAACCCCGCGCGGCACTACCCAAAATCAGAAATTCGTTGGCGATATTCATTATGAATAACTGTCCCATAATAAACATTAGCGATATTCCTTAGAATAACTGCCCCATAATAATCATTGGCAATATTTCTTGGAATAACTGCCCCATATGTGTAATTCTTATCTTAATTGTGTTCTTTAGTGATGTCACACCATACATACAACATAAGTATGACATTAATTGCATTCACAAGACATATTCAAACCCCACTACATATGGTATCATGTCACAATGTCAAATATAATAGTATTAACTCATGAACTTTACTATGCCAATATTCTCAAGTCATGTATTTCATTATCAGGCATTATAATATACAAATGAATCTCAATTACCAAATGAATTGTATGCATCCAATTATCATTTGATCAGAACAAGAAGTCATGCTGACACACATATCATCATAGTTAACAATTACAACATAGTATATATAAAATCATGTAAAATAGGCATGCAAGAGCAATCTAATAACACTATAGACCTAATTAATTTAACATTCCTATCTATATACCAAAATAAAACATTGTAAAGGCATAAAATCTTCCCCACCTGTAGCGCACGCAATTTGTTCTTGTCTGAATTCCTTGGTGTGTAACGTACGTCCTCAACCTATACATACATGTTACATTTGATTTAGTTGTGTATACCTACCCAAGTTTATATACATATATATATATATATACACACATTTGTAGTCACACCCCAGTACACAGCACACCGCAGTGTCTAGTACCCCGGGATGTGATGGGTACCTCATACCGAGCGTACCCCAGCCGTTATATACCACATAATATTGTCATACCTCAATACGCAGCCCGCACACAGCGTATTTGGCTCAGTTGTTACTCCAAGTGCAAATTCTAACTCCTTAAGGGGAGGTTGCGAGTTCGACTTGGGGGGAGGCCCCCTTTGTGGACAAAAAACCTCGGGGATACTAGACGTTGTGTGCGGGCTGTGTATTGAGGGATGACAATATTATGTGGTATATAACGGCTGGGGTACGCTCGGTATGAGATACCCATCACATTCCGGGGGTACTAGACACTGCGATGTGCTGTGTACTGGGGTGTGACATTTGTAATTGTAGTAACCAGGATAGTTGCAGGTATAACATTTACTTATTTAAATGTATGTGTAGTATATAGTATATTTGTGAAGTATCAAGATAGTAAAGTCCTCCTTGTTCAGTTCCCGTCCCAATCATCTTCCCCGATTGTTGGTCCTTAAATTCCACAGCAACAGAAAGTCTCGATTTGATTCAAGTAATTAAAACCCTAGGCCAGAGACTGTGGAGAAGAAAGTCAGAACTGTTACAGAGTTTCAGAACCAATGCAAAGTTGAAATAACGAGTATCTAAGTTTGGGTAGAAGATGTGAGGTGTATCGATACGCATCGAACGAGAAGTAGAATTGTGCACTTGGAATCGATGAGTCGTCGAAAGAGAATGAGAGTGATCGATTGCTTGAGGAACGACAACGGCAAGTGTGTCCAACAACTTTCTCTCTGCCCTAGTTCCGCCTCGTGCTCAGATTGGACGCCAAGCAATCGCACGCTTGAAAAAAAAAAGAGATGCCCTAGTTTCGTCAATCTCCTCAGGTTGGGTGCTTGGTGAACATCGGTGTAGAGGAAGAGGACGGAAAATAGAAGAGAGAAGAGAGAAAGAGGGAACGGCGGCAGTGGCAACGTCGTTGCCGCTTGTTCTTTTGTGTTGGTTTGGAGGGGGAGACAGAGAGGAAAAAGAAGGAAGGAGGGCAAGGTGTATTGTAACACCCCGCCATTTGAATTAAATACATACGTTGAAGTACGCGTATATCGAGATGTATAATACACGTATTTTATACGTATATACGCGTGTATGATTAGTAAATAAATAAAAATATGAAATGAAGATGATACATATGAGAGCATCCTATAAAAAAAATGAAGGTGAATTCAATTGATTAATTTATGGGGTTGGTTAATGAAATATGTGGATTGGAGTATGATTTAAGGACTTAATGCATAGTATGATGTAATGCATGTGTGTAAATGAATACATGTGAAATAAGTGAATTAATAAATGGTGTAGATTGAAATTGAATTATTAAATGACTTATATGAATGAGATGAGTTGAATTGAATGGAATTTGATGGAGGAGTTGGTTATTAAGGGGAGCCTAGGTGTATTGAATCACTTGTATATATTATATATAAATATAACTATCATGTTAATCTTAATCTTGAATGAATAAAAAAAAAAAAAGAATAAAATGAAGGGCACTATCTAGTTCCAACGTGTACACCAAAACAAAACAAAAAAAAAATAGAAAAGAAAAGAATTAGAAAGAAAACAAAGAAGAATAAAAAAAAATAAGAGTTGCTGAACCAAATGAAAAAAAGAAGAAGAAGAAAACAGAGAACAGAACGACGGACGAAAGAGGGAAAGAAGAAGAACGGAAGGGAGAACGCGGGATTCGCGCCAAATTCGGACTCGCGGTAAGTGATTTTCACGCTTTTTCTTCGTAAAATTACTATCTAAGCTATTCTAGCGGGGAAATTTTGACTGTGGGAGCCGTTTTACGGCGTTTAGCCAAAATTGGGGTTTTGACCCCAACGTGAATGAAAACCCACTAGAAAGGTAGGAAAATGCTCCCTGGACTGCTAGAAACCCGAATATGTGGTTAGATTCAATTTTATGATTTTTGGAGCCGTTGGACAATTTTAATACAATTTACATCTTTCGGATGAATAGTAAAAATAAATGGTAAATAGTAAATAGTGAATAGTAAATATGAATAGTAAAAGTGAATAGTGAATAGTGAATAGTAAATGTGAATAGTAATAGTGAATAGTAATAGTGAATAGTAAAAAGTGAATAGTAAAAAAATGAATAGTCCTGTGAACAGTGAGTTGATATTTTAGTAGCTACCGAAATGGTAAATGATGATTCTCATGATAATCTATGGTCATTTCAGTGTTTAAATTGAGAGCTTGAGGGCATGGATAAACGCTCTTGAGGAAGCCCTATTGTTGCTCGATTTTAGCAGTTGAATTAGAAAACCCGTGTAACCACTGTGAGTATAGTTTTCTTGATTTGGTTCTTGTATGGCATTGTACGCATATAAACTGTTTGATTGTACGCATGTAATATTATATATAAGGCATTGAGTTTTATGGATCATGCAAACTGATTTTAGCATTGGAGTTTGTAATGATGAGGCTTTGCGATTCCTCATTGTCATTTCGTTAGGTCTGTCCTAACAAGGGTTGCGATCCTTGAAATGACTGTTAATTGGGTAATGAGATGTTGTGGCTACCTTGTAACGGCCATACAAGGGTTAGACCCGCTCTCGTGCCTTGCGGAGGAGGGAGATTGTGCATGGTGTTATTGAATTGGGTCATGAGAAGTTGTGTCTACCTTGTACGACCATACAAGGGTTAGACCCGCTCTCTTGCCTTGCGGAGGAGGGAGATTGTGCATTATGTTATTGAAAATCATGAAATTTATGATGTTGACATGTACAATATATTCATTGAATGATGCATGTGTTGAATAAGTGTTTGAAATGATTTTAAATGTCATATTTCTATAAATGTATATAATTGTCATCTCAAGAACTATATTCACTGAGCTGTTGATTGCTCACCCCATTTCCTCCAATATTTCAGGTATTGAGTCGAAGGAAAAAGGACACTCTGTGAGTGAGTCTGGTATGTGTATGTCTGCTTGGAGGAAATAACTTTTTGTTATTTTGATATGTAAACTTATCACACATTATATATATATATATATATATATATATATATATATATATATATATATATATATATATATGTATTATCATCTAGATGGGATGTGTGGGCATATATATAACTTAAGATATTTGATGAGGAAATGAAAATGTGATGTGTGAATGATTGGGATGATTATAGATATCTGGATTTGATTTGTGGTCTATTAAAAAAAAAAAAAATTTACTGTACATTTTGGGAAGGTTTGTGAGAGTACGTGAAGGCTGACAGTGTATTGTATACTGTATACGGGTATGTACAGTGTATAATACGCTGTGCCGGTCATGACGTCAGCCTACGTCAGGGGCGTCGTGACAATATTGGTATCAGAGCCTTAAGTTTAAAATTCTTAAAAAGATAAAAGCTTTATGATATTATGATTGTTTGTATGGGTATACATATGGGTAGTCCTATTATGTGGAGCCTAATCCAATAGGTTATCTTGACTGAGAATCACCTGTGTCGGTGAATTTCATATTTGGAAACTAATAGTCAAGATTAACAATGGAAATTGCTGATCAAGAAAGGATCAGAAGGCTGAACGAAACAGAACTAGATGTAATCTAGTGAGAATAAATTATATAGCTTATATATGGCTAGTAACTACCCAACAACAACGAAATGCACAGCTTATGAGCTTGTGGCAAAGTTTTAATGTGAGAATGACAGAGGCTTAAATCATTGATCGCTCCAGATGTGGGTGCCAATGGTGTGAGTATTTCTGTAAAAACAGACTGAAGTCAAACTAAAATAAATAGAAGGTCGCAATGATAAGCCAGATAGAATGAAAAGAGATGTGAAAGTTATGGAAACTTTCAGGAGAAGAGACTCTCCTATCTTAACTGGCAGTCTGATAGTAGACGGAATAAAGAATTTGCGACTTCGAGTGGAGACCATCTTTAAGTCTCTGAAAATGATAAAGCAAGTTAGCTAAGTTTAAGCTAACTGATGATAAGAGATAAGAGAAAATTGGGTTAAGGACTCTGAGCTGATTTAGGCATGAGATTAATTAAAGAAGCTATTGTATAAGGGCTTCTATCATCATGCTGAAATTGATTTAAGGCATGAAAAAGTTTATCTTGTTACAATGTAGTGACATGGCTAACCAGAAATACAAACATGAATTAAATAGACTGGTATGGTTTATTTTTGGAATGGATATTCTGAGAATGATAAGAATCTAGAATAAATTTTGGGATCCTATACGGCAAGTTTGCTAATTGTTGGGTTATAAATATATACGCAAGTTGTGAAGCAGACTATAAATTGTGGGTCAGCCAAAGCTGCAGTGAAATTGATAACCCCAACAATAGTGATATAGCTTGTACCGTCGTTAGAAGCTGAGGCATCAACACCAGTGTTAGGTAAAAGAGAAATAAGTAAAGAAAATGTTGGGGCAATGAAATTCAAGATTAGCGAAACATTGAGTAAGGTTGAGATGTTGGCAATATTGGGTCAGGTACTAACCCAATGAAAATGGAAAAAAAGGGAAATGATGTTAACGATTTATGAAACCAGAAGTGGTTTCCATTGCCTGAGCAGGAGTCACAGACTGAGTACATTGTATCTCGACCTATGATTGTCGATTATCAATCTGAAAAAAAAAAAAAAAAAAACACGAGATGTGTTAATCTCCAGTTAGTTGATATGGAATGCTCCAATAAATTTTATCAATGTGACTCCACCAGAGTTTAGAGAATAAATTAAAGTAAATACAAGACCAGATCCAAAGATGAGTAAGACGTTGATAACATGTATGATCAATATTTGGTTATGGTGTATATTCTGATGTGTTGTTGGATCTACCTGGTCCTTTATCTCTGGTGATATGGTAGACAGATTGTATTATCTTCTGTTAAAATAATGCATCATTGATTGTGAGTATGCCTACAGGAAAAAGAATCTACCATGATATGGTTAGCAAATATTATGTGTAATCAATATGAGGGTCATCCAGTACTTATGGACTTTAGAATGTGAAATTTTTGGAATTGGATGCTTTGTGAGTGTGATTGACTGGTCACCTCTCATGCCAGGTGGACCGTCTCTCCGAAAAGAAGTAATATTCTGAATAAGTGAAAAAAAAATTCTCATTTTGAATCTCGAGGAATTTATACCCTCAAAATCTTCTATCTAAGATAAGCTAGTTATTGATGAGGAACTGGAGAATATGGCTAGTACAAAGCCATTTAGAGTAATGTAATAAGGCATGCAGTTGATTAAAATTCTTATGGTGAGCTGGTATATTGGAGTCTTATCTGATGACTCCTTAAAAATTGCCACATGGACAAGAGATTGATAGCATATAAAATTGATGCTAGTATAACATGTATCTCCAGTCCTGCATATAAAGAGTACCTGAGGAATTGTGAGGATTGAAGGTGTAGGGAAATGTGTTAATGAGCAAACGATTTATTATCCTTGATATGTCACCTTGGAGAGCATTTGTGATAATATGGCAAGAAAGTATAGTTAAATATATTTAAGTATGAATTATTGTTAACTGAGTAGGATAATAAGAAAGAATGAATATACTTTACCATGGATAGATAGTCGAATGCAATGAACTAAATGGAGCCAAAGTTTCGTTAAGATCCTTTTGAGATCTAGGCACCATCAGTTAAGAATTCGAGAAAAGGATGTAATGCAAAAAATTCTTAAGACAAGATATGGATATTATGAAATGTTGGTAACCTTGATTAATGTGTCAATCAAGTTTATAGGAGTGATGCAATGGGTATATGAACCATATCTTGATTATTACATAGTCTTCGATGATGATAGATGCAATCGTCCCAAGAAAATGAGAGGAGCATGAATAGCACCTCAAAAGTATCTTGTAGTCACTGAGAGAGCACCGATTGAGTACCAAGCTCGATGAATATGAATTTTGAATATAATGGAATTTGGATCACATGACTAGTTTAAATCATATCTTTAAGGATACTGCGAAGGTCAAAGTAATCATAGAACTGTTAAAACTGATGTAAATGATGGAAATCATAAGTTCTCTGGTATTAGTTGTATGTTATAGAATGTGCGTGGAAAGATCTTTGAAGCTATTTGTTCCACTCACGAAACTACACCAGACGAATGTTATATAATGTGTGGACCGTTGTGTATGAGGAAAGCTCTCACAGTATTAAATGTGATTACTAGTTTCAGAATCAGGAAGTAATTGTGATTAATGAATATCACGTCCAGATCTGAATTTTTGTAGTGATACAAAAGGATATGTTAATTACGTGTGTCTCCAGATATGTGGTAGTGCACGAGAATAACTATCCTAAGAGTGAATAAAAATTTGATGATCGTTAGTTTGATTTGATGAAAGCATTTCTTCTATAGAGTTTGAAGTAATTATTTGAACGGAAAGAAACTGAATATGAGGTACTAAATGTGGCAAGAATTCCCGAAGGATTTGATTTTATACTGAATTCTTATCCTGGGAAATTCCACTATGTTGCTGAGGCATTGAGCAGGACACATGTTGAAACTGGAGTAACAACTATCAGTGAGGCCATAAATGGAGATTGTTTGTGAATGAGGGTTACAGTTATGAGTGTACTCTATATTACTCCATGTGTTGATATTTGTGTTTGGATGCTAGTTCAGCTAATTGATACTCATATTATGATGAGACAAGTATGATATCGTATCAAAGGTTATAAAATTGATAATATGGATTGTGTTAAATGAAGATGGGATTCAAATGGTATCTTATGGGTTATGGGTAGATATGATACCATTTGGATAACCATTAGTGGACTGGTAAGTCTATATATTCTTCCAATGAACACCATAATTCTATTGATAGACTGAGCAGATTGTATATGTGTGAGATAGAGAGATTTGATGGGAGTACTCAGATATTTTTCATGTCGGATTAAGATCCGAAGATTGTGTCGAGATCTGATATATGATGCAGACTCATTTTGGTACTCATCTCCTTCTCAGTGTGATATGTACTCTCAGACTGGTTGACAGACTGAGAAAGTGACTTTGATGCTTGCGAGCATGCTCGGGTCTGGTATACTTGAATTTTGGTGAACGTTGGAAAGAATACTTTATGTGTGTCAACTTATGTGTATAAGCAACTATGATAATAACATAAAGCTGGCACTTGGTAATAAGTCTTATAGATCTTCAACTTGTTGATTTGAAAATATGGAGTTATTGTTATTGGTGCCACAGGATATTATTCAATACACAGGGTTGGTATATAGGCCTTGAAGTGTATTGTGGCTGACTTAGTTTTGCTAAGGGTCTTACCACAGAAAGCTCAAATGAGATTTGGGATGAAAGGAAAGCTCGCACCACGATTTGTTGGATCATTAGAGATCCTTGATAGGATAGGTCCATTGGCTTACCGATTTGCTCACTAATTTGCTCTACTGTCACAGTCGATAAGTGTCCGGAATAGTTTATATATATTTATGTTAAGGAAATATCCTTCGGATTCCATATATGTTATGGATATAACTCAACACTAAGTTGGGGAGGATACCACGTATCAAGAAGAGCAAACATGGAAGCGAAAATATAAAATGCGGGAGCAGTTTCTGAAAGTGAGTATCACTTGAGGAATAGTCTTTGATTCTAAATTTCGAGGACGAAATTCCTTAAGTTGGGGAGATTGTAACACCCCGCAATTTGAATTAAATACATACGTTGAAGTACGCGTATATCGAGATGTATAATACACGTATTTTATACGTATATACGCGTGTATGATTAGTAAATAAATAAAAATATGAAATGAAGATGATACATATGAGAGCATCCTATAAAAAAAAATGAAGGTGAATTCAATTGATTAATTTATGGGGTTGGTTAATGAAATATGTGGATTGGAGTATGATTTAAGGACTTAATGCATAGTATGATGTAATGCATGTGTGTAAATGAATACATGTGAAATAAGTGAATTAATAAATGGTGTAGATTGAAATTGAATTATTAAATGACTTATATGAATGAGATGAGTTGAATTGAATGGAATTTGATGGAGGAGTTGGTTATTAAGGGGAGCCTAGGTGTATTGAATCACTTGTATATATTATATATAAATATAACTATCATGTTAATCTTAATCTTGAATGAATAAAAAAAAAAAGAATAAAATAAATGGCACTATCTAGTTCCAACGTGTACACCAAAACAAAACAAAAAAAAAATAGAAAAGAAAAGAATTAGAAAGAAAACAAAGAAGAATAAAAAAAAATAAGAGTTGCTGAACCAAATGAAAAAAAGAAGAAGAAGAAAACAGAGAACAGAACGACGGACGAAAGAGGGAAAGAAGAAGAACGGAAGGGAGAACGCGGGATTCGCGCCAAATTCGGACTCGCGGTAAGTGATTTTCACGCTTTTTCTTCGTAAAATTACTATCTAAGCTATTCTAGCGGGGAAATTTTGACTGTGGGAGCCGTTTTACGGCGTTTTGCCAAAATTGGGGTTTTGACCCCAACGTGAATGAAAACCCACTAGAAAGGTAGGAAAATGCTCCCTAGACTGCTAGAAACCCGAATATGTGGTTAGATTCAATTTTATGATTTTTGGAGCCGTTGGACAATTTTAATACAATTTACATCTTTCGGATGAATAGTAAAAATAAATGGTAAATAGTAAATAGTGAATAGTAAAAGTGAATAGTGAATAGTGAATAGTGAATGTGAATAGTAATAGTGAATAGTAAAAAGTGAATAGTAAAAAAAATGAATAGTCCTGTGAACAGTGAGTTGATATTTTAGTAGCTACCGAAATGGTAAATGATGATTCTCATGATAATCTATGGTCATTTCAGTGTTTAAATTGAGAGCTTAAGGGCATGGATAAACGCTCTTGAGGAAGCCCTATTGTTGCTCGATTTTAGCAGTTGAATTAGAAAACCCGTGTAACCACTGTGAGTATAGTTTTCTTGATTTGGTTCTTGTATGGCATTGTACGCATATAAACTGTTTGATTGTACGCATGTAATATTATATATAAGGCATTGAGTTTTATGGATCATGCAAACTGATTTTAGCATTGGAGTTTGTAATGATGAGGCTTTGCGATTCCTCATTGTCATTTCGTTAGGTCTGTCCTAACAAGGGTTGCGATCCTTGAAATGACTGTTAATTGGGTAATGAGATGTTGTGGCTACCTTGTAACGGCCATACAAGGGTTAGACCCGCTCTCGTGCCTTGCGGAGGAGGGAGATTGTGCATGGTGTTATTGAATTGGGTCATGAGAAGTTGTGTCTACCTTGTACGACCATACAAGGGTTAGACCCGCTCTCTTGCCTTGCGGAGGAGGTAGATTGTGCATTATGTTATTGAAAATCATGAAATTTATGATGTTGACATGTA
This sequence comes from Paratinospora sagittata, assembly GCA_035771175.1. NCBI lineage: Eukaryota > Viridiplantae > Streptophyta > Magnoliopsida > Ranunculales > Menispermaceae > Paratinospora > Paratinospora sagittata. Next base: position 35,838,816 of record CM069603.1, read on the forward strand.
CAATATATTCATTGAATGATGCATGTGTTGAATAAGTGTTTGAAATGATTTTAAATGTCATATTTCTATAAATGTATATAATTGTCATCTCAAGAACTATATTCACTGAGCTGTTGATTGCTCACCCCATTTCCTCCAATATTTCAGGTATTGAGTCGAAGGAAAAAGGACACTCTGTGAGTGAGTCTGGTATGTGTATGTCTGCTTGGAGGAAATAACTTTTTGTTATTTTGATATGTAAACTTATCACACATTATATATATATATATATGTATTATCATCTAGATGGGATGTGTGGGCATATATATAACTTAAGATATTTGATGAGGAAATGAAAATGTGATGTGTGAATGATTGGGATGATTATAGATATCTGGATTTGATTTGTGGTCTATTAAAAAAAAAAAAAATTTTACTGTACATTTTGGGAAGGTTTGTGAGAGTACGTGAAGGCTGACTGTGTATTGTATACTGTATACGGGTATGTACAGTGTATAATACGCTGTGCCGGTCATGACGTCAGCCTACGTCAGGGGCGTCGTGACATGTATGATCACCCAACTACGATTTCACGGCAACCAACGAGGTGGAAACAGAGCATCGCCTTGCTCTATTTCCATCTCTTTTTTTCGGCTATTTGGACAATAGTCACCTGTGGAGGGCACTTGTTAGGTCTTGTGAGTGTTCGATCATCGGTGTACAACTACTGTCACCGTCTTGTTCATGGTGATTTTTTTTCAAATTAAAGAAACAAAGCATCAAAGTAAAGAAGAAAGAGAAAGGGAGAAGTCTCACTGTGATTATCGTTTCCACGTTTCTTGATTACTGGTTCGAGAGAAGAGGAGCGTGAAAGAGATGAATGAGACGGCTGAGGTGCATAGGTACTATACATAGTATTGTTAATTCTAGGGTTTAATGATGAGCATGTTCCATGATAGGAAGGTTAATAGTATTGGAAACTTGCCATAATTTTGTATTGAAAAATTTGCCAAGATTTCTTTGGTGTGATTTGTAATTGATTCCTTAAAGGAATACGAGAATAATTTTGAAATTGGAAAGTAGATATTTTCAGAATTCTCAGGGGATTACATAGCCCAAATTGAAGATAAAATGAGAGAAAACTAATGAAGGTCATTTGGACACATACGACGAAGGCCTTTGGACGCAACAATTAAGAAAAGTGACTACGTGGTATAACAATAGAGGTAGTTGAAGAGTTAAAATAACATAGACAAAGATAATTAAGAAAGCTTTAACTTCTTGAAATTTAAAGGTCGACTTAGCCATTGATAGAGTGGAGTGAAGGAAATGGATTCATGTAGCCAACCTTGTGTAGTTAGAAAAAAGCTTGGTTGAGTTGAGTTGTAAGTAATCAATCCACATTGAACTAGCCATATAATGCTTGCCTATTGGCAACAGTTTGGAATGTAATTTCCTCTCTTCATAACATGCATTATAATGATGAATTAATGCTAAAGTAATTCCCAACTAAATACCACACACCATGGTTTTATAGATTGTGCATATAGATCACTTTCTAAATTTAGTAAGCTGTTTTTCAATTTTCATTCCTGATTTGTCATCTATCACCATTTGGTGCAAATTGGCAGATCTCAGGAAGATCAACAGCTGTTGATTTTCAAACATTCAGCATGCGGCTCATGCCTATACATGTACATGTACATGGTCTCTGTGGACAAGCATGCCTTTAACAAAATGGTCATAAAAGAAAGTACTGTAAAATTATGTAGGTCATTTCATCAGAACAATAATTTATCATTTAATATTTGTATCTTCCATGTATTTCCCTGCTTGGCAGCACAAAATTCTGACATGGGAACATCAGATATCAATTGATCTTGGTTCAAAAAATGTTAAAAAAGGATACCGTTGATCATGATCCTATTAGAAGAGTTTGCAGAGTTCTGCAGCTACTTTGAACAGAACACTAACTCGACATATGATTTCTCATGGTTTCACCTTCAAAGAAGGCAACCAAATGACTCACTAAATCAAATATAAAAATGGAAATGAAAGAGAACTATATTTAATGATCCACAACTGTGGACTACAACATTTCATGCTTCATATACAATATATAAAATCCAAGCAATCGGAGTCGCAATAGGCTTGAAGAGTAAGAGATCCTTTTTGATACCATAAGCTTGGGTCTCAACATAAGATAACGTCGAGTCGAAAGTGCTTTCCTGAGTGCATCAACCAGCTGCTCCTCGGATGGGGTGTAACGAACCAGCAAGGAATTCCGAAAGACACGTTCACGCACAAAATGATAGTTGATCTCAACATGCTTAGTGTAAGCATGCAACACTGGATTTGTAGCAAGAAAAGTGGCACTAACGTTGTCACAAAGAAGAAGTGGTGGAGAGGGTAATGGAACTCGAAGTTCATTAAGAACATATTCTATCCATGAGATTTCAACTGCACCATTTGCGTGGCTCTGATACTCAGATTCTGCACTCGAGCGGGACACCACATGCTGCTTCGAAGAAGACCAATACACAAGATTTGAGCCTAGGAATGTACAATATCCACTGGTACTATGACTGTTATCAGGACAACTTGCTCAATCCGCATCCGTATAACATAAGAGTGAAAGATCAGATGAAGCAGTCAAGACCAAACTATAGTTGACTGTAGCACGAAGATAACGAAGAATCCTTTTAACAACTTGCCAATGGCCTATGGTCAGAGCATGGAGGAACTGACACACTTTGTTCATGGCGAAGCTAATGTCTGGGCGAGTCAAAGTACAATACTGTAGAGCACCCACAATGCGACGATAAGAACTAGCATCATCAAGAGGAAGACCATCATACAAAGAGAGAATTGGGCCAGCCGCCATAGGAGTGGCATACGGCTTACATTCAAGCACATCAGCACGTTGGAGCACATCACGAATATATTTGGACTGGCTTAAGTGAAAGGAATTGGGAGAGGACATCACATGTACACCCAAGAAGTAGTGAATTATTCTCAGGTCTTTCAAGGCAAATGAGAGATGCAAATCAGTAATGAGCTTCTCAATAGCAGTAGCAGCACTACCGGTTACAAGTATGTCATCCACGAACACCAAAACAACAAGCATAACTGAAGGAGAATGATAAATGAAGAGAAAGGCATTAGCCTTAGATGTTGTAAAGCCCCAATGGAGAAGTCGACTGCTTAATTTTGTGTACCAAGCTCTTGGGGACTGTTTCAGCCCGTAAAGTGCCTTGTGTAAGCGACAAACCATAGGGACATTCATAGAAGAAGGTGTGATAAAACCTGAAGGTTGGTCCATGTAGACAACCTCATTGAGATCATCGTTGAGAAAAACATTATGTACATCCAATTGCCGAACTTGCCAGCCCCAAGTAAGTGCAAGAGTAAGAACAATGTGGATGGTTGGAGGCTTCACAACAGGACTTAATGTTTCGAAATAATCCAACCCATATATTTGATGAAAACCTTTTGCCACGAGGCATGCTTTATGTCATGAAATCGACCCATCGGAATTGAGTTTGAGCTTAAATGCCCACTTACAACCTACAACAGGTTGGTTGGGAGGTAAAGAGACCAAAGACCATGTAGAATTTCGGTGTAAGGCCTCCAATTCAGATTGCATAGCTGTCTTCCATTCCGGGCAAGATAAAGCTTGTTTAACAGTGGATGGTTCAACCATAGAAGCCTCAGAGAGAATAGATGTAGTAACCAAAGCTTTAGGCACAAAAACCCCTGCCTTGGAACGAGTAGTCATCGAGTGAACATTTGATGAATCAGGAGCACGATGCAGCATAGGCACAATTGGTGTATGAGCAGTCGAATTAGCAGTAGTATTAGAGGCAACAACATGTAAAATGGCAACAACAGTGACTGTATCATGGACAGGCATTAGATTATCATTAATATTGTCTCTAGTAAGAGATAAATCAGCAGTGGGGGCAGCCGTGTGATCACGCACTCTGCTCACGCACGTCTACACTGATTCTTCACTTCTTCTTTTTTTCGTCTAAATGGTTGCCTCCTCATCTGTCAGCTTTATTGCTCCCAATCTTAGTCAACTAGTTTCGGCTAAGTTGGATGAGACTAACTATCTGATGTGGTTGTCTCAAATTGTTCCAGTTCTCAAGAGTCATGATCTAATGGGCTTCGTGGATGGTTCTCTACCGTGCCCCTCTCAGTTTCTTATTGATGATCAAGGGAAACCAACAACTACTCTCAATTCTGAGTATATCCTATGGAATCGAAAGGATCAATTTGATTTAGGCTGGATTAATGCTACTATTTCTGAAAAAGTGGCACCATCTGTGTATGGTCTCAATTCAGCCCAACCTGCTTGGCTTGCTTTGGCCAACAAATTTGCTTCTCCATCTCGATCTTGCATTAACCACTTGAAACGACTCCTCCAAACTTTAAATCAAGGTTCCATGAAGTGTGCAGCTTACCTTGACTCGGCAAAGCAACTAGCAACACAACTAGGAGCTGTTGGTAATACCATTGACGATGATGATTTAATTGCTTATATTGTGAGTGGTTCGAATCATTCATATCACCCCTTTGTCACTTCTCTGTCCCTTGCCACCCGAGACAAAGCTCTCTCCTTTGAAGACTTCCAAGTCGAGTTACTATCCTGTGAATTACTTCTAGAAAGTCAACTTCATTCAATCCCACCTGAAACCAATAATTTAGCCCTGTTTGCTCCCAAACATTCACAACAGTCTTACAACAGAAAGCCTAAATACCCCACAAAATCCCACCCGCAAACCTTCCAACCTCCATACTACTCCAAAAAGCCTGCACCTAATACCCCATCTTACCCTTCTCCTCGACCAAACCATTCTCAGCACACTTTTAATACCTCACGCCCCCTTGCCAAATCTGTGGCAAACCAAATCACCAAACTGTTTTCACCGCATGGACTATGCTTATCAAGGTCGCCATCCTCCTCCTCAATTAGCGGCTATGGTTGCTCATACTAATGCCACTCATGTTGCCGAAGATCCTTGGTTCGCTGACAGTGGGGCTAATCAGCATATTACAGCCAATCTTGAGCAGCTGACTCTTGCACAGTCGTATACTGGACAGGAACATGTTGCTGTTGGTAATAGACAAGGTTTGACTATCAAAAATACTGGTTCTATCATTTTTCATACCCCTGCCTCTTCACTTCAACTTAGTCATGTTCTTCATTGACCCCAAGCTTCTGCTAATTTACTCTCTATTAATCAATTTTGTCTTGATAATAATTGTTTCTTCATTCTAACTGCTTCTCATTATTTTGTCAAGGACAACCAAACGGGGAAGACACTGTTGGAAGGACAGAGTAGTGGTGGACTTTATCCCATCAATTTGCAGTCGTTAGTTCTCAATAAACCATTTGCGAGGACAGCGGTAGTCGGAGTCAAAGCATCAGTTCCAGTTTGGTATTCTAGATTAGGACATGCTTCCCATTCAATTGTTATTCAATTATTAAATAAACATTCTCTACCTTAACATCCCCCTGCAAGCTGGAAGGGGGTAGACACACTTGCAGCTTGTTCCGAAGCTCACAAAAGCGACTGGTGCTTAATCCTTTTGTAAAAATATCAGCAGTCTGTTTGTCACACCCCAGTACACAGCACACCGCAGTGTCTAGTACCCCCGGGATGTGATGGGTACGCATACCCAGCCATAGTACCACATAATATTGTCATATCGCCATGTAGCAACCCAACCGCAGCTGGTCTACATCGAAACGATTATTTGTCCCTACTATTCCCTCATGAATAGTAAAGGGCCTCCCCCAAGTTCGAACTCGCAACCTCCCTTAAGGAGTTAGAATTCGCAACTTGAGTAGCCACTGAACCATTATGGTTCAATGGTTCAGTGGCTACTCAAGTTGCGAATTCTAACTCCTTAAGGGAGGTTGCGAGTTCGAACTTGGGGGAGGCCCTTTACTATTCATGAGGGAATAGTAGGGACAAATAATCGTTTCGATGTAGACCAGCTGCGGTTGGGTTGCTACATGGCGATATGACAATATTATATGGTACTATGGCTGGGTATGCGTACCCATCACATCCCGGGGGTACTAGACACTGCGGTGTGCTGTGTACTGGGGTGTGACAAAAAGGCCTTATGTTACTCAAGTTGCGAATTCTAACTCCTTAAGGGAGGTTGCGAGTTCGAACTTGGGGGAGGCCCTTTACTATTCATGAGGGAATAGTAGGGACAAATAATCGTTTCGATGTAGACCAGCTGCGGTTGGGTTGCTACATGGCGATATGACAATATTATGTGGTACTATGGCTGGGGTATGCGTACCCATCACATCCCGGGGGTACTAGACACTGCGGTGTGCTGTGTACTGGGGTGTGACACTGTTCTTGGGAACAAATAAACTGGAGTGTAATATCTTTATTTAGAACTTTCTCACGGATAAAATGGTAGTCCACTTCAATATGCTTGGTTCTAGCATGAAAAACAGGATTAGAAGCTAAAGCTAATGCACCAATGTTGTCACACCAAATTGTGGGAGGAATAGGAAGTGAGATACAAAGTTCTTTGAGAAGCTAAAGCCCGATATTCAGCCTCAGTGCTGGAGCGTGCTACAACAGTTTGTTTCTTAGCAGCCCAAGACACTAAACATGAACCAAGAAATACACCATAACCTGTAGTTGAACGGCAATCATCTGGATTACTAGCCCAATCAGAGTCGCAATAGGCTTGAAGAGTAAGAGATCCTTTTTGATACCATAAGCCATTGTCAATTGTTCCTTTGAGGTAGCGGAGAACCCGCTTAGCAGCAGACCAGTGAGTAGATCTTGGACAATGCATATGTTGGCATAGTTGGTTAACTGAGAAAGCAATATCCGGACGAGTCAAAGTGCAATATTGTAGAACACCAACAATTTGGCTATACTCAGTGATTTGGGCTGCCGAGAGAGGTTCACCATCATGAGCTGAAAGCTTAATTCCCGAGGAACATGGTGAGGGATAAGGTTTGGCACCAATCATCTTAGTGCGATGGAGAAGATCACCAATATATTTTGATTGCTGGAGGTGTAAGACCGTAGAGTCTCAATGAGCTTGAATGCCAAGAAAATAATTTAATGAACCAAGATCCTTCATTTTGAATTCCAATTGCAGCTTGGCAACAAGAGAGGCAATAAGAGAAGGATGCGTGCCTGTCACAAGAATATCATCCACATAGATGAGAAAGAACAAGTGAATGTTTCCTTGATGATAAATAAATAATGAAGAGTCCACCGATGAGGAAATAAGTCCAAACTGAAGTAGAGACTGAGAGAGGCGCATGAACCAAGCCCGTGGGGCTTGTTTGAGTCCATATAAGGACTTCTCAAGCTTGCAAACATAGGTAGGAAAATCCGGATGAATAAAGCCTTGAGGTTGTTTCATATAGACTTCCTCTTGTAAAACACCATGCAAGAAAGCATTAGAAACATCCAACTGTCGTATATTCCAATCAAAGTGAACAGCAAGAGCAAGAATAACTCGAATTGTGGAAGGTTTAATAACTGGGCTGAATGTCTCAGTAAAATCTATGCCACATTCTTGTTCAAAACCTTTAGCCACTAATCGGGCTTTCAGTCGATCAACCTTACCATTGGATGTTTGTTTAACCTTATAGACCCATTTGTTATCAATAAAATTATGATTCAATGGTCGTGGGCAAAGTATCTATGTACGGTTTGCAATTAGAGCATCATATTCTTCTTGCATAGTCGTGCACCATTCAGGATTCAATGAGGCTTGTTTGTAAGAACGAGGTTCAATTGGCATTGTCATACTGGTGAGAGCCTTAAGAGGATGTTTTGTGGAGTATAAGGTCTTATACTCAGGGAAGGTGCGGGGCTTGAGATGGCCTATTTGAGACCGAGTGGTCATAGGATGGGATCTTTGAGAGGCAAGAGGAATCATAGGTGAGGTTAAGGAGTGGGGTGGAGATGGAGAAATAACTGGACTTGAACCGGAAGATGGAGCAATGAAATCATATGAGGATGATAAAGGGGTTCGGTCAGGAGAATTATAAGAGGGAGATGAATCTGCATGAGTGCTAAGAGGTAGATCAGATCGATTATTAGATAGAGATAAATCAGAATTAAAACTTGAAGGGAATGAGATAGGAAAGGAATTACCATGAGAGGTAGCCACCGTGGAAGGTTGTGAAGACTTCAAGCCATCCTTTGCAGGAAACGTAAGTTCATCAAAAACCACATGTCGAGAGAGAAAAATTTTATGAGAAATTGGATCTAGACACCTGTAGCCGCGTTGATTGGCACTATAACCCAGAAATATACACTTCTTAGTACGAAACATGAGTTTGTGAGATGTATATGGCCTTAAAAGTGGATAACAAGCACAACCAAAGGTACGAAGAGATGTATAATCGGGAATATTGCCAAACAATTTGAAGAAGGGTGTGTCATTGTTAAGAACTACCGTAGGCAAAAGATTAATAAGGTATATGGCAGTTAAGAAGGCATCAACCCAATAGGAGAGTGGCAAGTGAGATTGAGCAAGTAAGGATAATCCCATTTCAGAAATATGTCTGTGTTTTATCTCCGCAGTACCATTTTGCTGAGGAGTGTGGGGACATGTGATACGATGATGAATGCCATTGGTTGCAAGAAATGACTGAAATGGTTTAGACATGTATTTCCCACCTCCATCAGTTTGGAAGTTCTTAATTTTGCAAGATAACTGATTTTTTATAAGAACTTTAAATTTGAGAAAACATGCATAGACAACAGATTTATGTTGAAGAGGATAAAGCCATGTAAACCGAGAGAAATCATCAATAAAAATAACATAATAACGGCAGTCACTAAGAGATTGAGTTGAGCAAGACCAAACATCGGAGTGAATATGTCACACCCTGGGTTGCACAGCGTGCCCCCTACCCAGGTGTGGGCGCACCCCCTCGGGGCGAACGCCAGCCATTATGGATCCATAATATTGTCCCATCCCGGTACAGCCACCGCCACACAAGGACGTCTCTTGTACACGGGATCATTTGTCCCTACTATTCACTCATAAATAGTGCAGGGCCTCCCTAGGAATCGAACTCGAGACCTCCCTTAAGGAGTCTGATTTCGCATTCCTAGTAGCCGCTGATGAATAGTGAGGACAAATGATCCCGTGTACAAGAGACGTCCTTGTGTGGTTGTGGCTGTACCGGGATGGGACAATATTATGGATCCATAATGGCTGACGTTCGCCCCGAGGGGGTGCGCCCACACCTGGGTAGGGGGCACGCTGTGCAACCCAGGGTGTGACAAAAAGGCCTCATGTATACATAAGGCCTTTTTGTCACACCTTGGGTTGCACAGCGTGCCCCCTACCCAGGTGTGGGCTCACCCCCTCGGGGTGTCTGATTTCGCATTCCTAGTAACCACTGAGCCAATGGTTCAGTGGCTACTAGGAATGCGAAATCAGACTCCTTAAGGGAGGTCTCGAGTTCGATTCCTAGGGAGGCCCTGCACTATTCATTAGTGAATAGTGGGGACAAATGATCCCGTGTACAAGAGACGTCCTTGTGTGGCGGTGGCTGTACCGAGATGGGACAATATTATGGATCTATAATGGCTGGCGTTCGCCCCGAAGGGGTGCGCCCACACCTGGGTAGGGGGCACGCTGTGCAACCCAGGTGTGGGCGCACCCCTTCGGGGCGAATGCCGGCCATTATAGATCCATAATATTGTCCCATCTCGGTACAGCCACCGCCACACAAGGACGTCTCTTGTTGTGACGCCCCGAAAATTATTTCATTTAGCCCATAACCCAATTGCACTTTGCCCAAACTCTATGTGTTGCCTTGATATGGTTGGTGTTTGTTTGATGGTTGTTTAATGTTTGTATAGTTAATGCTTGATAATGTATATAAATATGTGTATTATAAATTGTATATGGGTCCATTAAACCATGAATTGATATGGGTTAGGATTGATTGAATAAAATGATAAATGAGAATGAAAATTTGGTGTATTAAATGGATTGGACATTTAAAATACATGGAAGCATGAGATGTGGTTGGTATGGGTAGTATGAGACCAACACATGTGAAGGTTGGTGCATGAAAGTGGCCAAGTGTCCCATGCCCACTTCTCTTCTCCAAGAAAGTGAGGTGAGTGGAGAGAAAGGAAAAAAATAAAAGAAAATAAGAGAAAGGAAAGAAGAAGAGAAAGAAAGAGGGAGTTGCTTGAGAAAAATCTCTGCAACGTTTTCATCAAAGAGATGGATCTTCAGGATATATTGTCAGATTGAGCTCAAATTTTGTCAGCAAGTTCGTAGCTTATTTTTCTGCATTCAGAACGGTGGAGATCTTGATTAGAGGTTTCGTCTAAGAGATCTAACCTCTCAAACAAAGCTAGTCGGAAAGTCTGGATTTCTCGCGCCGTTTCGTGTAAACTTATAGATCTCCTCAATCTACCGTTGGATGGATATAAAATTTGGATATGTAATTTAAAACTGATATTTCTGCATTCTGAACGGTGAAGATCTTGATTATTGGTCTCTTCTAAGAGATCTAACCTCTCAAACAAAGCTAGTCGGAAAGTCTGGATTTCTCGCGCCGTTTCGTGTAAACTTATAGATCTCCTCAATCTACCGTTGGATGGATATCAAATTTGGATATGTAGTTTATAACTGATATTTCTACATTCTGAAGGGTTGAGATGTTTATGGATTTAGTATGTTGTGTGATATAGTCATCTGAGTTCGAGTATTTGCAGCAGGAAAGGAGAAATTATCTGATTAGAGATTTTTTCATCAAAGATACTTATCTTTTCGGTCCACCGTTGGATTGGGCTGATATTTGGACAGAAGGTTTGTTTCTTCACATACTTCAATCTGTACGGTTGATTTTGTGATTACATATTTTTGTTGGTAGATTGATACATCTAAACAGAATATTAAATGAAGAATTGGTAGGGTTGCTTGTATTAGACCTAAATTTAGAATATGAACTTAGACCTTTCCAAATAGCTTGGATATCAACTATGTTGACCTAGTTGTCATTGTTGATGTACCCATTATGCAAAATCAGTGATATACATGGCTGAACATGGTGACCTAGTGTAAATCGGCAATATGGCCTAAGTATGAAAATTTTCATATTTTAGGGCTTTTGATGCTTTTGGCCTAGAATCATTGAATTGATGCAACTTATGTTTAATTAAGCATGATTAGGGTTGATTATGCTATTGATTTGGTGGTTGTGACCATATCATGGGTTAGGCCTACTTGTGATCAAGTGACCCAATTTGGGCATGTTTATGCCTAAGGAATTGAAAATCAGTATTTTTGATTAATATAATGGTTTATGAATGAGAACTATGCATTAGAGGCCTAAGTCATGTGATTTGAGTTGAATGGTGGGATTAGATGGGATTAGATGGGATTTAGGCCTATTGTCTATATGTGGGCTTATTTGGGGTTGATGTGTAATGTCTATGTGATTGAGCATAAAAATTGATGTATGGTAGGATATTGATGGATGTTTCAGGATCTTGATTGGGTTGATTCGGTTTGGTGGTCGTGTGTGGTTAAATACTCTCGCGAGGCTTGGTTGTGAATAGACTTCATTTATGATTATATCTTTTATGTCATCATATCACTTATATATATTGTATGTTGAAAGCATGAATGTGTTCTAATGTTTTGAATGATGCATTGATTTGAGAAAACCTTATGACTTTGGTTGGGTCCATCTATCCGGCTAATAGGGGGACTTAACCTTGTCATAGGAGGGTTTTAAAAAAGGAAATGATTGGGGTCAACGATACGGTGAAATAGACGTGCACTAGTAACCCCAAATAAACATGATTGGGGTCAACGGTACGGTGAAATGGACGTGCACTAGTAACCCCAATGCATGTGGAATGTGGATCCAAATTGATAAGTTTTTACTTGCATCGAACTTATTACAAATGCTTGATATCTATATGTTTTGAGCTTTTAATCATGCTACACATTGACATGCATACATGATATTTATTGATGAGTATTGATAGCATATTTGAATTCTATTCGCTGGGCACCGTTGGCTCACCCTCATTTTCCTCTTTCAGGTCCTTTTGTCCTGAATAAGGGCAAAGAAGTAGTCATATCTTGAGGGTCTTGCCTGCGAGAGAATCCAAGGCCTCGATGTGAGTTGAGAGGCATTTCGATTGAACTGTGTTTTAAATTATGAAGTATTATATTTTGGATTATGTAATTATAACACTTACCACATTGTAGTATGGGTGAGTTGGGACTTGTTAGATAGACCATGTGGGCATATGACGGTTTTTATTTGTACCCACAATTTTGGACTTTATGTGTATGTCGATTTTAATGGACTATAGGGATTATGATTTTATTTATGGTTCATTTTTTATGGATTATCTCTCGTCTTGGATGATTAATACGGTTTGTAGTTTTGTTTAGTACCTTTTGATATTATGTCGTTGTTTGAGATAAGGCTCGTAGGGTCTCAACCACCTCACGGGAGTTGAGGAGTGGTCGGAGATGCCTACGGCGGGCGTCCCGCCCCGGCATTCCACACGCCATTCCCTGCGGGGTTGGTGGTCCGGTGCGGGGTCGCCACACCTGTACACTATTCATTCATGAATAGTGGGGACAAATGATCCCGTGTACAAGAGACGTCCTTGTGTGGCGGTGGCTGTACCGGGATGGGACAATATTATGGATCCATATGGCTGGCGTTCGCCCCGAGGGGGTGCGCCCACACCTGGGTAGGGGGCACGCTGTGCAACCCAGGGTGTGACAGAATAAGTTCCAAAGGTGAACTTGTTATTCGAAGAGAACGTAAAAAGGGAAGTTGTTTGCCTTTACCAAGTTGACAAGGTGCACAGACTTCACTATTATGCAATGAACCAACATAAGGTAGGGAATGTTTATTCAATAATTGAATAACAACTGAATGGGAAGCATGTCCTAATCTAGAATGTCAAACTGGAACTGATGCTTTGACTCCGACTACCACTGCCATCGCAAATGGTTTATTGAGAACTAACGACTGCAAATTGACGGGATAAAGTCCACCACTACTCTGTCCTTCCAACAGTGTCTTCCCCGTTTGGTTGTCCTTGACAAAATAATGAGAAGCAGTTAGAATGAATAAACAATTATTATCAAGACAAAATTGATTAATAGAGAGTAAATTAGCAGAAGCTTGGGGGCAATGAAGAACATAACTAAGTTGAAGTGAAGAGGCAGGGGTATGAAGAATGATAGAACCAGTATTTTTGATAGTCAAACCTTGTCCATTACCAACAACAACATGTTCCTGTCCAGTATACGGCTGTACAAGAGTCAGATGCTCAAGATTGGCTGTAATATGCTGATTAGCCCCACTGTCAGCTAACCAAGGATCTTCGACAACATGAGTGGCATTAGTATGAGCAACCACAGCCGCTAATTGAGGAGGAGGATGGCGACCTTGATAAGCATAGTCCATGCGGTGAAAACAGTCAAGTGCCTGGTGATTTGGTTTGCCACAGATTTCGCAAGGGGGGCGTGAGGTATTAAAGGTGTGCTGAGAATGGTTTGGTCGAGGAGAAGGGTAAGATGGGGTATTAGGTGCAGGCTTTTTGGAGTAGTATGGAGGTTGGAAGGTTTGCGGGTGGGATTTTGTGGGGTATTTAGGTTTTCTGTTGTAAGATTGTTGTGAATGTTTGGGAGCAAACAGGGCTAAATTATTGGTTTCAGGTGGGATTGAATGAAGTTGACTTTCTAGAAGTAATTCATAGGATAGTAACTCAGCTTGGAAATCTTCAAATGAGAGAGCTTTGTCTCGGGTGGCAAGGGACAGAGAAGTGACAAAGGGGTGATATGAATGATTCAAACCACTCACAATATAAGCAATTAAATCATCATCGTCAATGGTCTTACCAACAGCTCCTAGTTGTGCTGCTAGTTGCTTTGCCGAATCAAGGTAAGCTGCACACTTCATGGAACCTTGATTTAAAGTTTGGAGGAGTTGTTTCAAATGGTTAATGCGAGATCGAGATGGAGAAGCAAATTTGTTGGCCAAAGCAAGCCAAGCAGGTTGGGCTGAATTGAGACCATACACAGATGGTGCCACTTTTTTAGAAATAGTAGCATTATTCCAGCCTAGAACAAATTGATCCTTTCGATGCCATAGGATATACTCAGAATTGAGAGTAGTTGTTGGTATCCCTTGATCATCAATAAGAAACTGAGATGGGCACAGTAAAGAACCATCCATGAAGCCCATTAGATCATGACTCTTGAGAACTGGAACAATTTGAGACAACCACATCAGATAGTTAGTCTCATCCAACTTAGCTGAAACTAGTTGACTAAGATTGGGAGCAATAAAGCTGACAGATGAGGAGGCAACCATTTAGACGAAAAAAAAAAGTGGAGAATCAGTGTAGACGTGCGTGAACAGAGTGGCTCTGATACCATGAAAGGAATAAGATATGAATAAAGGGTTCTGGCCTCAATACCAAACCAGTCTGTGTGTTGATCTATTTATACAGCTCAGGTTGTTACACTTAAAAAGATAAGAATACATTTGAAATAAACAATAGATATCAAGTACAAGATATGCAGAAGGAGAGTTTAAAAAGGGAATCAGGTTGTTGGAGTTGATAAGGTTGTTGCAGATGTTGAAGTCGTTGGACATAAGCCTGTTGTGTTGTGAGTGGACTGAGTCTCTTGCTTAACATAAGATTCATCTTAGAAGGCAAGGAGATCAAATCCTATCAAACAAGATACATGTAGCACAAATGCTTTTTTGAGAGGATGTAGCACAAATGCTAGAACAACTACTGCAAGAGTCCACCAATTTGAAACATGAAAAGGTAAGCCAACAGAAGAAAGGAAAATAATTATGCATTCTAATTTGTCACCTTATCATTTTGGCAGTGCCAAAACCAAGACTGTAATGAAACAATTCTTTCATATATGTCTTCTGCGCTTGTAGCAAAAGTTTTGAATTGTTATATATTTCTGGAAGATATGCCTCACCAGGGCCATTCTTGTTCTCATCCCAAAGTTTAGTGAACTTCGCATAAAAAAGGCTCCAAGTGTCTTCTACTGTCTTCAAGATCCACTTTTTATATGCTTTTCCAATGTGTAGAAGGTCAGATGTAGTCACAGAAACATCCCTTTATGAGTTAAATGTGATCCACGAGGACAATTGCACTATTTTTCGTGTTCATAGGTTCGCATTGAGACGTAAAGAGTCACTCAAGAAAGTAAAGGATAAAGAGTCTATCAAACCTATCACATTAGAAAAAACTATGTTATGGAACTCCCCTTTTAAGATGATTAATTGTCAAAAAAATTTTACGACAAACACTTTTAGGAAAAACATTTTTCAAAAAAATTGATCTCTTCCAACATTTTTTAAAGATAGAAAATTATTTTTTTTTACTGAAATTTAACTAGAAGCAAGTGTTATCAGACACTTTCAAAAATACTTTTACTTTAATAATACTTCAAAAAAGCTCTGTCAAACAGGTCAATATAGTATATGTACCGGTAAGCATGACTGTGCCGGTGCGGTAGAAACAAAAGTCACTTTTGATGCTCGAACTCGAGAAGAAATTAATCTTTCAATAGGTTAAAAAGAGTAGTAAAACAGTCTCGGATCGGCCCAAGAACCCAAAGTCAGGAACCAACCGAACCGATCCATAAACTCTGCTAGACAAAAAGGACCAGCATGGCACCAGGACAAGGTTCGATGTACCTACCGTATGTTTTACGCAACGTTCATTTCTTCATTTTTAGTTGAAAATTAAAGAGGCACCGAGCATCTAGGTTATCTAAAACAGCATGTTAAACTCCTTTCTCCAGCATAACTAAATTAATAATTTTCTTCCCTCCGTCATTTTCTAGTCCGACGATTTTCAAGCCACTCTGGTCCTCTTCTTCAAACTCCTCACTCTCTCTCTCTCTCTCTGCAACTTCTCGAGCTCCTCTCTGCTTGCCATGGCGTCCGACGGATTTCGGACATTGGATGAGAAGGCGTTGATCGATTACATAAAAGCCACAGCGTCTCTGAGCTCGATGCTCGGGAACAAGCTCGACGATCTTCACATCAAAGAAGTCGGAGATGGAAATATTAACTTTGTGTACATCGTCGTCGGATCTTCTGGTTCATTCGTCGTAAAGCAGGTATATAGCAGTTTTTCCTCTTATGATTTCTTTGCTGTCTATTTTATGTCAAACTGCTTGGTTAGAGACGGAGTATTCGAGTTTCTGTATTTTCTAGTTTAGCATTACGCACTACGCAACATCATCGTGGAATTGTTGAATTGATCGTTATGATGTTAGAAGGCTGGCCTACTAGATAACCTAGCAAACATGGACGAATTACTGGAAAAACCTGAGCTCTTTTTTTTAACAATCGTGATCCAATGGCTGCTTATTTCGTGGTTCGAAGCGCGATAACTACTAGTTCTTACATTTGTTTGAGATTTTATGTTTAGGATTTCATAGGGAGTTTGCAGCGATGGCACTGTTTTACATTCTTTTGAGAAGGGGAGACTAGAGATTTGTAATTGCCTAATTGGAATCTAAGGAGATAAGTTGGCAAGATTTCTCAAAAAATCAATAGATGTGAGCAAAGAAACTAATTCATGAAAGTATTAGCAAATTGTAACATAGAAAACTTAATTGGAAAATCTGAAATTAGTGAATATAAAAACATATAGTGCTAAAGCCAAATTGTCTTTAAATAGGTTATAAGTGAAAAGGGAGAAATAACTGAGGAAATCAACGGATGTAAACTTTGGTACAAAGGAAAGGAAAATTTTAAAAATGGGGTGGATCATTGGTATTGATAAGATTGGGGACCTTAATTGTCCCAACTCATAAGAGAGATGGAGAGAGATTGAAAAGGCTTAGTTGAGTTGAGTTGAGTTGAGAAGTATTGATGGAATGTTCAGAGAAAAAGAAAAGAAAAAGATCATAATATGGTTTTCATATAGAGGTTTCTTGGCATATGTCATTTGGCGTCTACTTTTCTTGATTGACTATACTAGTGATGCAATAAATGCAAAGATAATAAGAGCGTTGGATCTGGAAGGACACTTTAAAACCAAGAAATTTTAAGATTAAGTTAAATATATGTTACTTGGACTCGGGTATGGGTGTCAGCGTGTCGCCATGTCGGATATGGGTACACATCTAGAGGTCAAACTTGTTCATCTTCAAATTCTAGGATATGGGGACACAACTAAAAAGTGTCTTAAAATTTGGATTTGGATATCTGGATAATGTTATGTTCACTACGAAGCCTATATTATATGTTTTCTTTTTTTTTTTCTTCTTTTCAATTGTTTATTATTCTTTTTGTTCCATCACTTAAGTGACTTGTGACCTATTAGTCATTATCATCTTTCATGCTTTCTCTTCTTTTTATTGGAGAATCCGCAAAATACTATTCCAAAATCTAAAATATTGGACACATCCCGTACCTATGTTGTACCATGAAGTGTCGGTTATGGGTACTTCAAGCTAAAGTAAAGAGTCCTGGTAACATAGTGACTTAATGTATAAAACAGAATTTTGCTAAAAATAGGTATATAAATGAAGTAGTATTTAAAATTGACAGCCCAAGAGTTTTAGGTCTATAAATATATTCTATACTTGCATGTACCTAAGCAAATATAAGATTACTGGTCTATTGGCATATCAAATTGGATCATGTGGTCTGAGAAGCTAGTAAATCAGTTGACCCCTCCTATTAAATTTAATGATTTCTCGCATGTATCTGCCTGAGGACAAAAAACATGGTGACTGTTGAAAGGGACTGTAACCATGGAACTTTCTTATTCATTTATTTAGAAGATGTGAATTCACCTTTTTCTTCATGGCGGAATTAAACCTTCTTAACCATTCTTTATGTGTGTATCTTGGTTCCATGAGATAACAGGCTCTTCCTTACATACGTTGCATAGGGGAATCATGGCCAATGACAAAGGAGCGTGCATACTTCGAGGCATTGGCCTTGAAAGAACATGGTCGTTTATGCCCAGACCATGTTCCAGAAGTTTATCATTTTGACCATACTATGTCTTTGATTGCTATGCGATACTTGGAGCCTCCACATATTATCTTGCGAAAAGGCTTGATCGCTGGAGTGGAGTATCCGCTGCTTGCTGAGCATATGTCTGATTACATGGCAAGAACTCTTTTCTACACATCCCTTCTTTTTCTAAACACCACAGAACACAGACAATCAGGTAAATTATGTTGTTAATTATTTTATTGTTTTGGTGTTTCCTATAGATATTGGCATTTGTTTATCATTTATGCTTTTTTCTTCTGCTGAACTACAATGTTAAACAAACAAATTCTCCTTACTGTCTCTGCATATATTTGACTAGATGGAGGAATTAGGTTAGTTTTATGGATTACTAGTTATTAAGTGTGGTGTTCCTCCATATATGATTCTTCATGTTCTTGGATTACTTTTGATGCTTTCAAACAATGGAGTTATCGATTACCAATTGGCAATCATAATGTTGCCATAATTTGTCTTGGCTGTGAGACTAATTGGAAGGATAAACAATGCAGTTCTTGGAAGATATAGGGGGTATTTTTTGTCTAATAGCCTGTTTCTCATGTTGTGGACATGCAATGCATGTCTTGGGGTCAATGGCGAGCTTTCATTTTCATCCTTGTTTCTTTAAGTTGTACACTTCACAGCTACTAGTGGTTGATGGTTGCTTAATTCTCTACCTATTACTTGCTGGGTTTCACACATCGTGTCACTTAACAGTCCTAAGTGATGTAGAACAGGTACAAATCTCTTGTGCATTATAGGAAGTACTCCTTTATAATGTGATTAGAGGAACTGGAGCAAACTTATCTGAATGATGGATTGATTTGGCTATATGCTTCTTCTGGGATGCTCTCAAAACTGTTTGCAAACGATCTTTTTCCTTATTCTGATTCAACAAAGTAGTGAATAGAAAATTGGAGACTTCTATAATTTCTCTAAGTGAACAACTAAATTCTGGCTTATCCAAGAATAAATAAATAAAATATAATCTCTCTTGAAACATCCAGGACATGTGAGAAAGTTTATGAGAGGGACATTATACTGAATGGGAAATTCCATGAATAAGTTAATAATAGAAAGTAACACCATATCGAGATAGTATTTTCTAGCACATAGAAAGTATTACCATGTGATGCAAAGATGAAAGAACTATAACATCTTAAAAACATGCAAAAGTAGGTCCATTTCAGTCTATAAACGGAGATGACTCGTACAAAATGGTGGTT
The DNA here is from genome assembly GCA_035771175.1 of Paratinospora sagittata. Lineage (NCBI taxonomy): Eukaryota > Viridiplantae > Streptophyta > Magnoliopsida > Ranunculales > Menispermaceae > Paratinospora > Paratinospora sagittata. The sequence continues at coordinate 35,858,088 of CM069603.1, forward strand.
TAATTGTTTTTATTTTTAGCACATCGTATTTTTCTAGTTGTTTCTGTTTTAGTTAGTTGTTTCTCTGGAATTGCTTACAATTAGGTATTATAATTTCCTGTTTCAAGTAATGGACCTAAAAGTAGAGTTTTCACATAATTCCAGTTTCTTTGATACTATGGTTGCCTGTGCTCTCTCATGTGATTGTCATGTTATGGATTCTTGATTCTTTGTGCAGTTGCTGAGTTTTGTGGAAATGTGGAGTTATGTAGGCTCACTGAGCAGGTTGTTTTCTCTGACCCATACAAAGTGTCTCATTTCAACCGCTGGACTTCTCCTTATCTTGATGGTGATGCTATGGCTGTTAGGGAGGATAATACTTTGAAAGTTGAAGTTGCTGAGTTGAAAGCCATGTATCATCCTCACTTATCATACTTCATTTTTATTATTGCTACAACTCTACTCTTTAATAATTATTAATTTGTTTTATGTTCTGGAAATGAAACTCTTCTAAGATATGACTATTTGCTCATCTGCAGGTTTTGTGAGAGAGCACAAGCCCTTATACATGGAGATCTTCATACCGGGTCTGTCATGGTGACCAGTAATTCTACGCAGGTCATAGATCCAGAATTTGCGGTTTATGGACCAATGGGATTTGACATTGGAGCCTTCATAGGGAACTTGTTTTTAGCTTACTTCTCACAAGATGGGCATGCTGATCAAAAGAATGACCGTGAAGTATGCATCAAACTACCTTAATTTACTTGTTCATGGCTAGTGGCTTATGATATAATGTCTTAGCTTGAAACAGTATTTGCTATAGTGATTTTTCCCTGAAGTTGACCTATGTTATGTATATCCATTGTTCTTGATACTTTCATATTTGTTAGTTTTTTATCAGTTGGTACCTAATCTGAATGGTTCACAGATTTTAGGTACAGATTTTCTCTGTGTCCCCCTTCCCCTCACCCTAAAGTTTTGTTAGTCCCTCATCTCATGTCTCTATTAGATAGCATCATATGCCTCTATTAGTTGAATATGCAGCATATTTAATTATATTAATCTTCATGCTAAGCGATAGTTCCATACATGTAATATTATATTAGTTTAAGAGTATTTTATGTTTGGTTGGGTTTTGTGTTTTTTTTATTCTTAATCTCTTGGCTCCTTCAGCTTGAATTGTTAAATTTCCTGTTTATGACTATTGAAATTTTCCGATTGCTGGTTCTTAGATTTTTCCTGAATTTTTTTATGTATAAGCATATTCTGAGGTATCTAGCCAACAAAGTTTGCACATTAATAATGGCTCATATAGTCTTTGGACTTGCTTGACTTTTTGATTCAGTAAGGAATGTGGTAATGTCCTCCTTTTTATTTTATTTTTATGTTTTATTTTTTATCCAGTTGCCAATCAGTTCTCATTGATTATTATGAGTTCATATGTGGTTGTATGATGTGTTGCATATTCCAAGGGTGTTTTTGCCATATCCATCCGGAATTTGGAGATAAAGAAGTAATGGTTTGCAAATGATCTTTTATTTTCTTCGACATGTTGTAGATTTTCTTCTGCTACGACAAATAGTGCAATTGTTCTCGTGGATCACATTTAACTCATAAAGGGTTGTTTCTGTGACTACATCTGACCTTCTACACATGTTTCCATGTAGGCATATAAAAAGTGGATCTTGAAGACAGTAGAAGACACTTGGAGCCTTTTTTACGCGAAGTTCACTAAACTTTGGGATGAGAACAAGAGTGGCCCTGGTGAGGCATATCTTCCAGAAATATATAACAATTCAGAACTTTTGCTACAAGCGCAGAAGAAATATATGAAGGAATTGTTTCATGACAGTCTTGGTTTTGGCGCTGCCAAAATGATAAGGTGACAAATTAGAATACATAATTATTTTCCTTTCTTCTGTTGGCTTACCTTTTCATGTTTCAAATTGGTGGACTCTTGCAGTAGTTGTTCTAGCATTTGTGCTACATCCTCTCAAAAAAGCATTTGTGCTACATGTATCTTGTTTGATAGAATTTGATCTCCTTGCCTTCTAAGATGAACCTTACTGCCTCTTTGCTTGGATTTTATATATTGTATATGAAGCATGAAATGTTGTAGTTCACAGTTGTGGATCATTAAATATAGTTCTCTTTCATTTCCATTTTTATATTTGATTTAGTGAGTCATTTGGTTGCCTTCTTTGAAGGTGAAACCATGAGAAATCATATGTCGAATTAGTGTTCTGTTCAAAGTAGCTGCAGAACTCTGCAAACTCTTCTAATAGGATCATGATCAACGGTATCTTTTTTTAACATTTTTTGAACCAAGATCAATTGATATCTGATGTTCCCATGTCAGAATTTTGTGCTGCCAAGCAGGGAAATACATGGAAGATACAGATATTAAATGATAAATTATTGTTCTGATGAAATGACCTACATAATTTTACAGTACTTTCTTTTATGACCATTTTGTTAAAGGCATGCTTGTCCACAGAGACCATGTACATGTACATGTACAGGCATGAGCCGCATGCTGAATGTTTGAAAATCAACAGCTGTTGATCTTCCTGAGATCTGCCAATTTGCACCAAATTGTGATAGATGACAAATCAGGAATGAAAATTGAAAAACAGCTTACTAAATTTAGAAAGTGATCTATATGCACAATCTATAAAACCATGGTGTGTGGTATTTAGTTGGGAATTACTTTAGCATTAATTCATCATTATAATGCATGTTATGAAGAGAGGAAATTACATTCCAAACTGTTGCCAATAGGCAAGCGTTATATGGCTAGTTCAATGTGGATTGATTACTTACAACTCAATTCAACCAAGCCTTTTCCTAACTACACAAGGTTGGCTACATGAATCCATTTCCTCCACTCCACTCTATCAATGCCTAAGTCGGCCTTTAAATTTCAAGAAGTTAAAGCTTTCTTAATTATCTTTGTCTATGTTATTTTAACTCTTCGACTACCTCTATTGTTATACCACGTAGTCACTTTTCTTAATTGTTGCGTCCAAAGGCCTTCGTCGTATGTGTCCAAATGACCTTCATTAGTTTTCTCTCATTTTATCTTCAATTGGGGCTACTCCTACCATTTCCCAAATATGCTCATTTCTAAGTTTATCTTTTAAAATTTTACGACATATCCATCTTAGCATTCGCATTTCTCTTGCACTTAGTTTGTTAACATGTTCTTTAATTGCCCAACGTTCTGTTCCATATAACATGGTTGGACTAATAGCAACTCTATAATGGATTGGTTACTTCTGAAAAAAAATTGTGGATTCATTAGTAACCAATGAATCACCAGATACACATGTCGTGCAGATGTTGTTTCAGTCTATGTTGTGTCATCTTCATTTTCAAAGTCAGAACCTTCATATTTTCTTATCTTCCCTGCTCAGAATAGCTGTCTGTCTCTTGCATTTCAGGAGAATCGTGGGTGTTGCACATGTTGAAGATTTTGAATCAATTAAAGATGCCAGCAGACGAGCATACTGTGAGCATCGAGCTCTTGAATTTGCAAAGATGCTTCTAAAAGGGAGGTGTGGATTCCAGACTATTAACCAAGTTATTTCTGCCGCCCTGGAGGTTCCTGGCGAATCTCTTAGGTAATTTAACTGCCTTATTACACCTTCAGGATTTCGTAAACATTGGCAGAATTTAAAACATGTTATCTCCCAATCCCGGTGGTTGTGGGTTTCTCCCACTTCTAGTGGTGTCCTTGGTTGTATGCTCAGGACCATATAGACCAATAAAAATTACTCCAACTCAAAGCCAGTGTGTAATTTGTATGTTCCATAAGCCACAGTGTTGTTACTGCATTGTTCTTCTACTATTGTATAGGCAACTCTGCAAGGTGTGAAGTATTTTCTTTAATGGTTCATTGTCTATGCATTTTTCTTCAACTCATAAGCTCAGTCAGTATAAATGGTTAATTCCAAGCCTGCAGTGTCAATATTGTTTGTTTAATGGTTCTGTTCTATTCTGCTGCATGTTAAATGAATAATCTGTTGCTACTGTTAACACTGGAAAACCCTATATCATCACTCACCACTTACTATTTTAGCTTTGCAATTGCAATGCTTACTTGCTTAGTACCACACCCTAACTTTCTGAAGTTTTCCATTCAATTCAATTGGAGGCAGTTTTTGGAACCTGAGAAAATGTCAAACCAGAAAAACATATAGCCAAATTTTCTTACTTTCCCTTCAAACGTATCTCTGGAAGTCTTATTCTGAGAAAATACATGCAATTCTGCTACTCCTATTTAGCTAGTTTTATTTGTCATTTAGTACATATAATTGCAAGATACAGGTACGTGTACTTAGTTTGCATACTTAGCCTTATACTCTGCCCAGAGCTGATCAACCGTCTTCCCCAGCAACTCCATAAAGAAGTCGTTACTGTAACCATTCCTCATCTTGCTGTTGAGTTCAGCCACAAAACCATCTTTAAGACTGTTGCAGTACTCCAGAAACCGAGCGGTAACATCGTACCCCTGATCCCACTTATCACCTCCTCCTGGTTGCACCCAGTGCGATGGAGCGTACGCAGCTTTAAGCCTTACATAATCAGCAATTCCTTCAATCAATCCTCCAGGAGCTTGCCTGTTCCCATCCCATTGCCATATATGAGTGGACTCATGGTAAAGCACCCCTGTTATCTCCCTCTTTACGTCTCCAGAGTAGCTTGCGATGTAATTTGCGCTCACATGTATCTCGTTGTTGCTTGCATACGCCACCCCGTCCATGTTATCTACGAACAAGCTCACACTAGGTACATTCTTCCTGTCAGCCTCTGTGTTCTGTTGGAACGTTTGCCAGATAAATGATGCGGCGGATTGCAGGGTCTGCCTGCTGTATTCAACACCGATTTCATTTGTGAATCTGTCTCCTCCTTGTGTTCCAGCAGCGTTGTTGGTGACCTGATATTCTACGGCAAGTGTTCCTGGCAGGCTTGCCAAGAAGACTATCAAAGAACATACTGAGAGGGTGATGAGGTGAGCCATGCTGCTATTTCAATTGGTGTGTTTATCTTTGAAGCTCCACAGACATCTTATATATATATTTATATATAATCTGTCACAAGGGATTGAGGTTTGAGAAGTTTAATTGAGTTCCTCTGCCGACCTTGAAGAAGAAGAAAAGTACAACGCAGTTAGGCCATGCCTACCTTGACTTCAACTAATTAAAAACAATATTCCATTAAGAAAATGATCTGCAGTTTCGTGCTTTTGCGGTCCAATGGCTTAAGTAGCTGGATTAGTGGGTTCACAAAAAAATCAATGGTTGAGTGCAGTAATGAGCACGGCAAAATGGCCGAAGGAGTTGACTTGACCTTGACTCTTAGTCTTCCGCCAAGAAAAGTTGGCATGTCTTAATGAGCCAGGGGCCCCTGGCTGACAATTCTACAAGTTAGTACATTTGGTGTCTGGTGAGCTTCATCGAAACCTGTTAATACCACAAAATTAGACCTTGCAAGAAGGATTAAGGATTAGAGGATCCTCCTACAGCAGTTTCACATAAACGTTTCTACCAAAAATGTTTTTGTGAAAAGTTGGTTCCTTTCAGCTTTTTTTAAAACTTAAAAATTATTTTTTCTACAGTTTAGCTAGAAATAAATATTGTCAAGCACCTTTAAAAGTGTTTTTGTTCTTAACTCACTTTAGAAAAACTCTCCAAAATAAGGTCATACTCAAACACTTAGCTCTTGGATTAATATAAAGCCATTCAATCCATTCATCTTTATGCAATCTAAAGAATTTGAGTCGCTTGAGTTCACTTGTAGAGTACACTTTTAGAGTATCTCACTTGTAGAGTACACTTTTAGAGTATCTCAAGCATTTTCCTTTCTCATTTAATGCAGGTCCATATGGATGGTTAATTCATCTTAGTCTGAGTTCGATATTTATTTTAAGTTCAGTTTTCTATATTTAAAAACAAAAAGTTGAAAAAAAATTGTTTGGTTTAATATGATTTAAAACTTTTTTCTGGAAATAAATTTATAAAAAGGCTTGGTTTTTGAAAACGTATAAAAGATTTTTTTTTTCTCATAAAAAAAAGCCTATTATTTATCATTAACAGCTACTGATTAAAAATGGGTGATCGAAAAGTAATTGAAGGTATTAGATTTCATACAACTTTTTCTTCCTCTTTTCCGATACATCTTATAACGTTCAAGTAATCAAACCAAATAACTTTTCTTGTGCAACTAACTAATTGCACATTGAGCTGCTAATGATCGATCAAGAAATTATATAATTTCCTCTTTAAAGTTTCATTTAATAATTAAGAGAATAACATTTTTCATAACATTCTCTAAGTTTTATTTACCCGAATAAAACACATACATCAACCAAGATTACAAGCCAAATTACATAATCAGTCAATTATATATATATTATGCATACTTAGCCTTATAAGTAATCCCTCCAAAACTCCTGAACTGTCTTCCCCAGCAACACCACAAAGAGATTATTATTATAACCAGTCCTCATCAACCTATTCAACTCGGCCGCAAATCCTTGTCTCAACCCATTACAGTAATCCAAGAACCTTGTAGTCACATTGTACCCTTGATCCCACTTTAAGCCTCACGTAATTAGCAATCCCTTCTATCAACCCTCATCCAAGAAGGGACACCTGCCCAGGTACGTGGCACGTACCCGGGCACGTGCATGGGTACTTGCCCACCCCCTTTCCTATATAAAAGAGGGGAGGGGGGCACTGATCTAACTCTCCCCCTCCCGATCTCTACAAACTCCCTTTTTTGTTAAAAAAAAAAAAAAGTGTTCTTTGTTCTTTTCCTTAAATAACTTCTTTTTAAATCCCTTTTGAAAATCTTATTTTCAAAATGCCGAGAGGATCTCCTCAATGTAAGAAGAATAGAGTGCAAGTTATGAGTAGAGATGAGCGCTTAGAGACCACCTCACTGTGCGAGGTGGTGACGGGAAGACAAGTGGATCTTCCAGTGGAAGTTTGTTAACTGTTGTAACTACTTCTGTATTCTAACAGAACTAACTTGTAAAACAGAGTCTCGGATATTAGTTAGGTTCAGAGACTTCTAGAATGTTAAGGTAGTTGCAGGGGAGCCAAAGCTGTTACAAGGTTGTTATGAACTTACCTATGGGAGTGAGACAAGTGTACAATGAGTTACTATAAATACAAGAATACAATGCTCAAGCTATTCTTGAGCTAAGAACAAAAAACTCATATGGTATCAGAGCCATTGCATGGCCAACGCCAATGGCAGCTTCATTTTCAACCTCGCAAAACTCTACTCAGTCACTGCAATCAAGAGCAACATCACATACGTTTGGAGAAAGTCTCGGACAACCAATGTCCATAAAACTTGATCGAGATAACTATCTCTTATGGAGATCAATAGTACTTCCTATGATAAGAGGACATAAGCTAGAGAGTTTCATTCTTGGAACCAAACTATGTCCGCCATTGATGATCACAACATCAATTGGAGAAGAAAGTTGCGAACAGTTGAATTCTGAGTATGAGGAGTGGATGAGCCAGGATCAATTATTGTTGGGATGGTTACTGAACTCTCTTACTGAGGCAGTTGCTGCACAAATCATGTCATGACGCCCCTGACGTAGGCTGACGTCATGACCGACACAATGTCTTATACACTGTATATACCCATGTACAGTATACAATACACTGTCAGCCTTCACATAATCTCACAATCCTTTCCAAAATTTCATGTAAATTTTTACTAAAATTGTCAAACGGTCTCCAAAAATCATGAAATTAGCATCGATGGACTCGCAACAATTCATTCTACCATTCTATAGCCTTAAACTAGAGTTCCATCGGGTTTTAAATGATTGAAAAGGTATCCAATCGAAACTCTAAATTCCAACAAACTTTAAACGGCTATAAAAATTCCGAATGAACACATAAATTCAATCTAACCACATATTCGGGGTCCCTACAGTCTAGGGAGTGTTTTTCTACCTTTCTAACGGATTTTCATTCACATTGGGTCAAAACCCCAATTTTCGAAAACGCCGTAAAATGGCTCCTATAGCTAAAATTACTCCGCTAGAATCGTTACATCTAGCTTAGAAATCAATTTTACGAAGAAATAGAGTAAAAATCATTTACGGCAGGTCCGAATTTGACGCGAATACCGCGTTTCCCCTTTTTCTTCTTCTCCTTCTTCTCCGTCGTTCTTCCTTTTCTCTCTCTCTGCTTCTTCTTTCTTTTTTTCGTTGCATTCTAGCAACTTCTTTCAATTCGTTTTTTTTTTAGCAACTGTTCTGTGAACAGTACCCGCTTATGAACAATACATTTAATTTGTCTTTTATTTTTGTTAAATCCATTATTCTTCTTCTATACACTCAATCCACATGATGAATTCTTTAAAATCACATTCTGGACTCACTTTTGACATTTCTAAGTTCATTTGACACATGTACACATAGCTTTAAAGGTACTTATACGTGTATTATACTCTTTAGTGCACGTATAAATTAACCAAATACATTGATTAAAAGCACGGGGTGTTACAAATCATAGGCGTGTCAACCTCTCAAGGTGCTTGGAAAGCTATTGCTGATTTGTGTGGTTCTCATAATAAAACGAGGTTCCAGATTTGCCGCACTGGATTACAGACAACTCGCAAAAAATCTTTGTCTATGACACAATACCTGATCAAAATGAAGGAATATGCAGATAGTTTAGCAGCTGCTGGTCATCCGTTTTCGGTACAAGATCTGATTTCTTGTACATTAGCTGGTTTGGGAACATATTACCTACCTATCACAACGCTTCTACAGGAGAAAGATCATCTCACATAGCCTGAGTTACAGTCATCGCTGATCAGCTTTGACACTCATCTTGATATATTAAATCAGCTTAATAATCTTTCTATCTCAAATGTTGCGTCTGCTAATGTTGTTTACAACAGATCGGGTTTGAATAATGTTCAATTCAATGCATGATCACCTACCTCTGGTCATCCAAACTATCGTCCTCAAGGTGGAGGTGGCAGTAGTCAAGAAAACAAACGAGGTGGAGGAAAGTCTAGAGGAAGAGGAAATCGATCTTCAAATCGTCCTGTTTGTCAGATATGGACATTCAGCGACTATTTGTTACTATCGAACGGACTTCAACTACATGGGGTCGTCTTCAACACCATCAAATGGACCTTCATAACCTAGTGCATATGCTGCAACCCTGAATACTATTGTTGATCCTTCGTGGATCATGAACAGTGGTGCTACGCACCATGTCACGAGTGATTCTTCTCATATTTCTAATGCATCCGAATATGAAGGTACGTCCAAACTGACAATAGGTAATGGTTCTATATTGACTATTACACATGTTGGTCAGGCGTCTCTAAATTCTACTAAATCTATGAATGTTTGAAAACCACCACACTTTTGAGTGGTGAGAACCTTTCATATTTATGCTCATTTACAGATTGTATAACAACGTAATTGAGGATTTACACATAAATGTTGATTACATAATAAATGGAAAGAATTAGCTAAACAGGCTCCTATAATTTAGGCTCAATGGATGCACATATGGAAGGCCTTAGATTAAGGCAGAGGATCCTCAACACCCCCCCCCCCGCCTGAGCGTCGGATTTGAACAGAGGTGGAGCTTGGGGCGAAAAAATTGAAAGAGAGGTCGAGGCACACTTTTGGTGAAGATATCGGCAACCTGTAAGTGAGAGGGCACATACTGGGTGTGAAGTTTGCCAGCAACAACAAGTTCACGAAGAAAGTGGTAGTCTAACTCAACATGCTTGGCCCGTTTGTGAGAAACAGGGTTGGAGCTCAAAAAAATTGCACTTTTGTTGTCACATAGGAAAAGAGGCTGCTGTGGAAGAGAAATTCTAAGGTCACGAAGGAGATGTGTGAGCCAAAGAAGTTCAGCGGCAGTGAGAGCAAGGGCACGATACTCAGACTCACAGCTTGAACGAGAAACAGTAGGTTGCTTTTTGGCACTCCAAGAAACCAAGTTGTCGCCAAGGTAAATAGAGTAACCTGAGGTAGAGCGACGAGAGTCAGGACATCCTGCCCAGTCGGCATCAGAATAAGCAACTAAAGCACCAGGAGCAGCGGATGGATGAAAAGTGAAGCCAAAATGCAGTGTGCCCTTAACATAGCGAAGAATGCGCTTGACAGCAAGGAAGTGGTCTTCAGTCGGAGAGTGCAGAAATTAACTGACAGAGTTTACAGCATAAGCAATATCGGGACGCGTGATAGTCAAATACTGAAGAGCACCAACAAGAGATCGGTAAAGAGTAGGATCCGAAAACAGAGGACCATCAGATGACAGGTGTTGAGAAACAATCATGGGTGTGTGAACAGGCTTGCTGTCAAGTAACTGAGCTCGCATCAGGATGTCCCATGCATATTTTAGCTGACTAATAAAGAGACCATCAGCGGTGGATGTAGCTTCCAAACCAAGAAAGTAGCTGAGAGAACCCAAATCTTTTGTGGCGAACTCAGAATTAAGCTTACGAGTAAAGTTGTCAAGAAGAGTTGAGTTATTGCCTGTAATAATGATGTCGTCAACATAAAGAAGCAAATAAATAATGCCAGACTGCCTGTGAAAGACAAAGAGTGGTGTGTCAGCACGACTACAATAAAAACCAAGTTGAACGAGAAAGGAGCTGAATCGCTGAAACCAGGCACGAAGAGCCTGTTTGAGGCCATAAAGAGCTTTCTTCAACTGACAGACATGATTTGGGAAGCGGGGGTCAATATACCCAGGAGGCTATTCCATATAGTCATGTTCAGTAAGATGACCATTAAGAAATGCATTTTTGACATCAAGTTGGCGGAGAGGCCATTTGTTTGTCACAACAAGAGAGAGGACAACACGAACAGTGGTGGCCTTCATAACAGGGCTAAAGGTGTCGGTGTAGTCGAGACCAGGTACTTGCGTATAACCTTTGGCAACAAGGCAAGCTTTGAGATGCTCGATAGATCCATCGGGGAAGTATTTGGTCCGAAATACCCATTTGGAACCCACAATGTTGGTGTTGGCAGGTCGAGGAACCAAAATCCAGGTACGATTAGTTTGCAAGGCTTGAACTTCTTCATCCATAGCGGCGAGCCAAGCTGGATTCTTGGCAGCAGATTTGAATCCTTTGGGCTCAGTGGATGCAAGTAGGGCAGAGAGAATACAAGAGGATCCCAAGACAGCAAGATTCGCCGGGTGGCGAGGTTTGAAAATACCAGCTTTGGATCGTGTAAGCATGGGATGAGAGGCCGCAACAGGAGCAGGGGTAGGCAGCTCAGTGGTGAGCTCAAGAGAAGCGGGGCTAGGATCCGAGTGCGGCAGAGATGAACCTGCAAGAGAATCATTTGCCTGCAAATGCTCATCCACTGGATCAGTACAAATACCACACAAGGTAGATCCGAATTGTATAATATGATGGGAATGAGGCGCAAGAGAAGATGGTAGCATGCCTGTAAGGGAAAGACTAGGTTCCAGAAAATTCAAGAATTGGAGGGAGGATATGGGTTGAGCCTGGGAGATATCGAGGTAGGGAAAGTGAGTCTCATCAAATTGAGCATGACTGGTATATATCCTAGAGGTGGTAGGGTCAAGACAGCGGAACCCTTTGTAAGAGGAGTTGTAACCCAAAAAAATGCAAGGAATGCTACGGGGGGAAAATTTGTTAGGCATATAATCACGTAAACAAGGATAAACACGACAACCAAATGGATGAAAATTTTCATAATTTGGAGAGGAACCATATAGAAGTTCAAAGGGGGACTTACCTCCAAGAAGTGGTGTGGGCAAACGGTTGATGATGTAAGTTAAATGCGTCAACCCAGAAGCGAGGGGAAGTGTGGGAATGAAAAAGCAAAGCCAAGCCAGTCTCAGTGACATGACGATGTTTTCTTTCTGCATGACCATTTTGGGCGGGAGTGTATGGACAAGAGAGTTGATGATGAATGCCAGAGGTACGAAGATGAGCTTGAAAGCAATTGTTAGTAAATTTTTTACCACCGTCACTTTGAAAAATTTTGATACGAGCAGAATGTTGATTTTCCACAAATTTTTGAAAATGAATGAAAGTATCATAGAAGTCAGATTTAAACTTCAATGGATAAAGCCAAGTGAAACGAGAATAATCATCAATGAATACAACATAATAGGCAAAGCCCAAATTTGATTTTATGGGGGCAGGACGCCAGAGATCGCAATGAATAAAATCTAAAACATTAGACGATCTATGGTTATTTCGAGAATAAAGCAAACGATGATTCTTTGCAAGTTGACATGCATCACATAATGTAGGAGATGGCAATAAAGAGGTAAGATAAAGCTGTCCTTTTTTATTTAAATAAGATATAACTGAATGATTCACATGTCCAAGGCGAGAATGCCATAAATCATACGAAGCATGAAGAGATTTATTTTTAAGGGACAGAAATAAAAGCGGAATTTCCGCGCTCGAGCACATATAAGCCTCCATCTCTTTTACCGGTTGCCACCACCCTTCCCGTTTGGCGATTCTGAACAGTGAAAAAATTATTAGTAAATGTAACGAATAATGGAAAATCATGCGTTAATTTACTAATGGACAAAAGATTTTTAGTGAGGTGAGGGACAACCAAAACATCTAACAGATGAAGATCTGGGGAAGGGGAAATTCTACCAGTATGGGTAATGGGTAGGGACGCACCATTCCCTACAATCACACAATCCTTACCCGTGTAAGTGGTGGACTGGTCCAAAGTGGAGTGGGCTGGAGTCATATGAGCCGAAGCCCCTATATCCAAGAACCAATCTGAGCATACCTGGATTAACATCCCACGATCCCAATGGCCTCTGATTTTTCTCCCACCCTCCTTCCCTTCAACACCATGATTCACATGGTTACCATCAAACTCTCCTCCTCCAACTACCTCTTATGGAAGAGCCAACTTCTTCCACTTCTCGCGAGCCAAGGTCTGCTGGGTCATGTGGACGGTACCCTTGTGTCGCCACCTCCATTTGATCCACCCACCTCTCAGACACCAAATGCCAAACACCTGGAATGGAAAGTCATCGATCAACGCCTACTAAGCCTTCTCATCTCTTCTCTCACATAGGAAGCCATGGCTGAAGCCGTCGACCTCTCCACATCTCACAAGGTCTGGACTGCTCTGATACCATATGAATGTTTGAAAACCACCACACTTTTGAGTGGTGAGAACCTTTCATATATATACTCATTTACAGATTGTATAACAGCGTAATTAAGGATTTACACATAAATGTTGATTACATAATAAATGGAAAGAATTAGCTAAACAGGCTCCTATAATTTAGGCTCAATGGATGCACATATGGAAGGCCTTAGATTAAGGCAGAGGATCCTCAACAATATGGAAGGCCTTAGATTAAGGCAGAGGATCCTCAACAAAATCAAATCTATGAATCACGCATTATGTGTTCCATCTATTCAGAAGAACTTATTGAGTGTGTCAAAATTAACATTGGATAATGCCGTTTATGTGGAGTTTCATGTGGATTGTTGGTTTGTGAAGGACATTCGAACCAGCCAAGTACTACTTAAAGGCTTCGTTAAGAATGGACTGTATCAATTGCAACCGTCTTCTTAAAAAATTGTTGATTCAACAACTTTTCAAATTTTAGTTGATGCAGGGGATTTAAAAAATAATACATCAGCAGCGAGTGTGTGGCATAGACGCTTGGGACATCCTTCTGGCAAAGTTTGATCTCAAGTCTTAGATGTTTGTAATTCTGACTCTACTGGGATTGGTTCTTGTGATTTTTGCAATGCTTGCCAATACGACAAATCTCATAAATTGCCTTTCACAAGGTCGAATAAAAGAGCTTCTAAAATTCTTGATCTCATTCACTCGGATCTATGGGGTCCGGCCCCACTTACTTCCACAAGTGGTTTTCAATATTACATTCATTTCATCGGCGATCACACAAGATATACATGGGTGTATCCGCTTAAGAAAAAATCTGATGCATTTCATGCCTTTAAGATGTTTCAAGTTTTAGTTAAGAACAAGTTTTCTTGCAAAATCAAGTGCTTTCATTTTGATTAGGGAATAGAATATAGGGTTTTTGCTAATGATCTTAAACTTCTTGGTATTGAGTTCCAACATCCTTGCCCCCATGAACACGAACAACATGGGCGTGCTGAGCGAAAACATCGACATATTATCGAAACAGCTCTTACTTTGCTTGCTCAAGCAGAGCTTCCTCTAAAATTCTGGTGGGGTGCAGATCAAACTGTGGTTTACCTCATAAACCGTCTTCCTACTCATGTCTTAAATGGTATGTCTCCATATCAACTGGTATTCAATCAACTTCCAGATTATAATTCTCTTAAGTGTTTTGGTTGCGCGTGTTTTCCTTGCTTGAGGCCGTATCAACAACATAAGTTTCAGTTTTATACTGTTGAATGCATATTTCTTGGCTATAGTACATCCCATAAAGGTTACATCTGTTTCAGTCCTAGTGGCAGGGTGTACATTTCACGCAATGTTATCTTTAATGAGACATGTTTTCCATATAAAACAATGTTTCTTTCTCAGCCTAGTGTTTCACATCAACCAAAATTCCATATTGTCATTCACTTACCAAGTCCCGCTCCAAATAATTCAATTCCAACCTTGTCATTACTTCAGCCTACCTCAACATTACCAACTGATACAATCTCACCTTCAAATAATACCTCTCATCCTGATGATCAAAATGGGTCACCTGTTTTTTCTTCTCCACAACCAACAGATCATGACACTCAAACCACTTCACACCACATGATCACTAGAGCAAAGAACGTCATATTTAAACCCAAGGTGTTTACCTCTGATTCCCATTTCCTATCTACTGAAACCACTTCTGTAAATGAAGCTTTGCAATTCAAAGAGTTGAAATCTGCAATGGATGCAGAATATCGAGCTTTGATGGAAAATAAAACTTGGTCACTCATTCCACCGGATCCTTCACAACACCTTATTGGTAACAAGTGGGTTTTTAAAATCAAGTATAACAATGATGGGTCTATACATTGGTACAAAGCACGCCTAGTTGCTACAGGTTTTCATCAAACACCGGGGATTGATTATGGTGAAACCTTTAGTCCGGTTGCGAAGGCTACAACAGTGTGTGTGTTTCTTGCACTTGCTGTTCATAATGATTGGCCGGTGCGCCAATTAGACGTGAATAATGCGTTTCTGAATGGTTCAATTTCATAAACTGTTTATATGTAACAACCGGAGGGGTTTGAAGACATAAGCAAACCAAATCATGTTTTCCTCTTACACCATGCCTTATATGGTTTAAAACGGCCTGGTATGATCGTCTCAAGTCCACACTTATTAATTGGAGTTTCATTAACTCGAAGGCTGATACGTCTCTCTTCATAAAGATAACATCTACATACAGCTTATTTGTCTTGGTATATGTTGACGACATACTAATTACTGGAAATGATACATCTCAAATCTCTTTGTTAATTCAGCAACTACAAACTGAGTTCGCATTAAAGGATCTCAGATTGTTGCATTACTTTCTTGGAGTTGAAGTTCATCATGATGACTCTGGGATGTATTTGTCTCAAACTAAATATATCTTAGATCTGCTCAAAAGACTAGATATGGGACAGTTGAAGCCATGTAATACTCCAACAACTGTTGGCAAGCAGCGCACTATGGATGATGGTGAATGTAATCCCCTGAAAAAAAAAACTCACGTACTCACCTTATTCGCCGCCTCCGACCGCATCGCTGCAATCCCGCCCTCTACAGCTGCAATATCGCTGCAATTCTGTCCTCTACAGCTGCAATCTCGCTGCAATCTAGCCCCTCTCTCTCAAAACCTCAATCGCACAAGCCCCTCTCTCTCGAAACCCAGCCGCACAAAAACTCAATCGCCCCTCTCTTCTCTATCGTTCGAACTCAAACCCATCTGTCTCTATTCTCGCTCTCTACTCTCTTACTGTCGTTCTTGCTCTCGCCGCGACTGTCTCTGATCTCTGGCTCTCGCTCTCTCGCTTTGAATATCTCTCTCTCAACTCTCTACTCAAAACCCCAAATCGTGCAATTTCTTTCCGAAACCTCGACAACCCCTTCGATTTCTTCTCCATTTTGCAATTTCTTCAACCCAAACCATCTTCAAACCCCTGCTTTTCTTAATCTTCAACCCTGCGATTTCTATTTTCCAACCCCTGCGATTTCTTCGTTCTCCTTACTCTATCTCTACTGTCGCCGTTGCTCAATGCCAATGTCAAATCCATTCAAGGAGGAACTGAGGCAATTTGTCGAAGCTTGATGAGTATGTCTGGGGAGGAAAGCATTGAACGACCTCTCCTCTGTGTTCCCTCTTAGATTCGAGGATGTGAGCAGTATTCGAGAAGTTTCCGATCATCAGGAAGTGTTCGCTGATCCTACACGCGATGAGAGCTTGATTTTTAAGCTGTTAGATTTGAAGCATGATGTTGAGGATAGTACAAGTGTGTGGTTTCTTCAAGATCTCGCGAATGAGCAAGATGCTGAAGGTAGTGTGTTGATGGAGCAGTCTAGAGTCTTCGAGGCCGATGGATTATGTTACAAAAATATGCCCGCTATAATTACAACAGCAGTTGGTCAGATGGCCATTTCTAAAGGAAAGCAAGGAAGAGAGGCACAAAATATAATAAAGGTCTATGTGGCAAATATTCGTCTCAAGGAAATGGGTACTAATGTGTTGATCACTGCGTATGAGCCAGTTCTAATAAACCCTTTTAGCGAAAGTGCCAGAACAGTGGGAGCTGGGTTAACTGTTCCTGCAACGCAATCTGGACGTATGCCAATGTCTGATGTGTTTAAACTTGCAGTCACCAGTTTCAAGGTCCATGATTGGAACCTTTTCAATGCTGGAGATTGAGAGAGAGTTCGTGTGTGAGGCGTTGCCGTGTGTGTTGTTGGGGAAGACAATGCAGATATGCGGCTTCTTAGCAGGATTGTTCCATTCAAAAATAATTAAAAGGGCACTGGTAGTGACGCCCAAAACACTTCTTTCTCACTGGATAAAAGAACTATCAGCTGTGGGGCTTGCGAAGAAGACGAGAGAATACTATGGAGCATCAGTGGTAGCACGTGACTATGAGCTTCAGTATATATTTAAGGATGGCGGGATTCTCCTAACAACATATGATATTATGCGTAGCAATTCAAAGTCCTTAAGAGGGGGCTTCTACTTTAAAGTCTTTAATGATACAAATAATGAAGATAGTGTCGCATGAGACTATGTCATCCTTGATGAGGTTGAGGACGTACGTTACGCACCAAGGAATTCGGAAAAGAACAAATTGCGTGCGTGACTGGTGGGGATGATTCTAGGCCTTCATGATATTTTATTTTGATATATAGATAGGAATGTTAAATTAATTAGGTCTATAATATCATTAGATTGCGTATGCATGCTTATTGTACATGATTTTATATATACCATGTTGTGATTGATAGCCATGATGATATGTGTGTCAACATGACTTTTTGTTTTGATTAGATGATAATTGGATGCATGCAATCCATGTGATATTTGAGACTCATTTATAAATTATAATGCATGATAATGAAACGTATGACTTGGAATATTAGCATAGAAAACTTATGCATTAATATTATTATATTTGGCATTGTGACATGATACTATGTGTAGTAGAATTTGAATATGGTTTGTGAATACAATTAATATCATACTTAGGTTGTATGTATGGTGTGACATTACTAAAGAACACAATTAAGATAAGAATCACACATATGGGGCAGTTATTCTAAGGAATATCGCCATTGATTATTATGGGGCAGTTATTCTAAGGAATATTGTCAATGTATATTATGGGGCAGTTATTCATGATGAATATCGCTAACGAAGTTCTAATTTTTGGGTAGTGCCACCCTGTGTTTGATTTCCTAAAGGTATGTGATTTAGAACGTGATAAAATTCTCGACTCATAATAAAATGTTATGAATTGTTTAGATGACCCACTGGGCTTTCAAGCTTACCCTTATTTTTCACATGCAGGTACTTAGAAAATAAAGTAGCAAGTTGTGACGTGGTTCAGTGATAGGGGTAGGATGGTAATCTGGATAATATTTTAATTAGTGAATGAGTTAATTACTTGTTTAACTTTGTGAACTTTTATTTAATAAGGGTTCTATTGACATTAGAAATTTGATAAAACCTTATTATGATTATTGAAGGGATCATGATTACTTTGAATATATGTGCTTTGGACTTGAATTCATTAATTCTATTTAATGAATGTATTTAAAATATTGTGTCCATAATAGATGGACAAGGGCAAGTACCCTCATAATTCACTATAGAAATTTGTATAGTGGAATTATGTGGTCTGTAGCATGAAGATGAAAGGGTATTCGTGTATCTTAACCAGTAAGTTGGTTAGAAGAATATAAACTCATAGTTTTGCAAATTTTATTATCTATATAATGATTATGGGTTAAGATAGACGGATAAGATTAACATCTTGATTTTCAGATATTTTCTCGATAAAATTAAAATATTCATTATTTTACAAAAAATTAAGTTTTGAAAATCGGGGTGTTATAGTGAACCATTTGCTAATCCCACTCTGTTCATAAGCACAGTTTGTGCGTTACAGTACCTATCTTATACACGTCCGGATATCTCTTTTATCACAAATAAATTGAGCCAATTCATGCACAAACCAACGGTTCTTCATTGGCAAGCTACAAAACGGGTTCTTCGGTATTTAGCTAGGACAGGCAGCCATGGCTTATTGTTCACACCAGCTGATTGATTGACTTTAACAGGATACTAAGAAGTTTGTTGGTGCGTATTGTGTATTTTTTGGGTCGTGTTTGGTGTCGTGGCAATCTAAGAAGCAAACAGTGGTAGCTCGCTCAAGCGCAGAATCTGAGTACCGCTCCTTAGCTCAAGCTACATCTGAACTATGTTGGCTTCAATCTTTACTTTCGGAATTGCAGGTTGTTCTTCCCTCATGTCCTGTACTATGGTGTGATAACATGAGCGCGAATGCAATGGCTGCCAATCCTATGTTTCATGCGAGGACGAAGCACATAGAGCTGGATGTCCACTTCGTACGTGATAAGGTGTTACAACGTGAGCTAGAAGTGCGTCATGTGCCATCGTGTGACCAATTGGCTGATGGTTTAACTAAAGCTCTCCCTGTATCTCGGTTCCAATTCTTGCGAGACAATCTCAAGGTGTATCCTACACCATTTCGATTGAGGGGGGCTGTGAGAGAAGGTCATTAGCTGGAAGTTTGTTAACTGTTGTAACTATTGTATTCTAACAGAACTAACTTGTAAAACAGAGTCTCGTATATTAGTTAGGTTCAGAGATTTCTAGAATGCTGAGGTAGTTACAGGGGAGCCAAAACTGTTACTAGGTTGTTATGAACTTACCTATGGGAGTGAGACAAGTGTACAATGAGTTACTATAAATACAAGAATACAATGCTCAAGCTATTCTTGAGTTGAGAACAAAAACTCATAAATATCAACCCCCATGCTCACCAAAAGTTGGCGGCACTGAAATGGAGTCGCGTGCTCAAAATTCAAGGTGACATTCTCGAAACTTGGTCGACTACCTGACCGTCACTACGGAGGTGAACAATGTCAAAATCACTCTCACCACCAGTGTTCTTGCAAATATTATTAAAATGCTCATGGTTGGAAAGACATGTGATCTCTATACTGACAGAGGTACACAATAGAGAGTTTCAAATGCTAGAAGGATATTCCGAACCCTCCTCGGGGATAAGAAAATTACACAAAAAGAAAATTCTGCCGAAATTTTTTTATGGAAAGTTCTTCTCATGAGAATCTTGCAGAAACTTTTGCAAGAAATTCTACTAATAAAGAAATCTCTCCGCAAGGAAATTTTGTTAATAATTTGAGAGAAAATTCTGCAAGTAATCAAGCTAATCATGTCAATCAAGCAAGAGAATTTTCAGAAAATAAGGAAGTCTCTTCACAAGGAATTCTGCAGACAATTATGAAGAAAATTCTGTAATCAATCAAGTGTGCTAGAATATTGTTTGTGATACAATTATGTAATTCTTTTGATTTGTTTCTTTATTTAACACATATGCTTTGCGTATATATTGTAATATCTTTTGAGTAAATACAACATAACTTCAATTCTCAAAATCAAAAGAAAGTTTAGAATTTTTTTTTTTTTTTATGGTATCAGAGCCTTAAAACTTGCAAGCCAAAACAACTTGGGAAATTTGACAAAGTATCACGTTGAAATTTCAAAAACTGAGGAATAGCGTGTCCTATTATTTTCTTTATCAATAACATTTTTAAGCATATAAAAAGACTAAAATACCCTTCTTTTAAATAATACAACAACCAGTTAGTGACCTAACCAAATGGAATTCATATTTTATCATCTTCTCATTTAAGTTGTTTTCAACAACCTACGGTTATATATTGTTTGAAAGAAACAACAAAGTTACCCACAATAATTTCATTGTTTAGCCATCGTTGTCCTAAATCCTTTTTTTTTCTCATTTCTAAATTTTTTCTTTCAATTGCAAAAGTTGTCTAAAGATTGGTACTTCATGCAAAGATGAATATTTCTGATGTTTTTGAAATTCATAATGAAGGTAAGTGGTTAAATTACATGTTACCTCAAAGATATGTTATAAATCTAATATATGAGATTAACTAAGCAAATATATATCATTATAGTTTATTTTATCTTATTTCTATTATGAATCTGTTCATGCAACCGATATCTCAACTCCTATTTGATATATCAATCAACTATTATGTTGATAGTATATCAAACATATTAACAAATATCAACCAGTATTATTTAATCACAATCTAATTAGATATGTCTTAAATATATTTAAACGAGTATTTTTTATATTTTTGAAATCAATAATGAGAGTAAATGGTTAGAATAAGTGGTTAAATTACATTTTACATCAAAAATATATTGTGCATTTAATCTACGAGATTGATTAAACAAATATATGACATTATGATTTATTTTTCCCTCTTTCTGTTATACATCTGTTCGTGCAGTCGATATCTCAACGTTTGTTTGATATATCAATCCACTATCACGTTGAAAATATATCAACGAATATCAACCAATATTATTTATATATAGTCTATCTTGATATGCATTAAATATGTTTGTACGAGTATTTTTTATATTTCTGAAATTGATAATAAGGGTAATTGATTAAATTGTATGGTACGTTATGCATTTAATTTATGAGATTGACTAAACAAATATATGACATTATGGTTTATATTGCCCTCTTTTTGTTATGCATTTTCTTGTGCAATCGATATTTCAACATTTGTTTAATATATCAATCAACTGTCACGTTGAAAATATATCAAACATATCAACAAATATCAACCAGTACTATTTATATATAGTCAATTTAAATTTGAACATAAATTAAATTTATTTAAACTAGTACTTTTGATGTTTTTAGAATCAATAATGAAGAGAAGTGGTTAAATTACATGCTACCTTAAAGATATATTATGGATCTAATTTATGAGGTTTACTATGTAATTAATATACAACGCTATGGTTTATTTTATCCTAATTATGTTATGCATTTGTTTATGCAATCAATATCTTAACAGATGTTTGATATATCAGTCTTCTATCACGTTGATAGTATATCAACATATCAACGAATATCAACATGTACCATTTAATTACGGTCTATCTAAATATCTCTTAAACATGTTTGAACGAGAACTTTTAATTATTTTAGAATCAATAATGAAGATAAGTAGTAAAATATCATGTTACCTCAATGATATGTCATGCATCAAATCTATGAGATTGACTAACAAATGTATTATATTATGCTTTATTTTGTTATCTTTCAACAATATATGCATTTGTTAGTGCAATTTATATCTCAACAAATATTTGATATATCAATCTTTTATTACGTTGATAGTATATCAAACATATCAACACGTACTATTTAATTACGGTCTATCTAAATATTTATTAAACATGTTTGAACGAGAACTTTTAATTGTTTTAGAATCAATAATGAAAATAAGTAGTTAAAGTACATGTTACCTAAATGATATGTCACGCATCTAATCTATGAGATTGACTGAGCAAATGTATTATATTATGGTTTATTTTGCTCTCTTTCAACAATATATGCATCTGTTCGTGCAGTTGATATCTCCACATATATTTGATGTATCAATCTTTTATCACGTTGATAGTATATCAAACATATCAACGAATATCAACATGTGCTATTTGATTACGGTCTATCTAAATATCTCTTAAACATGTCTAAACGAGAACTTCTGATTATTTTATAATCAACAATGAAGATAAGTAGTTAAATTACATTTTACCTTAATGATATGTCATGCCTCTAATCTATGAGATTGACTGAGCAAATGTATTATATTATGGTTTATTGTACTCTCTTTCAACAATATATGCATATGTTCGCACAGTTGATATCTCAACATATATTTGATATATCAATCTTTTATCACGTTGATAGTATATCAAACATATCAACGCATATCAACATGTACTATTTGATTACGGTCTATCTAAATATCTCTTAAACATGTCTAAACGAGAACTTTTGATTATTTTAGAATCAATAATGGAGATAAGTAGTTAAATTACATGTTACCTCAATGATATGTCATGGCTCTAATCTATGAGATTGACTGAGCAAATGTATTATATTATGGTTTATTTTACTCTCTTTCAACAATATATGCATATGTTCGTGCAGTTGATATCTCAACATATATTTGATATATCAATTATCACGTTGATAGTATATCAAACATATCAACGAATATCAATATGTACTATTTGATTACGGTCTATCTAAATATCTCTTAAACATGTCTAAACGAGAACTTTTGATTATTTTAGAATCAATAATGAAGATAAGCAGTTAAATTACATGTTACCTCAATGATATGTCATGCCTCTAATCTATGAGATTGACTGAGCAAATGTATTATATTATGGTTTATTTTGCCCTCTTTCAACAATATATGCATCTATTCGTGCAGTTGATATCTCAACATATATTTGATATATTAATCTTTTATCACGTTGATAGTATATTAAACATATCAACGAATATCAACATGTACAATTTAATAACGGTCTATTTAAAGGTAAATATATCTTAACTCTATTTAAATGAATATTTCTGAACAGGAACTGTGACCACCTTTGTCCAACATAAAAGAGAATGGGTCAGCAAAGGGGTGGATAAATGTTATTTGTCTGCAAAACCTGTTGAAGTACTAATGTTACCAATGGATTGCACTTTCAAGAAGCTTGTAGAAATTGTTTGCGCATTTTTTAGATTGGATATTAATTTGTATCGTATCGTGTTAACATATGGACACAAGACGTCATGTGGAGCAATTATGTTGAACATTCACAATGATAGGGATTTGCAACTATTCATCATATTTAACTAGTCAAGTCTTTCAATAACTCCCTTATGTGTGAACATTGAGAGTGCCCCTTATGAATCTCCAGATCCATATGTTGATGAGTGCTTAGAATCTAAATCTAGATGTTTACCAAGCAATGGATCATCTCCTAAATGTGAGGCTCAAGGCACACCAAGTCATTTTGAGGCTATCAACCTTAACAATGATATATATCAAAATACACCATTGGGCACCACGCTAACTAATGAAATCCCTTTTGTTTCAACTATACCTTCATATGCTGAATTTGTTGTGGACAATGCCCAACGTATTAAAAAGGGTGACGACGACTTTAAAAATATATGTTGAATCTAATGATGACAAGGTTGGAAAACCATACGATTCAATCTCTAGGGTCAAGGAGATGATGCACCTATGTTTGTTAGCAGAGGTAGTGCGAAGGGTGGGTTTAGCATTGGATCAAATTCATCAGTTGAGACAATAGAAAAATATATGATGTTCAACAGTAAGGCAGAATTACGAAAACACATTTGCATATATGCCATGAGAAATAATTTCGAGTTTAAGGTTTATCGATCATCAACAACATTGTTTATAGTAGTATGTCTCGGCCAAAATTGTACATGGAGAGTTCGAGCTATGAGGATATCAGAGACAAGCATTTGGCGTTTAACAAAGGTAAATAACATTCACACATGCTCTTTGGACATAATTCATCATGATCACAGACAAGCAAGTAGTTGGTTGATCGGCGAATGCATCAAATCAAAATATGAAGGTGTTGGTCATGTATATCGACCCAAGGATATTGTAGATGATGTTCAAACAGAGTTTGGTGTAAATATAAGTTATGACAAAGCAGGGAGAGCCCGAGAAAGTGCACTAGATACATTGTGGGGTACACCAGAGGAGTCTTATGCATTGATGTCATCTTACTGTGCAACATTAGAGGCAAGTAATCCAGGAACAATTACCCATGTGGAAGTTGATGAGCTTCATTATTTCAAGTATTTTTTATGGCCATTGGTGCATGTATTCGTGGATTTCTAAGTAGTATTCGACCAATCATTGCTATTGATGGTACTTTCCTAAAGGCCAAGTATCTTGAAACTTTGTTTGTCGCTACGGGCATGGATGAGAATAATCAGGTTTACTCTATTGCTTTTAGCATAAGATATATCATCTCACACAAAACAAATAATCAAAAACATGTCTTCCACTCCAACTTGAACATGTCTTGCTCTCACACTTGCACGCCAATTGATACATGATTTATAAGTAATAGTGATGAACTAATAACCTTACAAAATCACAAAAATGTATTTCTACGGGTAGTATAAACAAAATATTAAGTCTGTTGATATATTTAACAGATATATCATCTCACAAATAGCAAAAGAAACAAAAGTGTCTCTTTCATTTCTCACTTACATAAGTCCGCTGTTACATGACCAGTAAGCCACAGACAAAGAAAAAGTACAAAAAATGAAGAACTCATAAAGTTGTTTTTCATCCATTTGCAAGAGTGTTTTATTTACTTTTGTATGTATATTATTTAAAAATAAGTACCTTTAAGATTTTTACTACTGGGAAATGTTAGAACCTCATGGCAATTGAAGGACAAGTGGTTTTTTCAGCTCTGTCGATTATGTCCAAGACCATGACACGCCTACCACATCTACGCCTTGGACGATCTTCTCCGATTGACAGTATGAGTTGCTTTCGACGTCTGCCTGCCGAGCAGCCTTGTTTTTGGGGGTAAGACAACACAAGTTGATATATCATGGAACACTAACCATTCTGTAATATTTCAAATAGAAAAGATTGAATTAGTGTATGCTGCTATTAGTGCAATGGTCAAATAGTATGGAGATGAAATATTATTTACAGACAAGCTACGATGACGAGCAACAACTATTGCATGAGAGCATGACAACTGGTCTATGTCAAACTCCCTACAAGTACAAGTTTTGTTATGTAAATTAACAACGACAACCTTATCACCATCTAGTACTTTGATATCATAGCAATTAATTGGGATTACACGATAATGTGCCCACTTTTTTGCTCATTTTCGTACTTTGATTTATGCCCATCCAGTTAAGAAATGCTTTATTTCAACAGCTGCATGTCGGCGTTCATAGAACCATGCCATGTTGTGCTCCTGGGAAAACCTTGACAAATGCCTTCTCAATGTTAGGATTTATATCTAACACAAACACAATACCATCAACATTCTCTGTAGTGTCTTTGAACTTACAAAAAAACCATGCCCATGAAACATCATTTTTAGAATCTCTTATGCCAAAATCAATAAGATCAACCTGATTGTTCCCGTCCATTATCGTAGCGACAAACAAAGTTTCAAGATACTTGGTCATTAAGAAAGTATCGTCAATGGCAATGATTGGTCGAATACTACTTTGAAATGATTGAGTAAGGGTGTAACAGTTTGGGTTGGGTTAAGTTGGAGCCAAAACTCAACCCAAACCAAAAAGTTTATGTTGGGGAACGTGAAACCCAATCCAACCAAACTAGTTCTTCAACCCAACCCAACCCAACTTTGGGTTGGTCATTCAGGTCGAGATTGTTTTTTTTGCCTTTCCAAGAAGATGGCTTGAACTTAAGAAGAAATAAAATAAAAAAAGACCCTATTGAAATTTGTTGAAACAACGAAGAATAAGAGCAAACACAACGAAGAATGAAAGAAGTAGAAACAAAGAAAAAATCGAATTGAAGAATAAGAATTGAAAGAAGACGAAGAAGAAGAAGAAAAAGAAAACTTAGGTTCGATTCGGGTTGGAATGGGTTGTTTTCCAAGGGTGTCAACCCATGACCCAACCCATCAGGTTATTCTCGGTTGGGTTGGGTTGGCTTACACCCATATGATTGAGTTCATCAACTTCCACATGGGTAATTCTTTTTGGATTGCTTTCTTCTAGTGTTGCACAATAAGATGACATTAATGCATAAAACTCCTCTAGTGTACCCCGTAATGTATGTAGTGCATGTTGATGGTATATCAAACATATTGGTGAATATTCATTGATATTCATTGATATGTTTGATATATTATAAACGTGATATTTGATTGATATATCAAACAGTCGTTGAGATATCAACTATATGAACATAAGCATAACATAAAAAGGGTAAAATAAAGTATATTGTCATGTATTTGCTCTACCAATCTCATAGATTATATGTATAACATATCATTGAAGTTACATGTAATCTAATCACTTACCTTCATTATTGATTCAAAAAATATCAGAAATACACGTTTAAACAAATTTAAGATATATTTACTTTTAAATAGATTGTAAATAAAAAGTATCGGTTGATATTTGATTGATATATCAAACAGTCGTTGAGATATCGACTGTATGAAGAAATGCATAACAGAAAAATAGTAAAATAAAGTATATGGTCATATATGTGCTTAGCCAATTTCATAGATTAGATGTATAACATATCTTTGAGGTAATATATAATTTAACCACTTACCTTCATCATTGATTTTAAAAACATCAAAAATACTCGTTTAGACAAATTTAAGATATATTTACTTTTAAAAAGACAGTAAATAAAAAGTATTGGTTGATATTCGTTGATATGTTTGATATATTATCAACGCGATATTTGATTGATTTATCAAACAGTCATTGAGATATCGACTACATGAACAGATGCATAACATAAAGAGTGTAAAATAAATTATATTGTCATATATTTGCTGAGCCCATCTCATAGATTAGATATATAACATATATTTGGGGTAACATGTAATTTTACCACTTACCTTCACTATTGATTCTAAAACATAAAAAATATTCATCTTTGGATGAAATAGCAATCAATAGACAACATACAATTTTTGCAATTGAAAGAAAAGTTTTAAAATTGAAAGAAAAGAGGACTGGCTAAATAATAAAGATGTTTCTGGGTGATTTTGTTATTTTATTCAAATAACCTAAAGCCTTGGGTTGTTTAGAGTAGCTTAAATGAAAAAAAAATAAAAATAAATTGAATAACATTTGTTGGTTTATCAACTAGTGGTTGTTTTATTTATAAGAGGGTATTTTAGTTTTTTTACATGTTAAAGATGTTATAAGTAGAGAAAATGATGGAACATGCTATTTTTCAATTTTTAAAATCTTATGATAATGTTTTGTCAAATTTACCAAACAACTTTTATTCTTTTTCCAACTTTCAAAAAAAAAAAGGCTGAACCCAAACTCACCATCCAATCTTTTCAACAAGGTGCTAGCCTAATCTCAGTTCGGTTAAGCACTACCAATTACCTTATGCGTCGTTCCCAGATTCTCTTTCTTGCTCGCAGCCTAGGCGTGCTTCACCACCTTGAGAATGATGGTGCAAAACCTATTGCAGAAATAGAGGACGACAGAGGAAAGAAGATTCCAAACCCAGAATATACAAGCTGGATGACTAATGATGGGTTGATAATTTCATGGTTGTTGTGTACCGTGAAAGAGGATATGCAGGGGTCTGTTGACAAAGCAAGTTCAACTTATTCTCTTTGAACTTCCTTAGAAGAACAACTTCTTCCATCCACTGTTGAAAAAGAAGGGATTTTGAAAAATATGTTCATGGCTATCAAAAAGGGATCACGGTCCTTAGAAGAATATCTCAAGGAGTTCAAGTCAATTTGTGACAACCTTGCTACAATCAAGAAACCAGTTTCAGATCTAGATAAAGTTTTTCAATTTGCTCAAGGTTTGGGTCCAAAATATGAGAACTTTCGACTTGCTATGGTCACAAAGCCTCCGTATCCCACGTTCAACCAGTTCGTGCTCACCTTACAAGGGTATAAACAAACAATGTTGGCTCAAAAAGAAGAATAAAGGGTCTAAATTGAGCACGCACAAGCTTTTCTTGGCCAGCGAGGACGCAGACACAATCTTAGAGGGGGCAGAGGACACTTCAACTCCAAAGGAAAGGGTTTTACTCATGCTGGATGTTACAACAACAACTTTGCCTATACTCCAAATAATAGTCAACATCAGCCGCAAACTAAGGAAGGTCGTAGCTCGGGAAAACAACAACAGTCTGATGGCAATGAGAACAAAATTATTTGTCAAATTTGCGGCAAGGCCAATCACCGCCCCATTGATTGTTGGTATAGGTTCGACTACTCATACCAATCTGAAGAGTTTCCTCAAGCTCTTAAGGCTCTCATTCTCAATGATGGTGATCCCTCATTTTATGTTGATTCTGGTGCATCATCTCATATGAAAAATGATGCAGGTAATTTATATTTTTCTCAACCTTATAAAGGTAGTGATGTTATTTTTGTTCGAAATGGAGAATATCTTCCCATATCACATACTGGAGATGCTTGTGTTTCTACAAAGGAATGGGATTTGATTTTAAAAAAATGTTTTAGTAGTTTCTGCACTGAAAAAGAACTTATTATCAGTTGGAAAACTTACTTCTGACAATGCATGTACTTTTGAGTTCTCATCCTTTGATTTTGTTGTTAAGGACAAAAATCGGAGTATAATAGCAAAAGGGCGTAAGCGAGGACAACTTTATGTGTTGGATGACAACTATCATGAGGCTTTTAGTGCAATAAGGAAAAACAACTCTTCTTCAACCTTATGGCATCAACGACTTGGTCATCCGAATTCAAAGGCTTTGTCATTGTTGAATATGGAAAAAGTTATTGATGTTACTAAATGGGAAACTAGACCCTCGATTTGTGTTAGTTGCCAAATGGGGAAGAGTTGCAAACTTCCATTTAGTAATTCTAATAAAATCTCAAATTTGCCTCTTGCAAAGATTCATTGTGACCTTTGGGGACCATCCTCAATTGTTTTTAATCAAGGTTTTTGATTCTATGCTATTTTTATTGATGATTATTCAAGGTTTTCGTGGTTATATCCTTTGAAAAGAAAGTCTAATTTCTTCTCGTGCTTCTTAAAATTTCAAAAACTAGTTGAAAATCAATTTGATTGCAAGATTAAAGTGTTTCAATGTGATGGTGGAGGAGAACTCAGCTTAAATGTCTTCCTTGAACATGTTCAATCTTGTGGAATACAATTAAAATTTTCATGTCCAAGAACTCCTGAACAAAATGGAGTTGCCTGAACAAAATGGAGTTGTCGAGCGTAAGCATCGCCATGCAGTTGAAATTGGTTTATCTATGCTATTTCATGCCAACTTGCCTTCATTTATTTGGTCAGAGGTTTTTCTCACTGCTGTATACTTGATTAATCGGCTTCCTTCTTCTGTCTTGAAAAATGAAACCCCATATCATAAGCTCCATAAGAGATGTCCAGAATATGGTGGTTTGCGAGTGTTAGGATGTCACTGCTTTCCTTCCTTAAGACATTAAGGAAGATCTAAGTTTGAAAGAAAGACATTTCCATGTGTATTTATTGGCTATAGTTCTCTTCACAAAGGATATCGGAGTCTAGATCCAGCTTCCAAAAGAATTTAAATTTATTGTCATGTTGTCTTCGACGAAGGAATTTCCATACAAAGATTCACTTGAGGTTGTCACTTCTTCAAAATTGATTCTCACAGAATTTCCTCTACTCGATGAATGGTTGTCATCATCAAAAACTAACTCTCTAGAACCGATTCATGACACTTTTGTGCCTCTTATAGATTCTTTGGATTGTTGTTCATCTGATTTAATTGCTACTTTCATTGTGACAGATGAATATGAGGCCGCGAAGCAGTAATGTCAATCTCTAAATCAAAATGATGAGTCTCTTGCTTCTATTGCTACTAACGAGGTTGGTGATCCTCTTGACTTAGGTTCTGAATCACTTCTTGCTACTTCCTCATCAGAAGAAGATTCTCCTCTTTGACCAAGGACTAGGCGACCACCTGCTTATCTTGCAGATTATCAAGTTTCAGGTCTCCCTTCAAGTAATGCTCTTGTTGCTACTCACAATGTCGATGTTGAACCAAAAAGATTAAAATCTGCTCTTAAAGACTCTCGATGGGTTGATGCCATGAAAAAAGAACTTCAAGCTCTCCATGACAACAAGACATGGAAACTTGTTCCATGTCCCACTCAAATTTTTGTAATCGATTGAACACTTCAAAGCTCGTTTAGTTGCACGAGGTTTCACTCAAATTTCTGGAATCGATTATGATGAGACTTTTAGTCCCGTTGTCAAACCCACGACAATTTGGTTAGTCATTTCTCTTTCAATATCTCTTGGCTGGTCTATGAAGCAATTAGCTGTTAAAAATGCATTTTTCCATGGCAAGCTTAAAGAAACTGTTTATATGGAGCAACCCCTTGGATTTGTTGATTCAAAACTACCCAACCATGTTTGTCTTCTTCAAAAATCTCTCTATAGACTAAAGCAAGCTCCACGTGCATGGTT
Organism: Paratinospora sagittata; assembly: GCA_035771175.1. Taxonomy (NCBI): domain Eukaryota; kingdom Viridiplantae; phylum Streptophyta; class Magnoliopsida; order Ranunculales; family Menispermaceae; genus Paratinospora; species Paratinospora sagittata. The sequence goes on from CM069603.1 coordinate 35,888,910, forward strand.
TGACAGATTATCTCAATTCTTGCTTCATCTTGGCTTCTATTGTAGTAAGGCCGACTCCTCCTTATTTGTCTATCGGTCTCATGGCACAGTTGTTCTTCTCCTTATTTATGTTGATGATGTTCTTGTGGCTGGAAATAATGATATTTTTATTGACAATTTGATTGTTGAATTAGGCCATGAATTTTCCATCAAAGATCTTGGTTGTTTAAAATATTTTCTTGGCATCGAGTTAAGTTTTTCATAGGTGGTTTTTTCCTCTCTCAAAGCAAATATGCTCGAGATTTGCTCTTTTGCACAGGAATGCTTGAAAGCTCCATCAATGCCACTCCAATGAGCCTTAAAGAGAAGCCACAAGCTTCTGGTAATGATTTAGTCAATCCTACTACTTATCGAAGCATTGTCTGCGCTCTTCAATATCTTACAGTATCTTAAGGGGACGCAAGATTATGGCATTCGCTTTTTGGCTCGTAACCCTTTATCTCTTTATGCCTTTTGTGATACGGATTGGGCAGGTTGTCCATCTACTCGTCGAAGCACTTCAGGTTTTTGTGTGTTTATTGGTGCTAATTGCATCTCATGGAGCTCCAAGAAGTAGCCCACGGTTGCTCGCTCTAGTTCAAAGGCTGAGTATCGTTGCATGGCCACTACAACAACAAAGCTAACTTGGGTAACATTCTTACGCAAAGATAGTGGTGTTTCACTACTTAAACCTCCTCAATTATTTTGTGACAATGTCAGTGCTTTACATATGTCTATCAATCCAATGTTTCATGCCCACACCAAACACATTGAGATTGATTATCATTTTGTTCGTGAAAAGGTAGTCATGGGAACATTAGTCACTCGTTACATCGCTTCTTCCTCACAACCTGCTGATATTTTCTCTAAGCCCTTACCAAAGGCTTTCTTCATTCATTTCCGCAACAAGTTGGGTATTCAGAGTCATTCCCACTCCAACTTGAGGGGGCATGATAAGGAAATTACACAAGAAGAAAATTCTGCTGAAACTTTTATGGAAAGTTCTTCTCATGAGAATCCTGCAGAAACTTTTGCAAGAAATTCTGCTAATAAAGAAATATCTCCACAAGGAAATTCTACAGATAATTTGAGAGAAAATTCTGCAAGTATCAAGCTAATCATGTCAATCAAGCAAGAGAATTTTTAGAAAATAAGGAAGTTTCTTCACAAGGAAATTCTGCAGACAATTATGAAGAAAATTTTGCAATCAATCAAGTGTGTTAAAATATTGTTTTTGATACAATTATGTAATTCTTTTGATTTGTTTCTTTATTTAACACATATGTTTTGTGTATATATCGTAATATCTTTTGAGTAATATAACATAACTTCAATTCTCAAAATCAAAAGAAAGTTTTTTTTACTCGGAACTTCCAAAATCACCAAATCACGAATCCCTACAAAGGAATTCAAGGACGAGTACTCTGCCCTCTGCCAAATAATTGCATACAATGTCCTGCCCGAAACAAGGAAGAGATCAACCCTTACCCTATCTCAAACCTTCTTAGTTTATTGCGTAGTAAAGGGCATACCGCTTTCCCTCCCTTTAATCATGCTACGTCGTCATATAGCAAATACAGCCCTCACCCCACACTCCTCAACAACCTTAGATTATGGTGCTTTAATAACGAAAATTTTAAAGCACTTTAGGGTAAGGATTGATCCCGATGAAAAATTGACTCCCCTATACAGAGCCGTCACTCGGGCCACTCTTAATAGAACCAGATCAAGAGGGAGCTCCCGGACTAGGTTGCATGCAGATGATGAGTTAAGCTCCGACAACAACGATAGGACCCCAGGCATGATCGAAGAGGAACTCAATGAGGAGTGGATCACCAGCAAGAGGTTCTTCATGGAGAGAAGATGTTCCATCCAACACTTCACCTCCTCCTCCTCCACCTCAACCTACACTTGAGGCGAGATAGTTCTTAACATGGGAAACTTTGGAAGCCATAGTCAAAACAAGTAAAGATAGAATGATGGTTTCCATATCTGAAAGGCTCAACAAAGTTGAGGACACTATCAAAAAAAATTCGCCCGACATCTCGACTCTTAGGGACGAAAATTACGCCTATAAAGAGTCACAGGCAAGGCCCGTACCACTGCCCACCTACATGGAGAACTTGTTTGTTGTTGTGATTGTTTGCTTGTTTGCTTGCTTACTTGGATGTTTTACATTTGTAAATACTTGCTTAAATTATCAAAAAAAAAAAAAATTCATGCTGAAATTTTAGTGAACCATATGAAAACTTTGATTGTTGCGTGAAATATTGTACCTCTTGAGACTATTGTTAATAGGTGAACTTGTAGTTGTTCGGTACTGTTATTATTATTGTTTATATAAGCTGCGTGTAACTTACTTGATCATTGAGCATTGGCTTACTAATATTTTCAAGGAACTGAGATGGCTCCGCCTTGATATTTTTAGAGGGCATTTGCCCTCTCCAAGACATGTGGGAACATATCTTTTTGTACACTTGAGTTCCATCCATGTAGTTTAGGTAGCATTAGCTACTTTTTCTTTCTGTAGGAGTGTGCCCTTTTTTCTTCTTTTTGTCTCCATGGAGGGAATCAATGTAAACCCTTATTTTGTCTATTTTGAAACTCTAATATAATGAAAGGATATTTTGGGATTCATACTTCTGTTGCAATTATATATTGTCATACTTTGCCGTGAGGAATGTGGTAAATACAAGCACTTTGTGTATTGTTTCTTGACTCGGCGGGGGGTGTGACAATTCATAAGGTGAGCCGATTTGGATGACCTGATTTTTCTCTTCACACTTCTATTGATGCTTTTGAATGAGAACTTTGAACGTAAAGTAACACTTAAAAAAATAAATAAAAAACTTTGATTAATTTGATTAATTAGTTCTCGAGCTGACCCTATGATTTTGGCAATTACAAAATGACACAAGGGATGGTCAGCAAGTTTAAGAAGAATTAATAGTCAACTAGGCCTGCATTAAAGCTTAATTAATTAGACATTTTTACCTACTCAATTGGGGCTGCGTCAACGAATTGGATCCGTCATTGTGATGTAGTCCTCCGCTGCTCCGACCTCTTCAAATAAAATGAGCCCATGGGCCATGGCTACTACACCTATTCGGCCGGCCTGAGTCTTAATTAGTACAAAATTAACCATTTTTAACTAAGATTTAGGCGCATGGACTATTTAAGGCCGGCTCGATACTGTTTCTATTTAACCACCTTTAGGCTCGGACCCGAAATTTTATCTCAAAAGGTTTTGATAATATTGACTGAAATTTTAACTTATATATTTTATGTGATTAACATGCTATAGTAAAATCTCTGTATAGTCATACTATTGGAATCAAGTTAAATTTATTATTCTGATGAAACTTTAAAAAGTTATATTTAGAAAAATTATTGTATAGTTTCAAAAAATAGTATACATAGATTTATTTAGTGTTAGAAAGTGTTAAAAATATGAAAAAGTCATTTTAAAAGTTTAAAATTTTACATTCTCTTTAATGTTTTTCTTTTAATGTAAATTATATAAATACATTATAACACAATCTTTTAATCTTCAACTAAATCAAGTGATCAATTTCTTTCTCCCTCTAGCAAATTAAGCATTGATCTTTAACCTTTAATGTAATATATAGTTAATTATTATTATGTGGAGGCAAATTTCTTTACGATACGACCTTAAAAAATTATAATTTATTATAATGTGAAAATTATTTCTATTTATAACTCTCTCAAGTTTGGACCGAAAGTTTTTATAATTATGTAAAGGTTATTTCTTTATAGAATATCATGGTAAAAAAGTTTTATTGTACTAATATCTGATATGACTACTATTTTGATCTACGGGTACTCAATAGTATATGCATTAATTTGACTAGATATATAGATGAATCGGTGACCATTGGAGACACATTGGATGCTAATGTCAATCAGCAATTATATAACTTGGGAAAAAAGGATTAGAGATGACATTAATTGGTTTATCAAAGTTCCAAAATGTATCATTATTTGTGTAAGAGAATATATAATTGATGGATAAGTGGAAAACAAATCTTGTAACATATATGAACAAGAGAAAATGTGGTTCTTTAGTAATTAACAAAGTAATTCTCAAATATCAAAATTATACTAATTCTACATGTGAACAGGCACCTCCTTTGAGTAAGGATCAACCTAACGGATGAGTTTGTTCAACCACTTGAAATCATCTCTTTAACAGAACGGAACCTCTTGGATGTTGGTTCCTTGGATAGTTAGAAAGTACAGACTTTGGGAAAGCCAAAGCATGTTTGAAGTAGAATTCTTTTGCTTCTCCTTGAAGATCATCTATTTGTTAATTTTTTTTTTCTTTTTATCTTTTTATTCAATGGTATCTTGTCAAAAGCTTATCATCCAAATTATTTGTGGAGAATTGATGAGAAATAACCTTAGCTTAGAGTTTTTATTTATATTGAGGTTTTAACTCTAATTAGCAAAGCAGGGAGCAAACCTATTAAAGCGAACTAGCCCGTGCACCAAAGATCTACAAAAATATATAAATCACTTTGTTTACTTGCTATATATAAATCATTGAAAAATATGGATTCAGCTAAATCCACCTGCCATTTTTTCTCAGTTCACCTACTTAATAAAAAAAATTAAAGAGATAAAAAAGCTATGATGTAAAATTACCAAAAAAGACATTAATAAACCCCTTAAACCCTTCCCTTTTCTCTTCACCCACCCACTCTCTATCCTAAATCCTTCAACTTTTCAACTCTTCAACTCGTCTCAATATTTAATTTTGTCATTTTCTTGTATATTTTGAATCAAAAGCATACATTTTTACCCTTTGGAAGTATTTTTTTGCAAAAATATACCCAAAATCGAAAAGAAAAGCGGACGAAAATAAATTTCAAAACCCGAAAAAATCACCACCGATCGAATTGGGTGTGTTCGACCCTAACACTTCGGCGTCACATCTCATATGTTCGACCCATCATGGTCGGACGAAAAAAAATATGAAAATCCAACGACAACACATAAAAATTCATTTAGAACATGTAAAAATAATGTTTTACTTACCAAATTATGATCTAAGATTTGACTTGAGCCGGTTTGAGTTAGACGCCTCCAAAACTCGAAATAACTCGATTTTTTCTCAAGATTTTGCTAGGTTATTACTCACAAACCTTTCTAATGTTGTTTTAACCCTTTGAATAATTGAAAAACTTGAAGAAATCATAAATCAATAGAGAATAAAGGAGAAAAAACCAGAGGGGGGAGTGTTGGGGTTTGGGGAGGATGAAAATGAAAGGCAAAATAAAAATTTGGGTAGGTGAAGAGAGAGAGATTGTTTGTTTTAAAATTTAATTGGGTGAAGAGAGTAAGTGGGTGGATAGATAGGAAAGAGGAATGAATTTAGTTGGACCCAAACATATTTATGAATTTCAAGTAAATATAATTTTTCATGGGCTGGTTTATATGGACCTGCACCTCTTAGATCCATGGGTCAGACCAGCTTCTCTTTAATACTATTTTTGAAACAAATTCCCTTTAATACGTACACCCTTTTTCATCAAATACATTATATACTACGGTAACAATCAAAAGCCATAATGAAAGTAACTTAGGCTCAAAAAGTTTATGGATAGCAATGAAAAAAATCTAAAGTAAAATATTATCAATAAATAAGTCAGTAAATGTGTTGTTTTGAGTTTTATTATGTAATACTAGTAGTGTATGTAAAAATTGCATGTGTTGCGTAGAGATTAAAAAATAGAATATCAATTTCATTTTAAATTCTTAGATTACCCATCTAACTTAAAAAACATTTTAATAAAACATTAATATAATCAGTAAAACGTGTACTATTTGAAGTTTTAAAGAACATGGTTCAATTGTAAAGCAAAAAATTGTCCATGTTCAGTACCACCGGGCATTCACTCTCTGGGCTATAACAATCCAATCAATCCAAGGAGTACTCTAAGTACATCATTAGTAGCGTATTTAACTAACAGTATTGCTCTTTTGAAAAACTTGAAGAATTTGAAGAAAGAGAATAGAACGAAGGAAAATCTTAGAAAAATTTTTATTGACAGATAGAGTAGAATTAGAGAAAAATTCTCGGCAAAACTCTATATATTTTGATAAGATTAATGAGTTTAAATAAAAGGATTCGCACATCTGCGATGAGGGATGAAATACCTTTGTGCAGTCGCATTCTTGCGAAAATGCATGAAGAAAAGTCACGTTAAAATGAAGAAAATTTAAATTTATCGCACAAGATCAACCGCGACGCTCACTTTGTAGTGTTGCGGCACTTGACTCTTTGGTTTTTAGTAGAAATTTCAATCAGTGTAGCGTCAAGACACTCACTTTATAGAGCCATAGCACTCAACTTGTTGAAATTTTAACAAAGTTGGTGTAGAGCCGCGATACTCACTTTATAGAACCGTGACTCTAAACTTGTTAGAAATTTTCACATTCAACTATATATGTTCCAACATTTCCAACACATAAATTGTAATTGTTGAAAATGAAGACTTAAAATAAGATTGTTGGATATGAGACTTGAAACACGTACTGATAATACGTTTTCCTTAAAGCGATATTTACCCTCACTTTAGTAGAGTTGCTCACAGGGAATTAATCTTGCAAATAGCTTCTAGGATATGACAAGCCTTTTTGAGAGAATTTGCACTAAAGTAACAGTGAAAAAAATAAAAAAAATAAAAACTGAAGGAATTGAATGCAGTATATATATATTTCTTCAAAAAAAAAAACTCAAGAAATGATTGCTTTTATCAACACATTGGCATCTCTTGAACGAAACTTAACTGTTAAACAATTATGTCTCATCCAAGAGGTGTGTTGATTCCAAAAAACACATCATTTTCTTTTTTTCTTTACACTTGAACAATTTTCCAACAATCCCCACTTGTTCAAGTATTAAAAAAGAAACTCAACAAAGAGAGCAATTTTTTATTAATACAGTAAGGTATCTTTGGATTTGAACTTTACCTTAGTATATGTACCACAAGGTATTGTTGAAACTCCAAGTAGCACAAAAGGTTTTGAACTTGTTATTCCTAAAGACGGAACTGGTGATACATATACACATAAAAAACTCTAGTGTTCTTAAATTCCACACCATACGCGCTTAGCACTATTATGGCCATGTGCTCATCCTAATTCATGAACTTTTCAAAGATAAAACTCAAACTCTCCTTGAGACGGTACCATCTCGAAGTTCACATAGGTGAAATTCTTCCAGCATCTTTGTTACATTAGAGATACTTGTCATAAATAGACCGAACTTCATTAAGAGTTTAATTACTCAACCCTTGTACTGTAACAAACACCAACACTTTATATCTTAGATAGGGCTTACGTATTAGTGTTGGTAATTCTCCATTTATCAATAACTTGTTTTTCCCATTGAACCTAATAACTACTAGTTAACTAGTTTTAGGTTGGGTTGCCATTATTGATAAATTATTTAATTAAAGAGTTTTAGCCCCATCTCTCGTGATGTTGATTTCACTAAGTCTCTGGCCAAAGGCTTAGTAAATGGATCCGCTAAATTCTCACTTGATTTTAGAAAAGTAAGGGAGATAATTCCATCTTTAATTAGCTTCCTTACATAATCATGTCTTAGACTAATATGTCTAGACTTTTCATTGTATACTTCACTATATGCTCTTGCTAGAGTGGCTTGACTATCACAATGTATAGATATAAAAGATATGTTCTTTGATATCAAAGGAATTTCTAAAAGAAAATCCCTAAGCCACTCAACCTCTTTCCCAGTTTATGCCAAAGCAACAAACTCAGATTCCATTGTAGAGTGTGTAGTTAAAGTTTGTTTCTTGCATTTCCAAGATATAACTCCTCCACCTAAAGTAAACACCTAACCAGTAGTAGACTTCTTGTCTCCTACACTCGATATCCAACTAGCATCTATATATCCTTCTATGACAGCAGGGAATTTTGAGTATTGTAGAGCAAGATTCTTAGCTTTTTTAAGATAACCGAGAACCCTCTCAATGGCCTTCCAATGCTCATAACTCAGGTTGCTAGTAAATCTACTTAATTTACTAATAGCAAATGCTATGTCCAATCTTGTGCACTGAACAACATACATAAAACTACCAATGGCACTTGCATACTCAATTTGAGCCACAACTCTTCCATCATTTTTAAAAAGCTTGATACTTGGATCAAACGGGGTACTAACTTCTTTAATAGTTAAGTGATTAAACTTGTTCAACACTTTCTCTATGTAATGAGTTTGACTCAAAACATAACCCCCACTATCTTTAGTCACTTTGATACCTAGAATAGTGTCTACTTGTCCAAGATCTTTCATTTTGAATGTGGAAGATAGAAACCTCTTAGTTTCTGTGACACCTCTCATGTTATTGCTAGCAATTAGCATATCATCAACATATAAACAAATAAATATCACATACTTATCACACACCTTTGTATAAAAACATTTATCAACGGTGTTATGAACAAAACCATTTGAAAGAATAGCAAAATCAAACTTTTTATGCCACTGTTTGGGTACTTGTTTCAAACCATATAATGATTTAACAAGCTCACTCACTTTATGTTCATTTCTAGGTAAAACAAAACCTTCTGATTGCTCTATGTAAACCTCTTCATCGAGATCTTCATTTAAGAATGCAGTTTTAACATCCATTTGATGAACATAAAGATCATGGATTGATGCTAAAGTAAATAAAATTCTAATAGAAGTTATTCTTGCTACTGGAGCGTATGTGTCAAAATAATCAATTCCTTCCTTTTGTCGAAATCCCTTAGCTACTAATCTAGCTTTAAAAGTATGAAGAGTTCCATCAGTATGGTACTTCCTTCTAAACACCCATTGACAACCCATGGGTTTAGAACCAGGGGGTAAATCAATAAGTTCCCAAGTGTGGTTTGATATAATAGTGTTCATTTCATCATGAACAACATCTTTCTAGAAAGCAACATCTCTAGAAGACATTGCTTTTTTATAAGTTTTAAGATCATCTTTAACTAAAAGAACGACAGGAGTTGCTCTCACGACTTTCTTCCTATTTCCTTCTACAAGGTAAAAAGAAATAAGTTGAGAATCAATCTCGTCATGTCCTAATTCTTTTACTTTCCGTACTCTTCTGCTATTACGAGGTTGATTAGGTTGTTGATCTATAACCTTAGGAGAAGTTTCCTTTTGTGATCCTCTACCAGTAAGAGTTTCTATTTTAGAATCTCCATTATTAGGAGTTTGAGATTTATTTCCCGAAATAAATAAATTCTCAAAAAATTTCGCATCTCGGGACTCTATTATTACATTAGATTCTAAGTTTAAAAGTTTGTATGTTTTGTTGTTCGTAGCATAACCTACGAAAGCACGTCTTATCCCTCTTGGACCCAACTTGGTCCTTTTGGGATCATTGTTCTTGCAATATGCAATACATCCCCACACTTTGAAATATCTTATGTTGGGCTTTCTTCCTTTCCATAATTCATAAGGAGAAATTTAATTCTTTTTCAAAGGAATTCTGTTGAGAATATGACAAGCAGCAAAAAGAGCTACACCCCACAAATTATATGCCATTTCAGAATATAATACCATTGCATTAATCATTTCAAGAAAAGTTCTATTCTTTTTTTTTTTCAGCCAAACCATTTTGTTCAGGTGTGTGTGGTGCAAAACACTCATGAGTAATACCATGTTCTTCACAAAATACACTAAAATTAGTTGGAAAATATTCTCCTCCTCTATCACTTCTAAGAACTCTAATTTTCCTTCTCAATTGATTTTCTACTTCAGCTTTATTAACTTTAAATACTTTAAAAGCTTCATCTTTATGTTTCAATAAATAAACATAAGTACTAAATATTGAACAATCATCTATAAAAGTGATAAAATATCTATTACCACCTCTAGTTAACATGCCATTTAACTCACATATATTTGAATGTACAAGATCTAATAATTCAGAATTTCTTTTAACACTATGAAACAATTTTTTTACCATCTTTGATTTAACACATTTTTCAAATTTATCAACATTATCACAGGATATTAATCCACATTTAATCATTCTCTTCATAATGCTAATTCCTATATGTGTACCATGCCATAATAAAATAGAGTCAATCATATAATCAGAAGCATCAATTTTTTTTATTAATAGCATTATCAGTAATACATAACTTGACCATTCCCTCACAAGAATAGTCTTTCCCAACAAAGATACTATTACGAGATAAAATTAATTTTCCCGCTTCATACACAGATTTTAATCCAGGTTTTTCCAATAGATCCCCACTAACTAAATTCCTATTAACAACTTTTTTCCCAGAAGTGAAGAAAAGTTCTATTGTTCCTTTGTCAAGCACTTTGGAGCATCCTTAATTCATTCCCCATTTGAATCTCTTGTCCATCATTTACTTCAAGATAAGTTTTAACAATGACTTATCATAGTAAACATGAATTGTGGCACATGTATCATACCACCAACCAGGAACTTTGCCTTGGACAACATTGATTTCACTCGCTGCAGCAATAATATCTTCACTGTCCTTTATGGAATTTATTTTTGCCTTTTGGTTTGGTTTTTTCTTAAACCTGCAATCACGAGCATAATGCCCAGATTTTCCACAGACAAAGCATGCTCCCTTGGTTGTCTTTTGATTCTTGTTTTGTGTCTTCTTGAATTTTCGTTGATCTTTTTTAGGACCTAGGGAATTTCCTTTATTCTGGTTACCTTTATTAGCTTGTGAGGGCTTACTCACTGCATTGGCGTGAGAAGTGTCTCCATAAGAATTTTCATTCTTATCTCTTTCCCTCAATTCCTCTTCGATTCGAAGGTGTTTTTGAATATTCTCCAAAGAAAAATCTTCAGAATTTTGAAGTAACTTTTTTGTGTAACTTTGCCAAGAAGATGGCAATTTTGCTATAATAGCACCAATTTGGACAGATTCAGGAAGTTCAATCTTCACAGCCCTTAGTTTGTTGACAATGACATGCAATTCATGTACTTGAGGCAAAACAGGTTTCTCATCAAGCATCTTGAAATCAAAATATTTAGAAATCAAAAATTTCTTCTTGCCTTCCTCCTCAACCTTATACTTAAATTCTAGTGCATTCCAATGTCCCTTGCAAATGGATTACCCGTGTAAAGATCATAGAAACGATCTGACAGAGCATTCAGAATATGACCACGACAAATGAGTTCATCTTCTTGCCGCTTCTTGTGATCTGCCTTTAGTTCTTTAGTGTCCATGTCAAAAGGTTCTGAAATTGCTTCAAGTTCAGGATCAAGAACATTAAAAATTTTCAAGGCCGTCAACATAAACTTTTGTTTGTCTTGCCATCGAGTGAAATTTGTGTCATCAAAAAGAACGAATAAGATCTTGGTTCATCACTTTAATAGTAGTGTTTGCAGTATTGTTCTCCATAGCCAAAAATATCGCTTTAAGATTGTTGAAAATAGAGACTTAAAATAAGATTGTTGGATATGAGACTTGAAACACGTACCGATAATACGTTTTCCTTGAAAGAGATATTTGCCCCCACTTTAGTAGAGTTGCTTACATAGAGTTAATCTTGCAAATAGCTTCAAGGATATGACAAGCCTTTTTGAGAGAATTTGCACTAAAGTAACAGTGAAAACAAAACTCTTGGAATTGAACACAATATATATTTATTTCTTCAAAAAAAAAACTCAAGAAATGATTGCTTTTATGGACACATTGACATCTCTTGAAGGAAACAACATAAATCCAAGAGGTGTGTTGATTCCAAAAAACACATCCTTTCCTTTCTTTCTTTTTTTTTTAAAAAAAAAAGAAATTTGATAACTGTTATAACAGTTACTTTATTTAATTTTTTTCTTTACACTTGAACAATTTTCTGACAGTAATCAAACCAAATAACTTTTCTTGTGCAACTAACTAATTGCACATTGAGCTGCTAATTATCGATTATGAAATTATATAATTTCCTCTTTCAAGTTTCATTTAATAATTAAGAGTATAACATTATTTTTCATAACATTCTCCAAGCTTTATTTATCAGAATAAAGCATACATCAACCAATATTACAAGCCATACTATATAAAATCAATCAATTATTGTGCATACTTAGCCTTATAATCCCTCCAAAGCTCCTCAACTGTCTTCCCCAGCAACACCACAAAGAAGTTATCATTATAACCAGTCCTCATCAACCTATTCAACTCAGCCACAAACCCTTGTCTCAACCCATTACAGTAATCCAAGAACCTTGCAGTCACATCGTACCCTTGATCCCACCTATCACCTTCCCCTGCTTTCACCCAATGCGATGGCACGTACCCAGCTTTAAGCCTCACGTAATCAGCAATCCCTTCTATCAACCCTCCCGGTGCCTGCCCGTTACCGTTCCATTGCCATATGTGAGTCGACTCGTGATATAGCACACCCGTTATCTCCCTTCTTACATCTCCCGTGTAGCCTCCAATGTAGCTTGCGCTAACATGGATCTCGTTGTTGATAGCGTAGGCCACTCCGCCCATGTTTTCAACGAACATGGTTACGCGGTGGACGTTCTTGCGGCTGGCCACCGTGTTCTGCTTAAAGGTTCTCCAGATGAATGAGTCTGCGGATTGCAATGTATGAATGCTGTATTGGGTGCCGATCTCGTTGGCGAATCGGGTGCCGCCAGGCGTTCCTGTGGCCTTGTTTGTTACTTGGTATTGGACTGCAGATACTGCTGTTCCAGCAAAGAATGTTGCCAAGAGTACTACTGAAGATAGACGAAGAAGAGATTTCATGAGGTGAGCCATTATGGTTCTCTATTAGCTTTCTTGAGGGATTTGGTACGAATTTAGTTCATTTGGTGGTAGTGTCGTGCGAAATATTTATATCTGTGATGAGCTGATTTTCCTCTTCACACTTCTAGCTAATGATGTTTTGAAGGAGAACTTTGAAACGCAAAGTAACACTAAAAAATTAATAATAATAACTTTGATTAATTAGTTTAAGTTTTCTTTGTTCTCGAGCTTGACCCTATTGATTTTTCATTGAACCATTTTATAATGGAAAACCCACAATTTATGGCCATCGTTGTCATAATTATTGATACTTGAATATTTTGGTCTATGCATCAAAGGATGCTGAGGGTAGTGGTTTCCTTTAATTATACTTGGCACTACTAAGAATATTGGCCATTACAAAATGACACAAGAATGGTCAACAAGTTTTATAAGAAGAATTAATATTCAACCTGTCCTGTATTAAAGCTTAATTAATTAGACATTTTTACTTACTCAATTGGGGCTGCGTCAACGAATTGGATCAGTCATTGTGATGTAATCCTCCGCTGTTCCGACCTCTTCAAATAAAATGGGCCCATCGGCCATGGCTACTACACCTATTCGGCCGGCCTGAGTCTCAATTACTACAAAATTAACCATTTTTTACTATTTAAGGCCGGCTTGAGTCTTAGCTACCATCGATACTGTTCCCATTTAACCATCTTTGCCTCGGACCTGAGATTTTATCTGATAAGGTTTTGATAATATTGATTGAGATTTTAACTTATTTATTTCATATAATTAACATACTACTAACATCTGATATGACTACTATTTTGATCTACATGTACTCAACAATATCTGCATTAATTTGACTATATATATATAGATGAATCGGTGACCATTTGGAGCGACATTGGGTGCTAATGTCAATCAACATCAAATCAACAATTATATAACTTGGGAAAAAAGGATTAGTGACAACATTAATTGGTTTATCAAAGTTCTAAAATGTATCATCATTTGTGTGAAGGAATAAATAATTGATGCACTAAGTAAAAATGTGGTTATCAAACGTGGTACAACACAAATGGTCAGGGGTCTGTGTTAAAAATAATTAAAGGATGAAGGTCTCAAAGATTAAAACTTGTGCCACCTTAATCTCGCTCATATGAGGAAAGCCGCCCAATATTCCTACGGTGCTTAAACACAAATTAATCTCGCCCGAAGAACAAGGATACCGGAAAAAGAAGAAATGTGGTTGTTAAGTAATTAATAAAGTAATTCTTAAAATATCAAACTTATACTAATATTACATGTGAACATGCACCTGCTTTGGGTAAAGATCAACCTGATGGATGAGTTTGTTCAACCACTTGAAATCATCTCTTTAACAGAACAGAACCTCTTGGATGTTGGCTCGTTGGATGTATAGTTTCTGTGTAGACTTTGGGAAAGCCAAAGCATGTTTGAAGTAAAATTCTTTTGCTTCTCCTTGAGGATCATCTATATTTGTTAATTTTCTTTTTTCTTTTTATCTTTTATTCAATGATATCTTGTCAAAAGCTTATCATCCACATTATTTATGGAGAATTGATGAGAAATAACCTTAGCTTAGAGTTTTTATTTATATTGAGGTTTTAACTCTAATTAGCAACCCGAGCAGCAAACCTATTAAATTAAAGCAGTCAACTAGCCCGTGCACGGAAGATCTACAAGATTAGCTACAAAGCCTACCAAAAATACTCACTCTTCCTACTTGGCTATAAATTTAAAAATATTTATGAAATCTCAAGTACATATAATTTTCCATGGGCTGGTTTATATGGGCCTGCACCAGTTATGTACTAGTGCTCAATGGTCTCGTAGATCCATGGGCCAGACCAGCTTTTCTCTAATACTAATTTTTAAAGGGTCTAATTAAATTCACCTGCCTTTTACTCTCTGTCCACCCATTTACTCTTTTCACCCACTTAAAATTTTAAAACCAAACAATCTCTCTCTTTACCCACCTAAATTTTCATTTTGCTCCTCTCATTTTCATCATCCCCAAATTCCAACACTCACCTCCTCTCTTGTTTTTTTTCCATTAATTCATCATTTCTTCAAGTTTTTCAATCATTCAAAGGGTTAAAATAACATTAAGAAGGTTTGTAAGCAACAACCTAGTAAAATCTTATAAAAAAAATTGGGTTATTTCGGGTTTTAGAGGCATCGAATTCAAACCAGTTCAAGTCAAATCTTAGATTACAAATCGGTAAATAAAACATGATTTTTACAAATGCTAAGTAAATTTTCAATGTGTTGTTGGATTTGCATATTCTTTGGCAAAAAAATGAGTGAAAATAGTAGAATGAGATGGCAAAAATGGGTTTTGGCAACCCATTTCTGCGCGTCGAATTTAGAGACGTCCGACCCAGCAGTGTCGGATAGTTCCATTTATGGCCAACCACTATAGGTTGGACATAAAGAGGTGTGTCCGACCCAACAAGGTCAAACAATGTATTTTTTGATTTTTTTTTGTCCAATCCTGATAAGTCGAACAAAGGAGATATGTCAAATCTATTAGGGTTGGATAGACTTCATTCTATCCGGCCACGCAGGATCGGACACACCCAATTCGGGTATGTTTTTGGCTCCTTTTCTCTTCAATTTTGGGTATGTTTTTGGAAAAAAAAAATACTTTAAAAGTGTGAAAATGGGGAAAATGTATGCTTTTGATTCGAAAAATACAAGAAAATGACAAAATTGAATATTGAGATGAATCGGAGAGTTGAAGGGTTGAAGGGTTTAGAATAAAGAGTGGGTGGGTAAAAAGAGAGGGGAAGGGTTTAAGGAGGTTTATTAATGTTATTTTTGGTAATTTCACATGAGGACTTTTTTGTCTCTTCAATTTTTTAATCAGGTGGGTGAATAGAGAGGAAAGGGCGGATGGACCCTTTTTTAAACAACTTCTCTTTAATTCTTACACCCTTCTTCATCAAATACATTACATACTACAGTTACAATCAAAAGCCATTATGAAAGTAACTTAGGCTCAAAAAGTTTACTGATAGCATGTAAAATATTATCAATAAATAAGTCAGTAAATGTGTTGTTTTGAGTTTTATTATGTAATACTAGTAGTGTATGTAAAAATTGCATGTGTTGCGTAGAAGATTAAAAAATAGAATATCAATTTTATTTTAAATTCTTAGATTACCCATCTAACTTAAAAAAACATTTTAATAAAATATTAATACAATTAGTAAAACATGAACTATTTGAAGGTTTAAAGAAAATGGTTTAAGTGTAAGTGCTCAATTACATTACAGTAGAATCAATCAATGCCAAGCTACCAATTATATATATATATATATATATATATATATATATATATATATATTTATATATAGGCAAATCCCCTGGTTTCTCTACGCCTTTGTCCTCATGTCGCTTGTTAATGTACCTATAAATTTGTGTTCTTGGCGTATGCTTCTCTGTCTCTATCACCACTAAATGCAAAAGATGTTTCTAAGATTGCTTGTTTCAAGTAGTCCTGATTTTCATGGATTGGTCTTATATCTCAAGTGTTCATTGGGTACCCTTGTGTCACACTTGGTGCATGTATACTTGAGACGTCTCAGGGTTGTAAGATATTATTCTTTATACGGTTCCAAGTTGAGCACGAGGCTTGTAGGCATGCATGTAGCATGGAGCCTGATGGTAGGTCCCATGGGGTTTTATTTTTCTCGTTAGTTTTAAACCACATCATTAATTGTTTAATTTTCTTCCTTTCTCTGTTTTCAAATGTCCGCTAAATCTAAAAGACAATAGAAAAATTCAATGGGGATTTGGCACCACTGTCGGGTGATGTGGGTTGGTGCCCAAGGTCCCTCCAGCATATCTCAGTGTAATACGGAGGAAAGCAATTCAACACACATTTTTGGGACACAATTTTAGTGCACATACAACCCATTATATACATTGAATACTCTCCGATCACACTTTAACATATGACTCGAGAACATCTAATTACATGCATCACAAGGGTGTGTACTAAAACTGAATGCTAAAAGAAAATTGTTAAAATCATATGTACTTATCATTTTCCTATAATAAATGCTTCAAATGGTATGACTCAAGGTAGCAATTAAGCACGTAGAGAAAGATTTTATGTGTGTAGCCTCGTCTGACTTTTAACCATCAGCTCATGAAACATGAGCAGGGAAATAGATTTATCTCAAGTTATATTTTAATTAGTGCATAATTCTATTTAATTCATTGGCATGTTGATAGTCGCTATTAATGTCCCACCATCAATTTCGTTTCAACAATTTCTTATAAACAACACAAATTAACGTTACTCCAATACACTAACTGAAAGAATTTCCGAAATTAAAGAGAAGAAAAGATTCTTGGCAAAGGAAACTGAAGAAAGCTGAATGTCTTGTATTATGTTTCAATTAACATATCTACATAAAATCAATTACAAAGAATAACAATAACTATAACAAAAAGAAGACTCCTAGCTAATCACTTCTGTAACATATATATCCCTTCTCAAACTAACCAATATATATATATAAGGCCACTATGCATGTATAAGTTTATAACATTAAGGAGAGAACCCTGTAGAATTGCCCTGAACAAGATCATCTCACTTAAATTTTCTTCTTGCGTTGAAAAATTAATTAAGGGCACTCCCTGGATCATTAGTGACCAGCTCCCCGGTGACTAGGGCCAGAATATGCTCTTCTAATTTCAAAATGTTTGGCCAGTGATGAAGAAAGATCATCTCCAAGAGGCCTTGTAGCTTCCACGCTTGTCGAGAAGGAGAGCACGACGAGGAAGATGATCAGAACTATGGAGATGAGATTAATTAGAGCAAAGATGTGGTTGCTGCGGTTTCTCATTGTAATTAATTGGTTTCTTGCAGATGGTGAATGGTAGGAATGGTGGTTGGTGGCTGTGAAATTGAGCAGGGAAGAATGCTATATATATATATATAGACTTGGTGCTTTTGAAAACCCAGAAAATTAAGCTTGGCGTGGTAGTTGTTTCATTCACATTTAAACATGACCAAAGTGGGATTGCGTAGAGCCCTGGACCAGTAAAGCTATGAACTTTTGAAGATTTAAAAGAGCTTGAAAGTCAAGAAGTTGGGAGGAGATTTTGGTAGAGAGAAAGATAAGAGAGATTTCACTTTCTTCAAATTATAATACCCAACTTACTAATCTGCTCTGTAACATCTTATTCAACTCTCTCAAACCTCACACTTTTTTTAGCCGAAATTTAAGCCCTGATTACACATACATCTGGCTTAAATCTCATGGATCCTCTTAATAATCTCGTGGGTCCTCGATATTCTTAATAAATACGTAGCAGAAAACAAGGAACTTGAACCCCTCAATAGTCAATAGTATAAATGGTTTGAAAATGAAACAAGCATTTTTAGTTGTAGGAGGAGGAAAAAAAATAAGAATAATCTTGAAATATTTTTTTGCTTGTGTTGCAGTTTGGACAGACAAAGTTGCCAGATGAGCTACAAAGTGGGGTGATGGGCCAGGCCAGTTGGATCATTTTTTCAATGCATTCTAGTTTGGGATTATTAGGTTATTATAAGTCTTGGGTCCACCTCGATTTATTTTTGTAATATCTTTCGTATACTTTATATACAATTCAAAATGCAGGATTTATGGACTTGATAATATATATATATATATATATGTAGGCAATTACATTTGCATTATGCATGTCTCACTTAATCTAATAACTTGTTCAACTGGACTTGGAAACTGCAAATTCAAAATCACTTGGCAACTTATGGTTTCTGATTATCACTTTAGTTTGGTAAGGATAAAGTACTGTTTCAAAGTCCAAGTTCTATTGTTCTTCATAAAATATGGTATATAAATTAAAAGTGGGTATTATTGACTTGTAGGGAGGAATGATGGGTCGTGAGTTGGACCATAGAATTTGAATTAGGTTTGTGGTCGATCTTGGTAACTGATGAAATCGGTCACGTTACAAGATACTATTCCTCCTAAGGCCATCCAACCAATCTGCATTCCAAGGTTTTTGTTTTTATCTTTGAAAAAATATCTCAAAAAATGATACCTCTTATAAGTTTTAGCTTGAAAGACCTCTAACATTAGCACTTCATATGAATGTATTTATGTTCATACTAATTGTCACGAAAAAAATCAAGTGTTAAAGCTCGTTTTGGTTTATCCTGTACATATTGTAAGCTATTGGCCTTAAGTTGGACCATTAAACCTGTCGCACATGTAGTGTGTAATTTGGTGGCAAAACGTGGGGTATTACTTTAAATCAGTATTCAGTAACGCGTGCCAGTCAACATTATTTTTTTGATTGTTGACCCTTTTTTTTTTTCGAACCACGTCTCTCACAAGGTTCTGTTTCCAAATGTCTTCTCTCCTCGTTTTTATTTTTGTATGGGCCAAAAGGTCCAATTGGGAATAATTCTCCTCCTCTCTTCTTTTTTACATAATTATAACGCAAATAAAAATATTTATTATATCATTTATTATCTTATTTATGTTTAGATACTTTATAATAAAAGTAGAAAAATATTTAAACTAACTTACAAAATTAATTTCCTACTCAGTATTATTTAAATACTAATTAGTTATTTTTATCATAAAATAAATTATTATATCAAATATTGAAGAAGCCCATGCGATCTTAGTACTAATTAAATACCAATTAAGTATTTCTATTGAAAACTTAGAAAGAAGTTTTTTTATTTAAATTTGTAAATTATAAATAATTAGAAGTACTTATTTGTATATTTGTATAAAATACATAATAATATTAAATATGTCAAAAATGATCTAAATTAAGCCAATTAAATATCAAATACAGGATCATCAAATATCAAGTATAAAGTTAAGTAACTTCTGACTCGAATTAATTAAACAAGCCCATCTAAAGATAATCTGGAATATGTTACTGATATTAAATCTATCAGACTAATTTGACCAATTCAATTTTTTGAACGTGGGACATCAAAAAAGTCAAAGTCACGCATCACATGTGAAAAAAAAAAACATACCTTTTTTTTATTTATTTTTTCAAATGCGTTGAGGGTACCATGACAATCAGCTAGATTATGTGGATTAATTCAACCACGACTTGCAACTGAAATCAGGAGAACAAAAGGTGCCATGGGGCTCATGCACCAACAAATATTATGCTATACATAATTTTTTTTTAGAGTATTGTTGAATATACATTAGGTGTTAACACTAATATTCAGTCTCTATTAAATATTAGAGATATTATATAATATATGCGCATCTTTAAAATATTTAAAATAATTAAATATTAACGTCAGAAAATAGTGTTGATGATCAAAATACATAAAATATTTTTTTTAACTACTTATACATGGGTGCACACGTTGTACACAATTGGTGGCAAGTCCTTAGGTATTTTTTTTTTTTTTCTTATGATAAAAATGCCTTTTTAATAATGCAAGAGATGAGCCTTAAAAGAGTATTAATTGATGTGTGGGATATCTTTAAAATTCAACCTACAACATTAACCTGCAGACCAAGGACATTGGTATGAAAGAATCAAAACTTTTAAGTATTATATATAAAGTTAAATAATTAAAATGAAATGGTAACCGTTGAAGTACAGATCGAACCCTAAAGTGTGAAGAAGGAATATATGGGTCTATGAAGGTCAACCAAACTAAAAAAACAGAGGAATCGGATTGGCTCCTAATTTATAAGAATGCTCTTTCTTAATTTCGTGGGCGGTGCTTAATTGGCCGTGTAACTCCGAATTAATATACATATAAAATTTGCAGAAGAATATGGCTAAAGGGATACGCGGTCTCTCGATCGATGCATTGGTGGAACAACTTTATGAGGCCAACTAAAGAATCCGCTTGGTGGAAAAGCTTAATTATATTAATTTAAGGTGCATACAAAATTAAGTCTCATTAATTACAAATGTGTCCGTCGTTGAAACGAACATGAAGAAAATAATAAAAATTAAAAAAATAAGTTGATTATAATATGGGTTAAAAATTAAAATTTCTAATAAATAAAAAAAATTATTAAAATTATATTAAAAGCAACTATTTAGGGCACCCTCAATAAATTTTTTTTGACTTTATAAATAGTATTAATTACTATATATTGAATGAATAAATAATTAATAACGTGAAATGGTATGCATTAATTTGTTAAAATTTAAAAGGGTTATGCTTAAAATAAGCAAGAAAAAGAATTAATAGTAAACGGAGTGATTAAGTCGGTCACATTTAGATCTTCTCCTTTTTCTGCAAGATAGGAAGTTCAACTCTTTCAACTTGGCTGTGAGATTTTGTTAACATATATAATCATGTTCTGAGTCGTATATATTTCCTCTCATTATGATTATTTATTAGTTCTAATCATAATTTTCTGTGTAAGCCATTAAAAAAGAAGCGGTCAGATATTCCTAAATGGGGAATTAAAAAGACTGATATGGCTTTTAATAATATTGTATGAAACCTAGATTAATTAATCAACATATGTTAGTCTATAGATTAGATATATAAAAAGATGAACAACAAATATACAAACAAAAACAACAATTAGACCAGAAAATAGGATTGCATGCATTAGTATAATTATAAGGTCAATATTGAACAAATCTAGCAAGTTTGAATTGATGTAGTGCTATTAATCAAATCTAAGGTAAATATATTCTATATTTTAAAAAATAAGACATATATATATATATATATATATATATATATATGTTGGAAAAATCGATGGTTGTAAAGAAATAAATTCTACAATCCCAGGATAATTTTCCAAACTATAAATACAACAAAATAACACCAACATTTTTTAGCATGAAAAACCCTCCAAAGATGAGGTAAAAACTACGGAACTCGTAGGTCGCTTAAAGACTTCCACTATAATATAATGAGATTACAAACTTTACATTTCGGTGGATCTCTCACAAATATACAATATCTATGTATCTTCAATTTGTGAATAAAACTTCACAAATTGGCTCACATTTTTCCTTCTCAAAGAAACTCTCTTTGAGGCTCTCTGGATCTATCAGATTAGATCTCTAGAATCGAATATGTTCGAATGAATTTTCAAGTTGAACGTATGGCTCTATTTATAGAGTTAAAACAGGGCATTTTTGTAATTGTTTTAGACAGCCCACGTGACCCATACAGCCCATGCATTATTGACGTTTCAGCCGCCAGCCGCCCTGTTTGACAATTTAATGGCTGTCTTTTGTTGAACGTTCATTCAACCGCCCACATTTGCTTGCTTGCTACCCACGTGAAATCATGAGGTGGACCATCAATATATATATCATTTGCATCAAATGATTTAACAGTATCTTTATTTTCTTGCACGTTTTATATTGGAACAAGGCCCAAAACCATATAAACTGCAACTAGCTAATAGGGTTGGTTATTTTAGGCTAGAAAGAAATGTTGTGAGAGATGTATATAGTTCATTATTTGCTTTAATATTCATCCCATGGACCTTTAAATTTGGGCATTTCAACCTAATTCTTTCAATTTATTTCAGTGCTACACATTGAAGTGATAGTAACATTTCATCTCTAATAGTGAGCACATACATCAATACACGTGACCCAACAATTTGAAATACTACTCTTTTTATGATATGGTGCCAATAAAGATTCTTAAGAACAAAGTTTGCCAAATCCCACACTAAATACAAAGATCTGATAGTTTTCAAAAAATTGTATTTTTATAAAGTGTATTTTCAAATCCTTTAATTTATTACTTGTCACATACCAGACACTTGTATCTTCTTAACAAGGAATTTATACTTAATGTACTGTATATCTTAAAGGTAAGCGCCCCTGACTATGAGGTTGTGAGTTTAAAATCAAACTAAAGAAATAAGTCTCCTTAATATGTTGGTCAACGGTATCCAATAACGTTTGTAGTCGTGCCCTGAAGAAATTAGTAGGACACAAACTCTTCGTACTCGCCGATTTCAAAAAATAAAAATAAAAAATAAAATAAAATAAATCTTGTCATTATTAATTATTTTACTTTTAAGTTCCAAACTTTCACCTTATATAACGGTACAGATTTCTTCAAGAGCTAGGTTTTTTAAATCGTAGGCTATACACACTCATATATATTTTTAATTATGTACTAATTATATATGTACTATAATAAAAACACCCCTTAACAATTCAAACTTATAGTAGTACTACTTTAATTAACTTTAAGCATTGTCACATTAATCAACTGTTACTCTTGTTTTTATAGTTTTTTTTTTTATAATAATTGTAACTCTTTCAACGCTTTATCTTTGCCCTCCACGCTTTCATACTCATATTTGAAAGTCTCAAATAAAACATGAAACTAATATATTATTCACACAATTGGAATTTTTCTTGGTTAATATTATGTATATATTTTCCTCATCTCAGTCCATGGATTCCAGTCGGTAGAAGAAATAGTAAGCTAGCATATATACTAGTATATTTTTGTCAACTTTGGATCTCATTCCATATTTTCACACAAAAGAAAGGAAATGCTGAAAACTTATATTAGGCTCATATATATATTACTCTACTTATGTTGTAGATATGTTGAATATTCAAATAGCAATTACATGTACTATATACAAATTCAACCAGTATAATATTCAAGTAGTATATATATTTAAATAGTATATATATTCAAGTTGTATAAATATATATGTATACGTATTCTACATGAATCATGTGAGAGCATAATTATTTATCTATGTAAGAGCATAATTACTCATCATATAAGAACATAGTTACCCATTATATGAGTTGATGATTTTTTTAATGTAAATCTCTCATTATAAATATGAGAAAAATCATAAAAAGAAGTTGGAGAGAAAAAAAAAAAGAATGAAGAAAAAATGAAGAACTATGTCACGACGCCCCTGACGTAGACTGACGTCATGACCGGCACAATGTACTATACACTGTATAAAATACGTGTATTATATATCTCGATATACGCGTACTTCAATGTATGTATTTAATTAAAATTACGGGGTGTTACAAACTAAGTTGTAAAATATTGAAGAAATAATAAAAAATAGAAAATAAAATCTAACATTTTTTTTTTTTAGCATGCTTTACAACAAGTTAGACATACATTTGAATTTTTTGGTTTTGCATGCCCAAAAGTCATTTATTAGTTTGATTTAAAAGTAGTCTGTGGCTAATAAGAGCACTTGGAATCTACCTGCTTTCCACATTGCTAAAAAATTCAACGGTTGAAGAAGGTTGACATTGGGGATAGCCAGGCTAGCTAGCTGAACTAGTAGTTTGAATTGTCGGACCCAACGTGAAAACGAGACCTTCACAAAAGGGTATGATAATATATATTTTATATATATTGTTCTCTTTGCAAAGAATATTCAATAATGTTGGATCTTTAATTTCTCCATTTCTTTGAAATTGTAAGGAATGTTGAATTAGCTCCAACACCCGTATACCTACCCTTGACGCTCAAGCTTGCCTGATCTGCTTTCAAATTTGAACTTGTTATACATGATCGATCAGCAGCACCAACCACAAGAGCTGGATCATAAGAAATCTAATTACGGACTATATATATATAATTTTAATTGGTTCTTGGGTATCTGAGGCCCGCTCAGTCACTTTTAATATTTAATAACGTCATTATTTTCGTTGTAAATAAATATTTGTAACAAAATTTTTTGTGACAAGATAGGGGACGATTGTTTCATTGCAAATGTTATTTTGCGACAATTGTTTGATATTTGAGATGAAATTTTTCATCGCCAAAAACAGATTTTTTTGTAGTGCATTTTTGAGCAGTGAATTAGAAACACTATATCAAGATCATATAGTGTGAATGTCAAGTGAGCTTTTGTGGAAAGTAAGGTCCTCAAATTGGATGAATTTATGCCTCCAATTGCATTAAAAAAAAATCAAAAGAATTCATGAGCTTTTTGCAGTAATTTTATTTTTAATTATAATACAGTCTATTCCTTTTCACAGAAATTGATCCAAACGTGGCAAGTATTTATTCCTAAAGCTATTTTTATGTACATACAATGGTGAATGTACGCACTAGAGTTAAATACCCTCCAAAGCATGCAGATCAATCACCGACTTTCAAATAAATTTTTTTATTTTTATTTTATTTTATTTTTTTATTAATTAGTTTTTTGACCCACAAGTAATATCTTCTCTTATTTTGTGACGAGACTAATCTACTTGAACTTAAAAAGTGTGCAAGAATAATAACATTCTTCCCTAAAGTGAACGTAAAACACAAAAACACAAACTCGACCGCAGGTCAAATGGAACTCACGATTGGACTACCCAAGCGCTCGGCTCGGCGGACAAGCTGACTCAAACCCTTTCCAAAGGGCGCCTTTCATCAAATTCCTTACGTCGCTGTCAAGTAGTGTTATTGTTCTTGCATCAAAAAGCAATTAATACCACTTGGGGAGTAAAGTACACCGACATGTTCCTTTCACCTAAAAAAAAAAAAAACATATATAAAATCTCAAAATGCTCTTTTCTTTCCTGGAAACATCTTAAAAACACAAAGCCAGTCAGCAACGTTGGTTGAACAGCCAAGATCGAGCAGCTTGACACGTTGAAAACCACCCGTTTTGCCACCTGTCCACTGCCAATAGAGCTTGCGGACCGCGTACAGCACTTAAAGCCTAAAGCCCACGTGTGACTCGAACCCAGTGTGAAACGACCGAACCACACGCACCACACACACGTACAACGCAAAAATAAAAAGTGATACAAATCTCGAACCTACACACATTTCTGCTAAGTTTCGGCTCCTAACATAACTAATATAATACCGAGTTCATCATCTATACGTCTTGTACTAGCGAGTAGCTGACCGCTCACAGAGATACGATACGCCCACAACTACTACTACTATTACTACTCATTTCATATCTGTAGAAGTCAATTATCAAGTGTAGTCTCTAAGGTGTGAAATAGAAAGGCTGCGCAAACCCACATGAAATAACTCAAAAGAGAGCCGAGTCAAATACACTTTCTTTCTAAAGCTGCGCGCCATGTTCCATTAATTCCCTTACTTTCATCCTCTCTCTATATATATATATTAGCTATAGGGTGGTGTTGTATGATGTATAGCCTTTCTATAAGAAAGAACACATTTGTATAGCAGTGAAGAACTTGAAGAGAAGTTAATTGGAGATGGCATTCAAGAGAATATCTTCTTTGGTTTTACTGGTTTTGATGCTAATATTGGTGTCGTCATCGATTACTGGGACTACTACTCTTGTGCATTGCAGAGTCCTTCGTTCGGCTGATCAAATCAAGAAGAAGGAGATCATCACAGGTCATGAAGAAGTTGTTAATGGAGGTAATAATTATGGTGTGGAAGTAGGTAGGTTCTCAGTTTCGTCGAAGAAAGGAAGGAGACAGAGGTCTTCTGGAAAGAGTTCAGATTATAAGTTGGCTTATTCTGGGCCTAGCAAAGGAGGTCCTGGTCACTAGCTATAACACATACATATGTAATATGAAACATGAATTCACTTATTCTCATATGTAGATCTTACTGTTTGCATCTAATTTATATCTTTAATTAACCTCTCTAATTAAATTAATCAGTTTTGGCCTGCTTTTAGCTGATTCTATAGGACTCAATTGTTTGATATCAGTATCGTTTGACAATGCAATTTGTATTCTTTTTGGTCATGCACGTATACATTGTTATGTTAAGTTTGTGCCAAATCTAAAAGGTTCTGATCTATGCTTCAATTTCTACTAATTTGAGCAAATATTAATGCAGATGAGAACTTGGGAACCCAAAGCCTAAATTCACTACTCTGTTAGTAGCTATAGTGGTGGAGTAAGTAGTACTTTCTTTTTGTTTGAGAGATGCAAGTACTTGAAGAGAGAATTGATGATTCTTCTTTGCTGGTTTAGAGAATAATTTGTTTGGGACGTATGGATCAAAATAATAGTTTCACGTTGTATATGAATAAGTTTATCATATAAACCATAAGTTGGAATCTCTCAAGACCTTTTAAAGTAAAACCTAAGAGTGTATTTGACAAATCTTTAATCCGACTTGGTTTGAGTTGAGTTGAGATTTGACCCCAAATCAATTCAATCCAACCCGAATATATTTAATGATATTCATAAATTTTAATAATTATTTTTGTAAAATAATGTTATAGTGTTATAATTAAAACAGCACCTAACATTTTTCTTTTAATATCAATCATTACTTTTTATTGATGTCCTTATTATTTAAAATTATATTTTTTATTATAACTTTTATTTATATGATAAAAATATATTATTAATGAAGTGATTTTAATTACTTTACTCTCATATTATTTGAGTTAATTTTTGCTAAAATTATTATAAAACTTAAAGCTAACCCAAACCAATTTGAATTAAATTGGTTAAAGAAGCATTTTGAATTGAGTAGGGTTGAATTAAAAAATGTTCAATCCAACCTAATTTGGATACAATCCGACTGAACCCAACTTGTTACACCTTCACTTAAAACTAAATTTAACCGTTATATATATGCTGCTAATGGAAGATCTCTAAAATTATCAAAAATAAAATTTGGGGGCAGTTAGCAACCGCCAAGCGGTGGTCATTGGAGTGGCCCGAGTGGGAAGAGAAAAAACTCACCACACGAGCTACCCCAAAGTCTCACCGACGTGGCCTGAACATTACACTCGCGTCAAAGCTGGGAAAAAAAAAAACACCTAGCAATCTCTTACCCTGAGACACGCACCTACCACAACCACCATGTCTTTCACGTTTATTTATTTTTAATTCTTCAGAATTCTTTCATTTTATCTGCTCAAATATGATGTTTTAACATCAGTTTTTCACGCTATTTCAACTCCAGATGTCAGGGCTTTACGCTTACAATAACCGAATTTTTATAAAAATCAACAATCCCTCCCATAAATTTTCACCACTGACGTGGAACAAAACATGAGTCTCACAAAGCACCAGTACCTTTTTACATAAAAAAAAAAAAAAAAAAACAGCAGTACTTGCAGCAGCAATATGTTAGTCATTTGTAAGGTATAACATGAAAAGATATCGAATAATCGGTTTAAAGAAAACCAAAAAGACATCTTTGACCTTTTTTTTTTTTTTTTGTTCCACTGGCACATCGGTCAAAGAGAGCCAAGAAACCAATAGAAGAGCACTGCCCAGAGAACCGTCTGTAATATGAACTTGATCAGTTACAGAAAATAAATGTCCTTAGAAGATTTAGGGAATTTCCTTGCATGCTTGTACACCGCCAATAAGATTCTGAAGCTGTTATTGCAATTCCAGTCTAAGAAATTCCCATATTTCTTAGCATGCATGTGCCCCCGTTAAGATTTCAAATCCTGTTGCTGTAGTTCCAACCTCCAAAATAGCCTTCATGACCCAAATACAAAGGCCCCTTCTTTTTTTTTGGTTTTCATGCGGTATCCTGCCCATTGGTCGAGACTAATATGTGTTCAAACACTAAAGGGGCATTGAGCTGCTCTTCCCAAGTGGGCACAACTAAAAAAATAGGCACGAGTTTCGATCCTGATACCTTCATCCCTCATCCACCTTTAGCACAAACTCCCGACCATCAGTGTTGCACAACGTTGGGTCAAAGACCCCTTAGTAGAGTTCTGATCAAACCTATAAATTAAATATCACATTTAATAATATTAAGTCCACATGCTGATGGCTGGTAAAATCCAGCACAAACACATAAGGTCCAAAAAAAAAAAAAAAAAAAAAAAAAAAAAGGGAAAAGATAAAGAAATAGAAATTAGAAAAAGCAAACTCAAAAGAGATAACGCATGAGGATCTTAATTGAGTTTCACCTCCATCGATATCTTTAGACAAGTTTGCAGAAGTAATACCAACAACCTCCAACCAAAACCAGTCAACTTCAATTTCACATGCTGTAACTTTGTAAATCGCAGCACCAAATGGATGTTGAATATGGTTTCTGCATTAAATGTGACTTGATCATAAACCCAAGTCAGAAGATTTTGAAATTTTAGATAAAAGACAGGGAAGTCCATGGGAGCTTACTGTAATAGTTCCTTCAATTTGATGCAGGTAATGAACAAAAAATTGATAAGACCATCCTTCCACTGACATCCTTCACTATAACCAATTTTCAGTTTGTATTATTATTATTATTATTTGCTCTGAATATGTGTGTGTGCTCCTGTACTTATATGTAAATGATGCGATTTATATACATTAACTTTTTATTGTTTTCCCTAAAGGAAGTTTTCAAATTAAAAAGCGCCAGTACATACCAGTAAAAGAAAACTGCAGCTACTTCTTTCTATCATCTTTTTGTCAGTTTTGATAAGCATAGCCGAAGAACATTTTATTAATGTTATAACAAAAGCAGAAGACGATTATGCATCTTACAATTATAACAGGCCGCTACAAGACATGATATAATTAGTCAAAACCAATATTTAAATTTCTGTCCCAAGGCCCCAATGTATGAGTCAAACACATTAAACTTTTGCAGCAATATGCACGCATTTGGATGGATTGAATATAAAATGAGCCACGGGCAGAGGAAACATTTGGACAATGCAGTTGACCAACTTCAGTTCCTTTTCCTTTGACAAGTGAGTCATTTTCCTTCTTTTCTTTTCTTTTTTCTGGAATTTGAATGCCAATCATAAGTTCTGCATATGCTAGTTCAAGAATCAATTAAATTTTCTTAGTATTGGACTCTCTTTGATACTTTATTAACTCTGATTGCATTTTAGTCTACATAATTGATGCTTGCTGGTTTCTCTCATCAATAGATTGAAAAAAAAAATCTAGGTTTTTGATACCTGTTGGTTGCTCAAATTGCTGCTAGTCTCATGAGCTCCTGAACCAAAATTAAGGGTGTGAATCAAACCAGGGACCTGAAAAACATCACCAACCCAACTTGACTTGCTCGAGATTTTATCAACTATCACAAGTCTATGAAAGGTCAGGTCAAGCTGTCAAGGTTTATTTGTAAAACCCAACCTGCCCAATTTCATAATTAATATAATTAAAGCAACATAAATATGTTATATTACTATATTAAAATAGTGGAGGCCCTACTATTGGGTGTTTGTGATGGTGTAAAGGGGAAGGGGGGGCTTTTGGTATTTATAGAGGGAAAGAGGCTGCCCCCCCAACACTAACACACAAATTATTTCCCTATCTCTCCACTTCTCTCCTTTGTTTTATTTTATCTTTATCTAGTTTAAAACTTTCCTCATGAAATTGTTGCAAAAACTAATTTTATCATGGGATTTTTGTCATGACCCAACTACCCAATCCAATGGCCAGGTCAGTCAATGCTCGTAAGCCAATTTTATTTTCAGAGAGATTTGGGTGAGAGAAGCCAAAACCATCGGGTTGGTTTAATTTTAGGTCAAAACTGATCTTGCCCGACCCATATGCATACCCCGACACAAAACATTATCTATATTTTAGATAAATCGATATTAAAAAAAATGCTAATGACAACAACACAAAGTACAATCAGCCATAATAAGGCACTTTGTAAAATAAGGTAGCACAAGATCTTACCTAAAGTGAAAGTGGTGTCCAAGCATAATCAAATCGCAGGGATAGTGAACTCAAATCTGAAGTCCCTTTTCCTGATGATTTTGTGATAGTAACTGGATGATCTTGTGCAATGTCAATCAGAGAGAAACTGCAGGTTTCTTTGCCTTGTCATCCAAATGAAATGTCGAAGTAAGAAAACTTCGCTTCTATCAAGTAACCATGCAATATTATTGAAATAAATAAATGAAAATGCATTCATAACTCGTACCAAAAATTTCGAACTAATTAAAATACAAAACAGGATGTTTCTAGAACTACTAAAAGCATATCTTACTGCAACAATTAAATGGTTTCAGACTCCTAATATTCCCTTATTAACATATACCAAAAACAGAAGTTTGCTTTGAGTCAGGCAAACAATAGGATATTTCTCAAACAACTAAAAGCATATCTCACTGTGACGTTTAAATAGGTGTAAAGATCCAAATATTCCCATACTAACATATACCAAAAACAGAAGTTTCCTTTGAGTCATTAATTTATAGCCTGAAGAATGTCTCACCTGGGAAGAAGGATAAAACCTGGTTGAGCGGTCCAGTGACAGGATACAAATCTGTCTCTTTGCAAGTCAAATATTCAAGCTTCCACCGTAGTGATCACAAACAGAAGCCTAGTATCATGAGCATAAAATTCAACAGAACTGTTGAGGGACTACTAAAGAAACACCAACATGCCAATATGCCAGAGACTACAAAATCAAAACACCAATATTTCTTTAATACACTCCTTCAATACACACATAATTGGACTTTCCATGCAATCCATAAAGCATAGAGCATTCAAATGGCTTCTATCATTACTCGTCTCTCGGAAATTTAATGTTGAAAAAACATGTAGAGACATTGGGTTCAAATTTCCACAAAAATAAAGAGTTTAGCATCAAGCAAACAATGAGCTTAAATTTAGCAATAGAAGGAAGGGTATGCAATGCTACTATGGAACAAGCCACATACCATAGGACCCTACCCTATAGCCCCCACGGAATTTATGTCATCACATTACTAAGGGTACATTTAAGACGCTCTCTTATCCCACAACATGGTTCAATAATCAATCACCACCCATTACTAAGAATTATCAGCCCCTATGGTATCATGATCTTGGCAGATAGTTCCTCTATGAGTGGCATAAGATTGGGAGTCCCCCTAGCGCCTGGTGTGGTTCAATAATCGGTCACCACCCATTACTAGGATATCAATCCCAATCACTCAACTCAAGAGGTCCACTACTCTCTATAAAACTAATGCCAAAACATGCAGTAATCAATACATTATAAAGCATGACATTCCAAAGCATATTTTACTCATGATATTCGGATATTTTGATTATAGGCCATTATATTCCATATTTATGTTGTACTTGCATTGGTTTCATGCATATTATATTGGGTTACTTCATGCATTGGTTTAACGTAGTGGTGAGTATGTGATGATTGCATGTGAAATTGGCTCACTAGGCTTTAAGCTCACCCCTCTTTCCTTCTTTTCTCAAGATCTACCAATGCACAGGATAAGGGCAAGAGCGTAGCCTTGTGAGATCTCCCCAGATTTGCTCGGCCTCTATATTTTTGTTGAGTATTGGCTTGAGCGGGCGATGTTATGATGTTGTGTTGTCTTTTGTTATTTTGTTATCTTTTGGACTTGGATGAATGGAAATGGGATGAATATAATAAGTATACCATTTTGGCCTTCAAAGATATTCCAAACCTTGGTGATGTTTATCATGTCTTGACTATATTCTATGCCTTGGGATTTGTTCAAAATGAGATTTGCACAGATTTATGTATAGGTGATTGTACAAGGAACAATAGGGTTACTAGTACTCTGGTGGTGAGAGTACTAGCCCAGATGGCTCTTTTCGAGATTCCGTCCTCCGATCTATGTGTAGGCGCGGATGTTTGGGGTTGCCCATTTTAAGTTTAGGAAATTACAGAGCTAAAAGCTAGGACTAACGCTAGAGTTATTTGATTTAATAAAATAAATCCCATGTCCAAGTAATCAGACACATTATCAGCTGCATAAATGACAAACTAGAACTTCAAACGAATAACTTTATGAAGATGCACCAACAAAACCACATCTTTCTTTCCAAAAAAAAAAAAATGAATAAAATACAAGTTATTGTGAACATTACACATGATCAGCTTACACTATATTTGAACTGTAAGACTGACATACATCCTGTGGGAATTAAGACAACCAAATCCATGACCATATTGGACCATCTCACACATGCAAAAAATCAATCTCCAAATCATGAAATATCAATGATTACAGAAATCAAAATCTTCCGAAAGATGATTTCTAAAATCATTTAGTAGGTCTATTTCTACCTCATTTCTTCCCAAACCCCATCTTTTCCTAGAAAAGAGTGCCTAATTTAGTAGGTCTATTTCTAATTTTCTACAAGAGGAATAATACTCTTCTTTTTTTGCTGGGTGGTTACAACACAGCACATCATCTGGGTAATAGTATACTAGACTGCCACCAGATCATTTGCTCCTCCTACAGCAATAAAAAAAAATCATTGTCATGGACCCACGTAGCCCAAGATACTATTACATGGAGTATAGAATTTTTAATGTGTTGAAATGGAAGCATAGATCAACGATCTTGAAGTAAGAAATTTATCAAAGTAAAGCTGTGAATGAGTCAATTTCTAGAAACCAAGAGCAGAATTCTGACAATAGGATCAAGCTTTAAGTATATGTTTTGACTATGAACTGCAAATAAGCCAAGCCTTATTAAGTTGAAAGGAGAATAATATGCTGTCGATACTCGAAGAAAATATAAACTGTAAATAAGTAGATCTAAAAAAAAAAAACTGCAGCTGATACCTGAAGATAAGGGAGAACTATATCATAAAGCTGTGAGAAAAAGCTTGACTTCCCGGTAAACCTGATAAAACAAGTCCTGAATTAATGCTATAAAGATATCTGATGCCTTGGAAGTAGTAAGCAGCATAAAAATGCTCCTCACTGTAATTGTAATACATCAAAATCTCAGTAGTGTACAAATAGCAATTCGCATGTAGCATCTAGCAGCTAAGGGAACCACTACCACCAACATGTAGTATGTACTTACTGAGATACACTCAACTTTTGTGCTAAAAGGGATGATGCAAGGAGCAATAGCAGATCCCTACTCTGCCAGTTTTCCATTTTACTTCAAATTGGACAATAGAATAAGATATAAAAAATTGAATAATCTTGCACCAACCAATCATGGTGAAGCTCAAAACAACAGTTCTGGAGCAATGCATAATTCACTAACTAGAAATCCACCTCATATCCAACATAAAATGAAAAATCAAGGTACTAAGCAGTAAGCTCCAATAATTTTGGTCAAATGTACTCAAAACATTTTCATGACCCTAAGAACCAAAATAAACAAAAATAAATAAATTAAATTCTAATAATACACAAGAAATTCGACCAATAAAAGTTGTGAAAGAATTTGCTAACTTCTATTGGCAACAAAAGAAAGATATTAATTAAAAAAAAGAAGCAAATATACAAGAATGATAGGAATTGTCAGAGATGGCCTCAAAAGCATGTCAAGCGTTTAACACAAAGTAATTTCATCATCAAACTCTCCTATGAAGTAAATTTATTGACAAGATTCCCTAAACCACAATAGGAACATTTGTTAAACAAAGCCTTCAATTTCGGCACTAGTGCAGCCATAGGCCCCTCATTGTTCAAAATCTAATTAATCATTTCTTTCCAAATGACCCCATGCAAAAAGGGGAGAAGGCATCAATCATTTCCTTTTGTAGGCATAAAAAAGGAGCATTGCACGACAACACCTCAATGACCACTGGGACCATCACCCAAAAGTCTCAAAAGGCTGTAAGATAGACATCCATATTCCCTGTTAAAAAGTGTAAATGGCCCATATTCTTTTCCAGACAATGACATCAAGAACTGGATGATTTGGTTGTGAGGGTTTATGTATAGCAGCATTGATGTTCCTAGTCTCTATGAGCAGTGAGTCTACTGAATTCCCGGGGTCAGGCTGAGGCATCCCACGAAGCCTGCATGGAGCAGCAGCCTAACCCCAATCCCAGGTATATATATAGTAGCACCATTAGAATCTAAGCATTTTAAAGCCTTGACAGAACTCCATTCTAAAATTAGTTGTGGGTAGGGCTTTCATTCTCTTATATATATATATATATATATATATATATATATAAGAAACAAAATTATATTAAGGAAGCAAATGAAGAGAAGAAGACAAACAACAATAGAGGATCAGGAATCCTCCAAAGACACAAGATAAAAGAATATTGGCCCAGCCCCTTGGTCAATCCAACAAACTAAACCCCCTAGCCAACCTTGAAGAGACAATACAAAGCGAAGCTTTGCACAAAGAGCAATCAAAAATTGTTTGTACCGTCCTTACTGATGTCTTCAAAAAATCCTATGTTTACGTTCAAACCAAGTCGTCCAAACAATGGAAAAAAATTAAAATGGCTACCCTCCTAACATTTGTATGCCACTTTGACTTAGTAGAGTCATGGTTGCTCAAAAGATCTTCCCAAGATTGAGGCTTTTTAACCAAGCCTCCTATGATATACTCTTATTTGTTCCAAATGGAGGAAACAAAAGGGCAGTGAATAACCAAATGTTCTGCACTTTCCAAGTCCTACAAGCAAAGAATACAACAATAGGGAGAGAGGGCCCAATGTTTGTTTTTCTTTGGAACAACATCCAAAGTGTTGATTTTTCCAACAGCCACCCAAAAACCTTAACTTTAGACAGAATATGAACTTTCCAAATGAAGTTAGCAAATGTAGAGCCCCTCAATATGTGATTTTAACTTTAGACAGAGTATGAGCTTTCCAAAGTATGTATTTAAAAACAGTTCAAAATCACAACCTTTTGATGAATGAACTGTCGTCTATATATACCTCCGCAGAAGACGAAAGCAAATGTAGAGCTCCTCAATATCTGATTTTATCTTCAGTTCAATATACTGCTGAAGAAGCTCACACACTCTAGAGATGACTTCACCCTCTCCATCAATACTTGCATCTAGTAAATGTGGTAGAACAGAAATAGCACTTTGCAAGATGGATGACAAAAGGCCAGTCAAACCAGATTGGTAATACATCTTGGCAAGCAGGTTCAATATCGAGTGATTGCTGATACCAAATATATCAACCCATAGCGGTGGATTTCCAGCCCAAAGACTGCTTGAAACAGAATCCTGCAATATGTTTTTGCAATCTTCCCTTGCAGAATCTATAGGACATTCACTTGAATAGTCTCGCTTACTATGTGCAGGAAGTAATTCAAGTATGTCAACTTTCATTTCTTCAGGTAGCTGATCTAAAACAGAGACATCTACTTGACTTAAAGCCACAGGCATGATATCAATTCTATCTGCACTGGCCGTCGGAATATGCATGTTTGAGGATACAGCACCAGAAGCAGAAGTAGGCTGAATTCCCTGAACTACTGATTCTTTTTCCTAGCAGAAGAGACATCAATTTATGACAGTACAAGTCCGAATAAAAAAGGATATAAAAGATGGACAAAAACTTAATTTAGCTTTTAAAGGTAGGAACATTGAAATAGTGATAATGGGTGTGCGTGCGTGTATACATAAATACATACATACATATATATATATATATATATCTTAATCAGTTATCCACCATTTTATCTTCAACAGGTCTACTCCTATCATATCTCAAACGTGTTCGATTCGAATTCTATCTATTTTTAATGTTTTACAACATATCCATCTTAACAAGCGCACTTTTGTTACACTTAGTTTGCTCACATGTTGTTTCTTTATTGCCCAACATTTTGTTCCATATAGCATAGTTGGCCTAAAGCAGTTTTATAAAATCATTCTATATATAATAACGGACTCCACAAAATATTGTTTTTAAGTTGAAACTTGTTTCGCCGTTCTTCTCTCCACACTAGGCCGATAGTTGACTTCGTCCGTAATCCTGAGAATTCTATTTTATCTTGGGATATTCAGGTGGGGGGTGCTCTTTCATCTAGGGAGGAGGCGGAGTTGGAGTCTTTACTTGGGGTGCTTGAGGGGTGTTATCTTTCGGGGGACAATGATAGAATAGTATGGCCATGGGATTCCTCTGGATTGTTTACCACTAAATCCTTCCACTCCTCTATTCTCTTTGTGTCAGGTGGTCTTTCTTTTCCTAACCATAGTTTTATTTGGAAGGCCCACGTGCCTTCGAAGGTTAGGTTCCTAGGTTGGGTGGCGTCTCATGGGAAGATGAACACTAGGGATATAATGCAGAAGAGGTTCCCATATATGTGCTTGTTTCCATACTGGTGCTTTCTTTGTAGGAGGGAGTTGGAGTCAGTTAGTCATATTTGTTGGCAGTGCCCTTTTACCAATGAGGTATAGAACAAATGGCGTTCCCATTTCCCTGGCATGGGAGATGATGGGGTTGGGTTGGGAGCTTGGCCCAGAAGTTGGGCTGACTTTTTGTAATTAGTCAGAGGGGCGTCTCTATGAGGTTTTCTACATATTGATTATATCCGTTACACATATATATAATATAATACACTTTTAGTTTCTTTTAAAAAAAAAGTTGTTCAAATCATGCAATTATCAAAAATCCCTACATGTCCTCTCCAACTTGATCTTATTTTCACTAATCATCATACCCTCAATTATTCAATAAACCCAAATTAGGTAACTGTTTGTTTTTGTTTTCATCCCACCATTATTAATAAACAAAGTATAAATTATTACCCATCAAATATAAAACAAAACACATAAAAATCCTCCACCGAAAGCTAAAAATTATTGCCCAAAAAAAATTTCTTAATTTTGTCCTCTACTTAAACTCGATAAAATACTGTTTTTAAGTTGTTCAAGTTTTTAATTTTTTAATCCTCCACTGTGCCCTCAATAATTCTTCCTCTCTCTTTTCTCTCACCCTTTCCTTCAGCTCCTCTTTCTTCCCCTTTCTATTTCTCTCTCTTCAATTATTACCACCCTCTCCTCTCTTCTCTTTTTGGAGAAAAAAAACAAAAAAAAAGAGCGTACCCCAGCACCACACCAACATTATTGAAAGCGTTAATCTCACTCTTCCTTCCTCTCACGCCCTTTCCCTGTCTTGTTCACCGCTACAGCGTCCATTACTTCTTATTCCTTTTTATTTTGTATGGAAAAACTCTTCTTCTTCTTCTTCGTCTTCTTCTTCTTCTTCGTCTTCTTCTTCTTCTTCTCTCAGTTTTCTCTACGACAAAGCAGTTCTACTGATAGCGGATGAAGGGAGATAAAGTTGAGAGAAGTCGAGAAGAAGTGCACTGATGCAGGTATTATTTATTACTTCTTCTTTTTTTTTCAATTCTTACATGGGAAAGGGCTTGGAAGGAAGGAAGAGTGAGATTAACGCTTTTAATAATGGTTGGTGTGGTGTTGGGGTACGCTCCTTTTTTTTTATTTTTCTCCAAAAAGAGGAGAGGAGAGGAAGGTGGTAATAATTGAAGAGAGAGAAATAGAATGGGGAAGAAAGAGGAGTTGAGGGAAAGGGAGAGAGAGAAAAGAGAGAAAGGAAGAATTATTGAGGGCACAGTGGAGGATTAAAAAATTAAAAATTTGAACAGCTTAAAAACAATATTTTGTGGAGTTTAAGTAAAGGACAAAATTAAGAAATATTTTTTTGGACAATAATTTTTAGCTTTTGGTGGAGGATTTTTATGTGTTTTGTTTTATATTTGGTGGGCAATAATTTATACTTTGTTTATTAATAATGGTGGGATGAAAACAAAAACAAACAGTTACCTAATCCCTTCTTATTTTGTATGGAAAAGCTTTTCTTCTTCGTCTTCTTCTTCTTCTTTCATTTTCTCTACGACAAAGTAGCTCTACTGATAGCAGATGAAGGGAGCTAAAGTTGAGAGAAGTAGAGAAGAAGTGTACTGATGCAGGTATAATTACTTTATTACTTCTTTTTTTCTTTTTTTAAATTCTTACATGGGTTTTCATGGAGGAGTTTGATTTCCACCGTCTTCCTCTTTGATTCTTCTCAAGCTAAAAAAAATGTTTTAGCTTCTCTAAGAAACCCTCTTTCTTCTCTATAAACAACACCTTTTTTTAGCCTTTTTTGATTTTATATGGGTGCTTTGTCTTCCATTTTTTTTCCTGTTCTGCTCAATGTATTAAAGGCGTTGTGTGTTCTTCCTATCAGTTTTAAGGATTTTGGGGTTTTAAGGATTTGTTTTCGGCTGATCTGCAAAAGATCTCTAGATATAAATATCATTTGTTCTTGCTATCAATTTCAGTATTTAGGAGACGTGCTCTGTTTAAGGAATTTCCAGTATGTTTGAGAATTCATCAAAACAACACCTCCTTGCTTAAGGTATGTTAATCATTTTATCTGTGGTCTTTTTTTTATTCGAATTTTTGAGTTTTACGGTTTTTTTTTTTTTTTGGGCTGATCTGATTTTTTCAAAAAATTTCTATGAAGAGCAGCATATCAAGATCAACAGTGTTGAAGAAGATCATGAAGAAATCAGGTTCATTCAAGCGCTCTGAAATTCATTAGCATATCAAGATCAACAGTGTTGGAATTCATTAGCTAGCTCTATAATTTATTTTCTGCAACTTATGTATATGTAAAAGGGAAAAGGAAAGTTCTTATTCCTTGCTCTCTAATTCAAAAATCAACTTGGGAAAATATTGAGAGATTTGAAGAAAATCTGGTTGAATCTTGCTGTCTAAGCTGCATGATTGTTTTTGAGGGTTTGGTGCTACTATTTCAACCCATTTTGCTTCTTCTTCTTCTCTTGCTTAGAACTACCACAACCAATTTCTTCTTTTTCATTACAACAACTTAGCTAGCTGCTTCAACATCATAATTAATAGTTTCATTCCCTCATCCATTCTATAAATTCTTTGAGAGAGAGATCTTCGTTTTATGATTGTTATGGTTATGGCAACAGAAGCCCAATTTCATGTTCTAGCAGTGGATGACAGACTCATAGACAGAAAATTGATTGAGAGACAATTTGGACGGATCTTGCTTTCTAAGCTGCAAGATCA
Organism: Paratinospora sagittata; assembly: GCA_035771175.1. Classification (NCBI taxonomy): domain Eukaryota; kingdom Viridiplantae; phylum Streptophyta; class Magnoliopsida; order Ranunculales; family Menispermaceae; genus Paratinospora; species Paratinospora sagittata. Next base: position 35,928,365 of record CM069603.1, read on the forward strand.
TGTTGGTGGGTTTGGTGCTACTATTTCAACCCCTTTTGCCCATCATCAGGTAATTTGGAATTTCTCATTCATGGATACTTTTTTTAGAAAATTTTCTATTTCTTCAAAATGGGTTGTGTTTGGATTTTTATTTATTAATTACCTTCTTTTTTTTCGTTTCTTATTCAGGAAATTGAAGTTAATCTGATAATTACAGATTACTGTATGGCTAGAATGCCAGTCAATGATCTTCTCAAAAAAATCAAGGTAAATTATATATCACCACTATATTTTTGCATTTTTTTTTGTTTTTCTTTTAAAATCTTGAATTTCACTTCTTCATTCTTGTGTTTTTTTCTCTTTTTTGGAAATTTGAAGTACTAATTCTTTAATTTAAATTGCAGAAATCTTCCTCCTTGAAAGACATTCCTATTGTAATTGTGTCTTCTGAAAACGTACCATCAAGAGTTAGCAGGTAAAAACACTAAACTTTTTCCCATTTGAACTCTTGTAATCAGATGCAAATTTTCCAACAAAAAATTTTCATAAATAAATATAGTTTTGTTTCTAGATTAAATTTTCTTTAATGGGTGTTTTTCAGATGCTTAAAAGAAGGAATTATCAGGCTTAATAACAGCGGCTCCATGGTCTGCTTGCCACACTCCACTCTCTAGATCTTGGGCTTAGGAGCAGCAGCGGTCGCCTTCTGCAATCGTGTTCTGCATGTTTCATCAACATGTCACTTACTTAGCACTGTTCAAAATGTCCTACATGAATTATTTTAGAGTCTCCTTGCATTTACTGCTCTAATATTAATTTCTATTTACGTCGATTCCCATCATTGTCTTTTGAAAATATCATGATTACACAATTGATTTTTTTTTTTTTATTTAGACATTTGGATTTATTTGTTACTTTTACTTCAACAGAGATTGCCCATAATGCCTAAAATTCTCGCTATCCTAGAAATTTGTGGGCAAGTTTTTTTTTTTTTTTTTAATACTTTTGAAGATAATTAAAGACAACTTATTTCTGGTTCATAACAATCACAGGGTCGTGATTTGTTCCTAAATTTGGAAGCAAAGTTTTTGTCTTGGAGAAGAGCAAAGTATGTGGGATTTATTTCTTTTAAGGAAAGATCATAATTCTGTGGGATTTATTTCCTTTAAGGATTTATTTCCCTTAAGGATTTATTTCCTTTAAGGAAAGATAATAATTTTAGTAGTCGTTTTATTTAGCAATTACTAAAATTGTAATTATAGTTATATGTGTGCATAGCCCAGTATGTCTATGTATATGGTGTCCCTCCATTAAGACATCATCAAGAATAAGAAAATATTTCCTCTCTTCTCCCGTGGACGTAGGCCTTGGAGCCGAACCACATTACATCTTTGTGTCTTTTATTAGTATTTAACATGGTATCAGAGCTTTAAGCTTGTACAACTGGAAAAATTTTCTTTTCTTCCGACCTTCATCGTCGAAATTGTTTTATTTTGGCCTTCATTGCCGAAACCTTCCTCGTTGGCCTTCATCGCCATTATTTGTGTTGTTGATTGGTGCGTACGTCTTCATCACTGCTACTATATCACCATCGACTACTGTGTCTTCCTCATCGGCACTGTCGATATCCTAATCGTCGTCGACGCCTTCATGTCCATTGCTACTATGTTTCAGTCACCGCTGCTCAAACCCACCATTGCTGATCTTTGCAGTTGTTACTGATCTTCGTCGTCTCTCGCGCATCTCTCTCACATATCTCTCTTGCGCATCACTGCATCTCTCTAATCTCCATCACCATCTGCAGCTCCTGGTTTGCCTTCTTCGTCTTCATCTGATATTCTTCTTTTATTTTTATTTTTTTTTTCTTTTTTTGAGTTTGTAACCTATAAAAAATAAAAATAAAAAAATAAAAAAAGGGAAAAAGAAATATGTCGGTTACTTCCGAAACAGTGCAGACTGAAGAAGCAGTTGACAAAATGGAGAAAGGAGAACTACCAAACATCCAGGCAGCATACAGACTTGATGGAAAGAATTATTTGAAGTGGTCCCAACTGGTGCGTACTTTTCTGAAGGGCAAAGGGAAATTAAGTCATCTTTTGGACACTGGACCTACACCTGGAGATCCTAAGTTTATAGCATGGGATAACGAAGATGCTTCTATAATGGCGTGGCCATGGAATTCAATGACGCCAAACATTAATGATACATGCATGTTTCTAACTACCACCAAAGACATTTGGGATGCCGTTCATCAGACATACTCTAAGGCCCATGATGCAGCCCAAGTATATGAGATCAAAGTGAAAGTTGGAACAACAAAACAAGGCAACATGACGGTCACCGAATATGCCAATGTATTGAAGAATCTCTGGCAGGAACTTGACCATTATAGGTGTATTGAGACTACATGCCCTGCAGATGCTATAGTTTTAAAGAACTATATTGAGAAGGATCGGGTCTATGACTTCTTGGTTGGACTCAATGCAGAGTTTGATCAAGTGAGAGTTCAAACTCTCAGCAAAGAGTAGCCAACTCTGAATGAGACTATCTCAGCTATCCAAACTGAAGAAAGCAGAAGAAGTGTTATGCTCACACCTTAGAAGATGGAAGGCTAAGCTATGGTTGCCAATCGGGGAAATGATCAGAAGACACACACTCCGCGCGCTGAATCGTCAAAGGTCCCAAATCGAGACAATAGGGACAATCTATGATGTACTTATTGTCAGAAGACTAGACATACCAGAGAGAAGTGTTGGAAACTTCATGGCAAGCCTTCAACTTCTAGTAAAGAATGAGGCTACAAAGGAGGACAGCAGAAGACCAGTGGACAAGCACATCTGTCTACTGAACAAACAGTTGCAGACTCCCCGATGCCAGAAGGATTCAACCAAGACGACATTGAAAGATTGAAATCTTTGCTTGGCACACTGGACAAACCCTCAGGTACCTATTCATTGGCCCATTCAGGTAACTTTCCTATTTCTATTGGATTTAACGTCTCGGATAAGTCTTTTGCTAACTCTTGGGTTATAGATTCTGGTGCTACTATTCACATGACCAATTCCCCCAATATATTTCTTACCTACAACCCATGTCCTAGCAGTCGGAAAATAGCCACAGCTGATGGATCCTTAACCACAGTTGCTGGTATAGGCGATGTTCACATCAGCCCCACCCTTACACTTAGAATGTTCTTCATGTTCCTAAACTATCTACTAATCTTATCACTATTAAAAAACTGACCCATGATCTGAGTTGTAATGTAACCTTCTTCCCTACTTACTGTGCATTTCAGGACCAGGACTTGGGGACGATGATTGGACATGCTAAGGAACAGGACGGGTTGTATTACCTTGAGACACCAATACATCCTATCAAGAGTAACACTTCATTTCTCTCCGAGCACAAATTTTCCAATAAAGAAAAGTTATGGCTCCATCATCGCCGCCTTGGCCATCCTTCTTTTCGAACCCTTAAAATCATGTTTCCTTTTTTGTTTAAGTCTCTCAATGTTGAAGATTTTCATTGTGAAGTGTGTGAACTTGCGAAACACAAGCGTATATCTTTTCCACTTAGTAATGACAGAAGTTCAGATCCTTTTGATCTCATTCATAGTGATATTTGGGGTCCCTCTCCAATACCTAATGTTTCTGGAGCGCGATGGTTTGTGTCCTTCATTGATGATTGTACTAGAGTCTCGTGGATATTCTTCTTGAAACAAAAATCTGATGTGAGCTTTGTCCTCCCTACCTTCCCTAACATGATACACACCCAGTTTGGTGCTAAAATCAAGAGATTTCAATCTGACAATGCTAGAGACTATTTTAATCAAACATTGACCAATTACTTCCACACCGAGGGGATCCTTCATGAATCATCCTGTGTTCACACCCCACAACAAAATGGAGTTGCTGAAAGAAAAAACAATCACCTGCTTGATACAACCCGAGCCTTTTTATTTCAGAATAATATGCCTAAGTCCTATTGGGGGGAAGTTGTCCTTACTGCAACACATCTTATTAACCGCCTACCATCCCGGACCCATGGTTTCAAAAGTCCTATGGAAAAGCTATGTCAATTTTATCCTAAGCTTAAAATCTCCAATAATCTTATACCTAAAATATTTGGGTGTGTATCATTTGTCCATGTTCACCAACCCAACAGGGGGAAGTTGGACCCCAGAGCTCTCAAGTGTGTTTTTGTCGGATACTCTTCCACTCAGAAGGGATATAAATGCTATCATCCGCCAACAAAAAAATTATGTCTCAGCCGATATCACTTTCTGTGAACCTGAGCCCTATTTTTCCGCTCCTCCTCTTCCGGGGGAGAATGTCATCATGGAAGATAAGGATCGGAACTCCCTTGATAACCCTTTTGATCTTTTTGACCCCTTTACCCTCCAACAAACCAAACCTGAATCTCCTACACCCTCTGTATCCAATGCCGAACCTAAGGATCGGATGACTGGACAAATGTACTCAAGGAATAAAGTTGCAGCTCCTGAACCAATGCAAGTTCAAGAATCTGAACCAATCCCTGAAAATGAGGTAACAAATCCTGAACCCTCCTTACAAATTTCATTCGTTCCTGACACTAACAATGATCTTTTAGCCTCAACCTGACAATGACCTTCCCATTGCCATTAGAAAGGGAACAAGGGAATGCACTAAACATCCCTTGTATCCACTATCTCATGTTGTATCCTTTGAGAAGTTCTCACCAACCCATAAGAGTTTCCTTACCAGCCTGAACAATATCCAAACTCCTACATCATTATCTGAAGCTTTATCTAATACAAATTGGAAACAAGCTATGAATGTGAAAATGGAAGCCCTGGAGAAAAATGCAACATGGGAGTTGGTAGACTTACCTCCAGGAAAGAAACCTGTGGGATGCAAATGGGTTTATACAGTAAAATACAAAGCAGATGAGTCCCTAGAGCGCAACAAGGCAAGATTGGTAGCCAAAGGATATACTCAGACATATGGTGTGGACTATCAAGAGACATTTGCTCCGGTTACAAAAATGAATACTGTGAGACTTCTTTTGTCATTGGCAGCTAATTATGACTGGGATCTGCAACAATTTAATGTAAAGAATGCATTTTTACATGGGGATTTAGAAGAAGAAATCTATATGGAAGTGCCTCTAGGATTTGGCACCACCGATAAAGTTTGCAAATTAAAAAAGGCCCTGTATGGACTTAAACAATCTCCGAGGGCATGGTTTGATCGGTTTGCCAAAGTAATGACAAATATGGGATATAGACAAAGTCAAGGAGATCACACTCTGTTTATTAAGCACTCGACTTCAGGGGGAGTTACAGCTCTATTAGTGTATGTTGATGACATCATCATGACAGGAAACAATGAGAACGAGAGACAAAATTTGAAACGGTGTTTGACCGAGGAATTTGAGATCAAGGAACTAGGGAGATTGAAATATTTCCTAGAGATTGAAGTGGCACACTCTAAACAGGGAATCTTTATCTCTCAACAGAAGTACATTACAGACCTTCTTAAAGAAACAGGGAAGCTAGCATGCAAACCAATGAATACTCCTATTGATCTTAATCACAAGCTTGGAGAAGCTGAAGAAGCGCCGACTGTTGATAAGGAGATGTATCAAAGACTAGTAGGAAAACTTATCTATCTCTCTCACACAAGACCTAATATTGCATATGCAGTAAGTGTAATAAGTCAGTTCATGCACAACCCTAAAGATATTCATTTGCAAGCAGTTAATCGCGTTTTACAGTATCTTAAAGGGACTCTAGGACAGGGCATCTTATTTAAACGACACACAGGAATGGTTCTTGAAGCATATACTGATTCAGACTATGCTGGTTCAGTAGTTGACAGAAGATCAACTACTGGATATTGTACGTTTCTTGGTGGGAATTTGGTAACATGGCGAAGTAAAAAGCAGAATGTAGTGGCCAGATCAAGTGCTAAAGCAGAATTCCGAGCAATGGCACAAGGGGTTTGTGAGCTATTATGGTTGCAGATAATTTTGACAGATTTGAAGATACACTGGGATGGCCCTATGAGACTCTATTGTGATAATAAATCTGCAATTAGCATTGCCCATAACCCAGTTCAACATGATTGAACCAAGCATATAGAGATTGATAGACACTTTATTAAAGAGAAGCTTGATAGTGGGTTGATCTGTACTCCATATGTGTCTACCAATAATCAGCTCGCCGATATGCTCACTAAAGGGTTAAACCATACTGCATTTCAAGCAAATGTCTCCAAGCTGGGAATGGTAAACCTTTATTCACCAGCTTGAGGGAGAGTGTTGTGGAGAAGAGCAAAATCTGTGAGATTTGTTTCCTTTACGGATTTATTTCCTTTAAGGAAAGATGATAATTTTAGTAGTCATTTTATTTAACAGTTACTAAAATTGTAATTATAGTTATATGTGAACATAGCCCTGTATGTCTATATATATGGTGTCCCTCCATTAAGACGTCACATAAGAATAAGACAATATCCTTTCTCTTCTTCCATGGATGTAGGCCATAGAGCCGAACCACGTTACATTTTTGTGTCTTTCATTATTGTATTTTCTCAACACAACCAAACTAACCTAATGGTGTAACCTGGAAGACTAGAAGAACTCAAGCGGACCAGATTGGATCTGTCAAGTTTGGTGGGTAGCTAGGTTTTATGCACACCCCAAATGAATATGCTTCCTCCAACCCATACTATCAAAGAAATAGGTAAACTTCATCCTATACTATCAAAGAAGTAGCTATATCTTTCTTAATTATTTCGATTAATATAATTTTAGGTCTTCCGTTTCCATTTACATTATCATTAATAATTTGTACATAAATATTCCTAATTGTGCATAAAATGGCCTTTGTTGTTCATGTTCAATCCATCTTAATCAGTTATATTTTATTTTATCTATAATTGAATCTACTCTTACCATTTCTCAAATGTGTTCACTTCAAACTTTATCTATTGATATTTAACCATAATGTCCATCATAACATTTGCATTCCTGCTAAACTTAATCTATTAATGTGTTGTCTTATATTGTTCAACATTTTGTTTGATCATAAAAAATTCTAGAAGCATTTGTCCACTTAACCCAACTTGCTTTGATCTTATAATTGACATCATCTCTTATTTCTCGTCCTCATGAATAATTTAGCATAAATATCTAAGTTTTCACTTATTAGTATCTCTTAACTTTCAATATACTCTATTTCTCCACCTGTGTTTCTACGTTCACCAAAATTCGCCAAATGCATTGTATCCTACTCCTAAGTATGAACCTAATATATTCTAAAACTTATCCACAAACACCTAGCTTAGCATAAACACCTCATTTAGTGGTATTAATTAGCACAATATTGTTTGCAACCAAAATAACTGCTTTGGCCATTCTTAGGCGCTTAGGAGTCCTCTCTCCTAGGCTAGGTAAATCACTTGGGAATTACCTTAATATCTTGACAACACCATTTTAAACACACTTCCAAGGCCACTTAAATCTTAACTTCTTGACCAACACTATTGATTTCTAGAACAAGGTCACTTAAGAAACAAAGAATCAAGGGTCAGAGATGAACCAAATGTTTAAACCAAGGATCAAAAATTCGATTTCAACTTGACTTCGGCCACTTGAAAATTAGAATTAATTCGGAGAAGTTTAATTTGAGATGGAGAATTTTTGTAAAAATTCGCTAAATTAGAGAAGTTTAGAAAATTTTTGCATATATGCTTAAATATCTAGATTTATTGTAATATCAGCTAAAAACTAATATCAATAAACACTTTTAATACATAAAAATACAAATAAGTGACCTAACAAAATCAATTTTGTTAAGTAGGTTGATAAATTTGAAATGATGGCTTTTGGTCTTAATTCCTTTTCTTTTTTTTGATATTTAATTTTGTGGTGGCTTGCGTCTCGACCATATACTTTGCTAGTTTGAATTCCACCATGCTTAATTTATTAGTTTATTATTTAAATGTATTTTTTTTAATCTTGTTTTATAAGAGTTTACTAAAAGAATATGACTTTAGGAACTCTTTTAATTTATTTTTAAGTTTTTATCTTATTTCAACTTTATTTATTTATTTATTTGCTTCTTTTCATCTATTTTTAATAAAGCATATCCCATAAACTACATAATTTGTTAGCTTGTTAAATAATTTTTTAAAATTTATATTGCTATGTTGGTTAATGAAGTTGAAAATAATACATAATTATTGGTATTTTTTTATTTTTTATTGCTGAAATAACATTTTTTAACTTCTTTGTCGAATTTCATCAAATTTTGTTGAGTTTTATCATTTTTTTTGTCGAATTTTTGCATTTTTGAATTGAAAAATATAAATTTTATTGAAATTTATCGAATTTTGTCGAATTTTTAGAATTTTATCAAATTATTTTGGCGAATTTTTGCATTTTTTATTTTACATCCACTTCGCACTTCGTTGGTAAAAAAAAAATGAGAAAAAAATTGTGGAAGTTCGCCAAATTGCGAAAAAAAATTTAACCACGCTTAAACTTCCAATTTTGCTACTTACATAAGTGTTAATGTACAAATAACAATAAGACCATTTCTTCAAAGTTTCTTCTGTGACTAACTAAGCTTGTACAACATTTGAATATTGCTAAACCAGTGTCAGAACACTCATGAAACTTAAGTAGCAATGCCAATATGCCAACCTTGAGATTCCAGATGAAAACCCACTCAAAAAATAACTAGCAAAGAACAGCCAAAATAATTATATCAAGGCGCGTTATGAACTGTAAGACCAAGCATGCAAACCTTATTTTTGGTAAAAAGAGGTGTCTTCCCCTTTTCCAATGCACCTGAATTCAATGAAATCAATGCAGTAATCAGTTCTCTCAAAAAAATAAAGCATCAAACTATGGATTGCTAGAAAGAAAAAGTTACCTTCCACTTTGTCCACTGATGTGGTGCATAAATAATCACTTATTCCACGAATCTGCTTTCTATTGCCTATGAAATCACTTAACTTCCCACTGTACATTTCATTGACTTCAGAAAAGATTTCTGGAGGAAGACTCTCAATAACTCCAATATCAAGATCACATAATGGTGGCAATGTTGAAACCCTGCTTAAACATGCCTCGCTACTGGATTGATTAGTGTACGTCTGATCCAGAGAGCCAGTAGAATTTATCAACAAGTGACCAGAATTTCCATCAATACTTTGCTTACTGCCATCTGCTAAATCTGCACCATGTTCTAATTTAAGCAGTGAAACCTCTGAGACAATAAGTACTACTGTACTAGTTCAGCAATATATTTGACAGATGAAAACTAGAGGACCAAAAGAATTCTGATGTAAAATCCAAACATATTAGAATTCTTTAGAATCTTGTAGTTCCTCATAAAACATATCTAGTTCCATATCATGAGAGTAATAGAAAAACATATCCAAGTCCGTGTTAAGAAAGCAGTAATAAACTTACCTCCATCATTGTTTTCTTTGAAGGGATTTATGGGCTCTTTTATTTTTGAGGAGGCAGAACTGAGCCACATTCTTAGAGAATTTTTTTCTTGCCCTTCAAATAAAACAAGATCCACAATACAGTTAGGCTTGCACACAAGAAGCAGATGAGGAAGAAATAAATTGAAGCACTTTCTAGAAACAAGGCAACAACCTAAATTGACCTGAGAAGATGAGCATTGTGGATATTCAGACAATGTGAAGTACATAACAAATCTGATGCTTAAATGAATCAAATTTTCTTTGATCTTACAACATAATAACTTAAAAAATAAATAGAGCTACTTCAGTGCACCTCGAGTAACCAAGTCCGTGCTTTCCAGTCTTGAAACTTGCAAGCCAATACCCCGGATCTCTTTGACATCTATGCCAAGAACAGGTAGAAATGAGTTACTAGGAGCATTTTAGACAGGAAGAGATGATGGAAGCTTGGTATTGGAGTGAGCTTATTATAAATAGATAGCTAATATAGAAGAAAATATTTGTGACTACTGATTCCAAGGTGACATAGACTTAAAAAGTTAAAAAGCACTAACTGCCTACCAATATTCAATAAGTGAAGACCTTTAAAATCTATAAAGTGAATTTCATACCATGAATTACCATGAGTAAGAATAAAAGATGTCTTTCATGATGAGAAAACAATGAAACTAGAAGACCCTTGTTTAATAACGTCTTTGGATATAGTTTGACAAACATTGTTGAACCATTACTTATTAGCTAAAGCTTTTGGGTCTAAAAATATTGTAATATGGTGTTAAAAGTTTTGGGTCCAAGAAATCTCGTGTTCAAACCTTCATGCAAGCATTTGTTTGTTTTCACATTTGTAAGTTTGTTCTACCCCTATCACACATTAATGTACTTGTTAGCTTGATCACATCATCGTGCCTCGACCTACAAGCTATAAGTTTTAGTTTAAGTGGTTATCTAACATAGAAGGATGGGGCCTAGTGCAGTAGTAAAGAATGCTACATTGCAATCTACATTTACGGGTTCAAATCCAAAAATAGTCTCTTTGCAATGCGAGGATTAAGGCTATGTACATTTACCCTTCCTCAAATAACACAATAATAGGAGCTTTGTGCAGTGGGTGGTATGCCCTTTTGTGGTTGTCAAACAAGGTATTAGAGCTTAGGTCTGTAAAGGTCCTAAGATCAAGCTTCATTGCAAGCATTTGTATTTTCAACATTTTTCGTTTGTTTGTATGTTTCTCTACATACAAAATGGGGGCTAACATGAAGGAGGCTGTTAGGATAGTTTGATATACATTGTTGGGTCTCTAACTATCTAATATGCCATTTCCAATGTTAATCTAACAAGACAAATGACCTTTACTGCTGAAAAGTTAAAATAGATTCCAGGCGTAGGAGTAAGTTAACAAATGTTCCAGGGTAGTTAAACACAAACAAATGTTATCAAATGCATCAACCATGTTATGTGTCATGTTTCCAACAACCCACAAACGTTAGTAAAACACTTCAATATTTGTTTGTTTTTCCTGTTGCCATGAATTTAGGTAAACATTAACATAGATAATGAATTAAACCTTCTCCAAACAAAATTTGTGCACCTACTCACAAACCAAGTTCTCAGTCAACTATAGCATGCTTCAAAGTCACATAACCTTATCTTTCAAGATCATTGTGATGGGATCGACATAATATGTATGGATGAACCCAAGAGGGGGTAAATTTGGTTTTATTAGCAATGTTTTGAAATGGTTCAATTCATGCTTATGATTATATTTAAAAATATTTTTTTATTAAGTTTTAAAACAAACTTAAATGTGAGGTGCAGGTACAAAAGTAATTCAAATTAAGAAAATAACATACGAGATTTTTACGTGCTTTGATAAACCACTTGCCCAATCCACGACTAGAGGACTCCTCTAGAATTCCACTACCTAATTCCCTTCAAGGGTGTGAATCAAGTCGATTACAACTTGTCCTTTTACCATGTTTAGGACCAAATCTTTACACTTATCATTTTCACTGGCTAAGGATGAACCAGCAAGCAACACCTTCCTTTCCATTGGCAAGGAAGAGTCATGAAAATTCTTTTAAGGCTAAGGATGAACACCCATGACAACTTGATTCCAAACCTGAAATTACAAGTGGTTCAAAATCACTGGATACTCTTGTTCCAATTAGAAACACAGAGTTGTGACTCTATGTTGTTGTTATCCAAACAATGGAACCACAACTTACAAGATACAGTTAAGCACAAGTCACAAATACAACAATAAATATACATGATACATCAATGAGAGAACAAAAATTTTACAACTCAGTAGTTCCTTGGCTATAGTTTTCAAATTTAAACCAATGACCTCCAAATCACAATGGACCAATTTAAACCGTTACACCACGGCCATCCTCAAAAACAAAAATTTCAAACTTATTCAAATCGAAATAAAATCAAACCAGATTAATACAAACTTAAAACTTTCCAAGAAATTTTCAAGCAGAAAATGAAGGAGTATAACAACTATTCTAACTTAAAATTTAAAAATCAATTATTCTAACTTAAAATTCATAATACCATTTAAGAGTAAAAAAGCAAAGTAGTTTGTCATAAACAATAAATCACAAGAGGAAAATAATAAAAAAAATATTAGTGGGCATATGAAGTGAAAGATATGCAGTAAATTATATAGTTCAATTCTTTTACATGATATAGATTGCATTAGAGCAACTACTTTATGATTAAAAAGTACATTTATGTCAATAGCAAAACATGTAAAGGAATAATCAAACTCAAGAGACTAAAGTCTCCTACTGCATGATGGGCAAGGCAAGGAATGCACCACATATGATAGGAACTCCAAATTTGAAATTTTTCATATGATATACAGAGAAAAAAAGAAAAAAATATCTTAAACTTTATGAGTATAGCATGCACATAGAAGATGAACTACAATCTTATCAAATCATTCAGTAGTCCAGTTTTTCTGAACAAGCCAAAGTTCACTTACCTATTTGGAAAGTACAAAAAATCTGCTTACATATTCTCTGAAGGACATTTATGTCATCAGTAGCTGTTGGAACCTGCAGCATTGATGATACATATAGAAGTTGGACAATCAAAAGCAAAGAGTTCTAATGAGGAAACACATATAATAAGCACTATCGCATCTTCCAGCTCTTATTCACTACCGTGATTGAATGGCTCAGATTTTCACAGTCCCCACAGCCCATAAACTTTGCAGGCTCCTTTGCATCTTTCCTCCTTTTCTTTACCTGAACCATTCATAAAAGATTAGTATATCTTTCATATTAAATGTGGCAATAAATAATAAGAAGCAAAATAATTACAGACACCATAACCTTTCAACAGATATTGAAAATACAAAAGAAGTAAATAAATAAATAGCATCTGATATAGTTGCAATCATGGAAGATGGATTAATTGTGTAATACTTATGGCAAATTAAGAACAAAAAAGGGAAAAAAAACGATAAAACCTTCATCGTAATAGTGCGCCCTTGAACTCCACATTCTTGTAAGCGTAGAGAAACTTCATTGCAGAGATTTACAATAAAGTTTTCACTCTGCATTGTGGTAGATTTAAGAATAATTACCTGTATATTCACTGACGTCCAAAGGAACAAAAAAAAAAAAAAATCTGCACAAGATACTCACATCTTTCAAATCATTGAACCTCACGCCCCAATTCACTTCTGCCCCAACAGACTTGGTATCCTGAGGATCACATCACATGTAAATGAATAGAAAGGAAAGCTATAAGTTCCATTCATTACAGACTGGAAAATTAATAAGAAACAAGCATCTTAGAGATTTGAGCATCACTATCACCACGAATACTAGAGAACACCCAGCTCTGAAATTGGATAAGCGCCAAAAATTATAGATTTTTGCACCTCAAAGAAATTCATTTGACAGACAATGAAACCTTTCCAAGAGTAAAAGAAACTGCTCTAACTAAAAGCACCAATTATGATCTCCCAATAGAAGTGTCTATAAGATCTCTGTATCGAGGATATATTGTACCTCATCAACCAATATTTTCACCTGCTTTAATAAATTTTGCAGTACTCATATGCATATTTATAGTCAGTTTTTTAAATAATCAGGTACTCAATCATTCTGAAATTAATTCACGTTTTTGTTAGTAATATAGATAGATAAAAATCTACTGCTGAAATTTTTTCACTGAACTAAGTGCAAACCAGCTAATAAAAGGAAAAGGAATATACAGGAAAAAGGCTCATTTATGTGTCTACCATCCAAAGAAAAGTAACTAATCTAATTTCTTCATTAGAAATAAAATTAAGGACACAATAGTAATCATTGGGCTTAACAAATTAAAACTGAGTCAAACATGTACATTATTTTCCAAACCTGAACCACTCCCACTGGACGATTATCGACTCCCCTACAATAATTCCACAGCATGTTCCCAGTCTTCATACCAAAGTCCTTTTGAAGAGATTCCTACAGATTTTACAGAGATTTAAAAATTAGCAAAAGAATGGATTATATAAATACAAACAATTCCTGTGAAACTGTATTTTCTATAATATGCTATTTATATAACCATTTATTCCAGTGGATCATAGCCTGTCACATCTGTAAAGTAAACAAACCAATTAGCTTTGGGAACATTTATAGTTAAAACATAAAACGTGATCAGAGGAAACTCTACCAAAAAGCCCATTTCAGAACTTTTACATCACAGTTGAATTAAGATTTCAAAGTAATCAAATCAACTTATAACTACTTGAAAAATGAAAACTCTGTTTTATTTCCTGATCTTCTCATAATTAAGGCAATGACAAGAATGAAAAGTCATGTTTTATCTATGAAAGTAAAGAATCCATCAGATGGCCACAAAGTGATGATGCACTCTAAGATAAAGAAGCTGGCATTTTATCCCTTTAAAAAAGGAAAAAAATAAAAACCCTCCAGTAGCAGCTACTCCCAGTTCCAGACCATATACTTACAGTCTGCAACAGCATTTTCTAATCTCAAAATTTTAAGAGCACCTATTCCTTTAGAAAAATGGACTCCAACACCTATTGCTGGACTTTTGAGATTGTTCTCTCGGCAAAATTTGAGTCAAAGTGGTTTACAAAGAAGAGAAAATAAAATAAAAATAAAAATCTAATGTTGGTCCAAAAGGACCACATGAAACGGTCACATGAGAAGACTATCACCATAGTTCCACACGAGTAAGCCAGGAAAAATCAAACATAGCAAAGAAAGTAAAAGCCGTAGGAAAATAAAAGTAACACCGAAGCAAACATCATCATGGATCAGCATAAAAGGAAAAAAAAAAATCCAACAAAATCCTGATATAAATTAAATAAGGTATTTCTCCTATAACAATATAACAATCAACAAAGTTAAACAAATTGTATAGCAGTTCTATAAGAAAAATCAAGCACATTCCCCATGCGACAGGGCAACAACGGAGCTGATTCTATCTTCCCTAAGAGAAAAAGGATCATATCTCTAAATCAAAACATAGCTACCTTTGATATTACACGCAGCTGACCACAAGTTTGAATGTGTTGCTTTTTCAGCTTTTCACCTAAAACATGTCCAATGCCTGGGAGTGCCTTGATTGGAAGTTCATTTAAGTAGTCATCCACCTGCAACAAATGTGCCTTCATCAGTAGGTTTGCCTCATAATGGGAGAAAAGTACAAAATAATTAATTCAAGTAAAAATGTTGAATAGAAAGTCACAAGAAACACCAGGAAGATTGAGACTAACTGTGAACAGGAAACATATAACTTCAAAACTCAATCTTCATTATTGCTGAAAGAAAGGCACAATTTCAACTATGCAGTATAAACAACTGTGGTACAGCAAACTGCACAGGAACAAAGTATCAATTTTTTTCAATTTTTTAATTATCAATTTACAAATTAAGTGTAAGCGAAAAATTACAAAAAATAAATCTAAGTCGAATAAAAAAAATCAAATAATTTGCAAATTTAAAGAAAAAAAAAACCCCTTTTAATTTCTCTTAAAAAAAATAAAAATAAAATAAAAAGTCAATGCTAACTCACATTTTTTATAAGAAGATCATGCTAACATAGAAAAGAGCATATAATTTATTAACTATGTATACTTGAACCAGAAATCTCCCATTTATGCAAAGTCATAAAAGACAGTTTGCCACTATGTTATAAGTGAATAATCATGCTAATTTTTGCATATATTGAAAGAAATATGGATCTTTTAACATTTAAATTAAAGTATCTCAACTTCCTTAAGATGTCACATCTCACAAAAATTCTCCATGTCAAACTGGACTTACTCCAAATTAATTTCAAACTTTAAGTGACCGAAGTTTAGGGATTTTCAATCCTATGACAGAATAATAAGCTCATTTCTGGTGAACTCTCGCTATTATTTCTCTATTAATCTAGAGTTTGACTTAAAGTACATCCACGACATCAAAAGATTATTCCAATAATATAAATATATCATTTTTACAGATTAACAAAATACAATGAACAGTAAATAAAATTCCCAAGAAATAAATTGTAAGCAAATGAGTTGCAACTTGTGAGCTTAATCAAAAAGGTTAGGTTAGGTTGGCAAACGCATTAAGTGTGTAGATTATATAGCACATGAGATTCCCAAAGATAGTAGCTTAAGCACTGACTTTAGGCAAAGAACAGCCATAATAATGTCCTGAATTTTTTACCATTAACCTTGACCTGAACCATGCAAAAGAAAAAAAAATGCAGACTTCAATGGCATTTGTCATTGGAAATGTAAAGGCGGATGAACAGATTCCTGAGCTTGTGATTGATCAATGAAAGTGAAAAGTCAAAGAAATGGCCCTGACTAGACTTAAACTTGGGAAGGGTGACTATATCCGATTTTGAGAGGACCTGTGGTGTGGGAATGGCACCTTCCAAACACTTTTCCCCAACCTTTACCGCCGTTCTCTTTCCCATAACAAACCTGTTATTGACTTTGTTAGAAATCCGGGGGAATCCACTTTGTCTTGGGACTTTCATCTAGGTAGAAATGTCCTTCCTAGGGAGGCGGGGGATATGCTGTCTTTAGTGAGTTTTCTAGAGGGATGCCATCTATCCGAGAAAGATGATAGAGTGTCTTGGCCATGGGGCCCTTCCGGAATGTTCACCACAAAATCCTTCCATTCATCCATCCTCAATGAACCTAATATTCCTCCATTCCCTTCTCATAACCTTATTTGGAAAGCCAAGGTACCATCAAAGGTTAAATTCTTGGGGCGGGTAGCCTCCCATGGGAAGATGAACAGGGGGGACATGATGCAAAAAAGATTTTCATCTATGTGCTTATCCTTGCACTGATGCTACCTATGTGGTCAGGATTTCGAGTCAGTGCGACACATTTGTTGGCGTTGTCCGGTCGCTAGAGAGGTTTGGAGTAGATGGTGTCATCATTGCCTTGTTATGAGTGGTGGTTTTGTTGAGGAGGACATCATAAATATTTTCCCCTTCATGAATATTGTTCAACCTTCATGGAGGGACCATTGGAAGGTGGTGTGTCTAGCGGTATTATGGTCTTTATGGAAGGAGAGGAACAAACGGGTCTTTCATGACGAGTTCTCCTCGGCGGCTAAAGTGTGGGAGAATTCCCACCTTTTAGTGTCTTTTTGGATTGAAAATAGTAATTTGTCTAATGGGTATGCTTTAGGGGATTGGCTTAGAGGGTGGGGCAACTTTATATCCATATAGAGAGATGTGGATGATGTTATGTCATTTTACAGATTTTATGATTCTCTTATCAATATAAATATACTACTTTTAGTTTCTTTAAAAAAAAAATAAGTCAAAGAAATGGAACAGATCAACAATGTGGAACTGCCAGAAGCCAACTACAGAAAACACAACTCTGGTCTGGAACTTGATCAGGGATTTAAAAGTTAATAAACAAAATGTATTCCAGTCGAAGATCAGATTGAAGTCAAAAACAAAAGAACACATCAAATTCCAACTTAGTTGCATCGAACAAAGAAAAATGTCAAAAGTCCTTTTTCACAACTTTTGTCCCTTCCTTTTATAATAAAAAAAGATTACCAAAAAGTAAGGCTAGAATTTTCACAAGCATATTATGATAACAGACGAGGATGAAATTTAGAGGAAGCAAAAAGTTCATAACTATTACTGGTATCCCCTTTCATTGCCCTACTTTGACAAGAGTATCATAATTTAGATAATAATGTCCATGTAAAAGTTAGTCAAACATACAAGTTTGCAATAATGAACTACAAGATGAATGCCTCAAATTTCAGTGATGCCTCAAATCAGTGCACATACAAAAAGACCATGTTCATGATTACTTTGCAAAAACGAAGAAAAATATTTTGCCTATTTACATGAACATAGCTATAAGTTACTATATGTAAAAAGTGGCATGTTAATAAAGCTATTCTTTTACAAGGGAAATAATGTTTGCTACAAAAGGACTGCTAGTTAAAATTTGAGGTGTGCAGCAAACCCACTGACCCAACAAACCCAACCAACCCAATCCTACCTAATCGGGATTAATTGAATAGTGCAGGTCATCAACTTTTTAAAACTTCACCACGAAGGGTTCGCATACCTGATCCACCCAATAGGGGTATATATATCTACACACAAATATATACTACCATATACTAGTGTACATGCACATGCACATGAGTTGCACGTGATTTTTTTATTACTTACGAACAAAAATTTCAAGTTTGAAATTTTTTGGTATTTTTACTTTAAAAAAAAAAAAAAAGCATTGCACTTTTTATTGGAATTATAAAGGTAAAACTACCGTAATTATTAAAAAAAAATGGAAGTAATAAGGTAAAATGTTATAATTAAAGAGGGAAAAATTGAAACATACCAATTTGAGCTCTAAAAAGTGGAGAAGATAGTGGGAGTAGTTGAAAAAAGTTAAATTACTATATTGCCCCTGACATCACTAAAACTATATTTTATAAACAAAAAACAACAGTAAAGTTTCAAGGGCAGTTTTAGAAGAAATGCAAACATGATCATACGGTGAGTTTTCCAACCTTTGGTATCATAATTGAAAAGGACAATATAATGCAAGCAGCCTTACCTTCATATTGAAAGGTTGTTTCCAAATTTGAACCCATGACCTCCAAGTTACAATGGAGCAACCTCAACATTGTGCCAAGGCCCGCCCCATCTTTTGGCATTATAATGGTATAGGAAAAAATATTTCTATACCTAAGAACTTTATAGCTCCTGGATTCTCCACTCTCGGCTAAAGCGCACAAAGTCCAAAGGATGGAGAGTGCTTCTCTCAAAGAAGTAAGTACGAGAGGAAGTCGAGGAGGGGCTTGCATTTTATACCCACTTTGTTTTGTTCCACATCAGGTGGGAAACTTGGGGATGGGGACCCTTCCCTACAAAAGGCAAGGTCCCTCTCCCCTTTCTCCCACCTTCCTCTCATTGTATGTCCCCACACCTTCTCTCCCTGCATTCATTTGATCTTTAAGCAATATTATGAATAGTCAAGTTGACTTGGCATGTTTCTGCTAAGTTGGCTTTTAAGTTTAAAGGATTTTCAGAGTAAGAAAATGACATTGAGTGATACCCAGCACCCAATCGACCCGATTTAGACAAGTCGATCAGGTGCATATTTTTTCAAAAATATACAGGTCAGATTTGGTTGATGAATTACATCACCCAATGAGGTCGAATAGGACTAAATTTAGTCCAAATCTGATCCGGCCTGACACGAGCACACTCCTTGTTACAGTCATTGCCATAAATTATTCATGATGAAGTGATATAAATCAAGAGTCAAGAATGAATAGAAACGACAACAAGCATTCATACATTAGAAGAAAACAAATAATAGGTGCGGGACAGGTACAAACAGAGAAAATAGAGAAGATCAACACAAGGAGAAGCATCCAGAATAAGAATGTTAGTATCCAAAATGAAATATGTAACAGGGCAAAGAAACAAACAACAAAATGCCAGCTCCAGACGTCACTGCATTAAATTCTCAAAATGTAATATTGCAGAAACTAAAAGATTCTGCTCTGAAGGATTTCAGAATTAGTCAAAATAAAACCTTACCTTCTCAGGAGATATAAAACATTGACCATTTGGTTTAGCAGTTCTTGTGGCAAGGCGAGCCAAGAGCATATTTCCAGCAATCCCAGCGCTTGCAGTGCATCCTGTTGTCTCAACTATCTCCTGTCTGATGGTAGAAGCTATAGACTGAGTATCTTCTTGTTGGTCTGTTACATCTAAAAACGCTTCATCACAACTCACAGCCTGTATCGAAGAGCAGTTACTACCATACTAGTAAAACAAAAAAAATTAAAGAAATGAAGGAATTTAGATGAAAGGCTGTCATATAGAAACCTGCACTCTGCTGCAGTGCTTGTGCAATATGTTATAAAATTGATCAGCAACCTGCAATTTATATGAACAGATAAAAACTTCTATCAATAAAACATGAAAGAATACTATGATGGACAGTAATTAATGAGCAAGTCTTCCTCCAAGTTTACCTCCTCGTATGCTTCAAAATTATATGGAACAATGACAAGGTGAGGACAAAGAGCCTTGGCATCTCTAACAAATATTCCAGCCTTTACTCCTACAAAAACACAAAAATAATAATTTCATTTGAACAAAGATTCATAATCATCAGAAGCAAAGTAGACAAAAAACTTTATGTGGTGAAAAAACAAACATAGAACTAACCAAAATCTCGAGCAGGGTAGTTTGCAGATGATATTTCAGCTGTTCCTCTAGGATTGTCGGAGTGGCACACAGCAACTGGCTTATCTTGTAATTCAGGATGGTGCCTAATGACCACTGAAACAAAAAAGCAGTCCTGGAGGAGATCAACATGGAGAAGATAATTTGTCAGAAGACTTTTTCAACAAAAGGAATTGACATATGCTTCAAACTACCATCATGAATACAAGATTGATTAACAATTATTAATAGGGAATAGGGATAACCAGAAGCAAACAGATCAGTCAGATATGTACATAATGCATGAATAAGATGATAAAGCGGGTTACCATATCTACATGGATAACAGCACTTCTCTGGGGGATACTAAGGGCTTTAGTGTTGAGACTTCCACATTTAGCCCCAGGTGTGGTTGGAAAGCGTTTACGATACCGAGTTCTCCAGGTTCCAATAAAATGCAGCCTTGAGTTCTACATACACCAAATTACTCAATAAGCATTCGTGCGGAAAGCTGTTTAGCAGAAAATTCTTAACTGAATGTCTCGAGTAATTGTGCATCACTCAAACACAAACAATATAAAACAGATATCAAGTGAATAAGTAAAATGGAGAGAAACATGCACAATACAGAAAGAATTACCATTTGGAAGCGACAACATTAACGTTATAGATGGTAAAAACTACGCTATGGAACTACACGAGGCACAGTGATAAGGCATCTACCCTTTCCCTTACCAGCATGATTGCAATGTATAGGAACAATAATGTCTTAGTTTGTGAATGCCTGGTTAGAAATGACAGTGAAATTTGTTTGAATACTAACAAATCAATTTCAATAACAATTTACAAGTAACGTTCTTCATCTACAACACATCGTGGGGGAATGAGCAGAACATCAAAAGAAAAGGAATACCATTTCCTAATAGGCTCAGTCACTGTGAAGAAATGGATGAATCAGTGTACTACAAAATATTCGGTCCCCATCCCGAAGAATTTGGGGTTCTGTTGTCAAGTATTTCAGGCCAAATGTGGGATTGAACAAGCAGATATCAATGTTATCAAATGGTGATCCACCAAACTAAATCTTTCCTATTACAACCTCCTTATAAAATCTTGCTCATTGCGTCAAGGCCCAATTCCCTCCCAATTTGAATAAATCAGATATAGAACTTCTGGCACCCACTTTCATAGTCTAGATCTTCCCAAAACATACTCAATGTAGGACTCAACATACATTTTAAAGATCATGCATACTCCATGTTGTAAAATAAAAACACAGAGATGTAACATGGTTCGGCTCTATGGCCTACGTCCACGGGAGAAGAGAGGAGAATATTTCTTATTTGTGATGATGTCTCAATGGAGGGACACCATATATATAGACATACAGGGCTATGCACACATATAGAAATAATTATAATTTTAGTAACTGCTAAATAAAACAACTACTAAAATTATCATCTTTCCTAGAAGGAAATAAATCCCACAGATTTTGCTCTTCTCTGCAACACTCCAACAAACCCCAGCATCCTTTGTGAGGGGTCACACGCATATGTGGAATCTATGATGCAGTGTCTCCAAGCCACATGATAGGTGCCATATAGTTGGCTTTGGCACCACTTTCCATTGGCCAATTTCAACTCCCAAAATAACTAGTTGATTTTATTGTTTCTAGCACTCACTCAAACAGTCCAGACCTTCGCAAAGCACAACTGATGTGAGTTTCATCACTCACCTTCATGGCTGTGATAATTTTCCATCTATTGATGTTTTTAACAGAAAGAATCGGGGATTATACATTCCAAGAAGAAGTGGAGGGCACTAATGAAGGCACATTATTTAAGATTGTTGATGTATGGTACGAAGGCTTCATAATTAAGGTTAAAGACACCATCAAAATTGTCTATACATTAGATGATAGATAAATGCCACCTAAAGGACTCAATTATCAAATGGAGAGAAGCCATTTTTTTTATATTGCTCATTTCTCATTCTTTCCTTCTTTGTGATTTCCCTTTTCTTTCTTTCTTTCTTTCATTCCTTTTTCTAGTAAGACTCTCTTTGATGATCCTACAAAACGAAAAATGTAGGAAAAGTCAATGGCCAAAAACCTTTTGAAAGAAATTAATGAAAAACAAAAACAAAAACAAAAAAAAAAAAAGTGCCGAACGTCCAACCAATACTTGTCTTCAAACTGATAAATTTCTCAAACCTCAACAGGTTTTTTAAATTTCTTTTTTTCCTTTTGTTTTTCTGCTTGCAAGGTTTCTGAATTCTCAAGGCGCCGGGGCCTGTTATAGTCATTAAAGTATATCCTTCAGATCAACCAGTAAGTGGACAATTTTACATCTAAGTTTTGACTATTACTGCACCACAGCAAAACAGCAAATTCAAATCGATCTATGATTGATTACTATCTATGAATCACTGGAAAGTAAAGGAAAACATAAAAAACAAACACGCATTGTATAATTTGTTCTCAATAAAAATGTATATACATAGTATCAAATTGAAAGAGTACCAAAAATATGAGAATTAATTTGTGTTTAAGAGGACCTGAACAGGATCAATAATCTTACAAAAAGAAATATATATATATATATATATATGAACATGATCATAACAAACAGTAACTTTTGCTACCTTGAAATAGTTCTCCACAAAATTAGGATCCCCAAAAGTCGAATGGCGTTGATTAGAAGTCACAGGAATGCTAGGATTAGAAGAATCTTTAGCATTTTGATTATTTAATCCACAATCATTGGCTGAAGCTGAGGACCTGCAAGGACTGGATTGCAATGATTCTATAGCTCTGCTTTCATTTTGTATACGAGTAGAATTTGCTTCAGCAAAACTGAGTTCAGAATAACTATCATCATTAAAAACAAGTTCTTCCTTTTCTTCTTCACAAGATTTAGTATTCTCTGCAAGGGAGATTTCTCCACTGCAATTGGGTTCACTTTGCAGAGACTCGGCCATTTCACATGTTGTTCTCACATGACAAGAGTCAACCCTTGGCAAAGAAGCCTTGGATTCCAGCTTCAAACAGCTAGCAGGTGTGTCAGCATCCTCAGAGCTTGAGTTACTTTTGGGGGCAAAGAAGGTAGATAATTTTGGTTGCTTACAATTTTGATTCACAAGCTGATCAAGTTGGTAAGGGAGCCCTAACACAAAACCAATAACGTCTTCATAAAAGTTCATTTAAATAAAGCAGCAAGAATCAAATGAGTACTGGAAAGTCAATTTTCCAGCATTTCTAATGCCAATAAAAGCAACAATCTGCAGACTCCACTTCATTTGCATCAATCACTCCTCAAAATGAATTTTTCTATGCATTCTGCCACTTGTACAAGAACTAAAGATATTGAGCAGCCTCGACATTGTAAAGCCAAAAGACCAACAGAGTAAACAGTAAAAATGTCTAGTGGAGGATTGACACCTAAGTTCATTGTACGGAAGTTTGTGAAAAACACATAAGCTCACTAGCACAACAAAATCTCAAAATTGAAGGTACACAATTGAAAGAAATACTTTATAAAGCCTCTATTAGGCCAGCTATGCCCTATGAAACAAAATGTTGGGCAATAAAAAACAACACATTAACAAACTAAATATAACCAAAATGTGAATGGTAAAATGAATATGTGGCAAAACATGAGAAAATAAAATTAGAAATGAAAAAATTCCAGAATTGATAAGAGTTGCCCCACGTTAAGATAAAATGAGGGAAAATCAATTAAGCTGAGTTGGAAATATAATCAAATATAACTGATGTGTTAAGAATTTACACATCATTTATTTCACATTTTGAAATTAATAAGCTTAATTTCATGTTCTAAGTTGTGAATTTTGGTTAATTTGGACTAATTTTGATTATTTTTTTATTTTGTAGGGAATTGGAGAGACCAGTGGCAAAATGCTTATTATGCAACAAAGGTGGAAAAAATTAGGCTTGAGTTTGAGGCTTGTACCATAAAAGCCACATGCTCACTTAGAGTTTCACTTGCTCACTTGGGCATTTAATGAGAACCATTGGATTAAAAAAAAAAAAAGAATCCAAGGTTTGGATGGAGGACGTATAAAGAAAGTGAAGTGAACAGAAAAAAACCCTCACTACCATTTTTGGGTTTTGGAGGCACACTAAGGGGGAAAGCTCTCACACTAGGAAAAACTAGGAAAGGACGCTCTTGGCTTGGGCTAATTTGAAGATTAAAGAAGGCCAAGAAAAAAATTCAAAAAAAGCCAAGGGGGCGGCAAAAAGAAGAAAGGAACGAAGTAGATTGAAGTTGGGAAATGGCGGTCATGATGAGCATTTCTTATTCTCTTTATTTGATTTTAATTGTCTAATTTGAATGTGAGCACATTGAATATATTGATAAATTTTGATTTCACCCCTTGATTTTGAGCTTAATTTTGTTTAATTCAAATGATGATCATGTTAATTTCATTATTGTCTTTCATTTCATCTTCAAGCATAAGCTAATTTGTTTGACTAGAACTTGATGTAACTTATGAAATTTTGCATGAATTCTTAATTTTAGTGGTTAATTGATTGTATTTGTTTCTTTAATTGAGTTTGCATTTTAGTTTTTAATACATTTGAATGTTTGATCACCATTCATTTGATTTTGAATTAGTGTATAGTCTAAATTGAATTTTCATAGATCTTAATGGCTTTCTAAATGTTTTAATTTTCATCAAAAGACAAGAAATTGTCGTTTAGAGAGACTTTTAATATTGCTCGAGAGAGAATATTGAGTGTACTAGGGTCATTCGACTTTTAATTAGAGCAAATACCTCCATTATCAAGAAATTGAAAACTCATGCATATTAACAAGTGAAATCATAGCCCTAATGTTTTAAGTTCCTTAGATCAATCAAAATTTCCTTGTCTTCAATTTTTTATTATCCATCACATTTTAATTTGATTTTTGGTATTTTAGTATTATTTTCATTAGCTGTTTAGTCGCATTTTTTGTTTCCAAATATAGTTAGATTAATCAATTTCAGTAATTAGTGATTTAAATCATCATGGAACAATACTCTTATCACTCTTTATTACTGGTGCGACCCGTAAACTTGCAAAATTTTTTATTTTGGAATTAAAATCATAACAATAACAAAGACCATCGGGATGTGCCAATTAGGAAGAGTGACCTAGTAATGATAAAGGCAGAACAAGACCTAAATAATATGAACACAAATAATTAAGAAAAATATAACTGCTAACAATATAAATGTTGACTTAGCTTGATAGAGTGAAAGGGAGGAAGTTGATTCATGTAGTCAATCTCATGTAGTTGAAAAAAGGTTTTATTGTTGAGCTGAATACTTGAATTGAGTTGTGTTATAAAAAAAGATCACTCTTCAATTTTGTTAGTTTTTAATCTTTTATTGAGAGAAGAAAACTTTGCATACGCATTGGTGTGGTGTGGTTATAGCAACAGATCCTGACATGATACATCTTCATAATGAAAATGGAGTGGAAACAGATATAATTAAAAGACAATTGATAAATAAGTAAATAACTTGATCGGGAAAAAAAACATAAAAGAGTGAAGTAGACTAGAACACTCACAACTCAACAGTCTATTTGCCGTTACACAATCCAGCACCCATGTGGGTTTCACCACTGGAAGCCCACCACTAAATGATCTGTAACAACATAAACAACAGTGAGAACCAGCCAAGTTGAATAACAAAAGAAATTTCAAATCAACAATAAGACAAATATCAAAAGAGAGAGAATAAATAATTTTTTTATATAAACACACACACACAGAGAAAGAGAGAGAGAGAGATTTAACACCTAAGGTTCTTAATTTTACTATCAGGGAGATTGCTACAGATGATATGAGTCACTCGTTGCCTCGAGAAGTAATTCTCAAAACGTCCCCCGTACTTCAACATGTAACCTCGAAGCTCCTGAATAAAATCACCATTAAAACCCAAAAGCTATCGAAAAAAAAAAAAAACCAACAACAACAACAGAAACAACATTTATAAATTTAATCAATCCCATCCACCTGACTGGAAGGAACAGTGAATCCATCAACGAAGATCGAAACCCCGCGAAACAGAGGCTTTTCAGAATTCGTGTTTCCAAGTGAAGAACTTGACGCTTCCGCTTCGAACTGATCCTGCAGTTTTCGATTCTTCTCTACCATGTAACTGCAAAGAAGCGCCAATTCATACAAAATTGAGAAAACAAATTAAAGACATCTTTCGAGAAATGCGAGGAAGTTTACAGTACCTGCCGAAATCGGTGAAAGGAGATTTCCAAGAAGCGGACTTGGAAGACGATAATGAATTGGCGCCCCAAGCCATGCCTAGGGTTTTCTGGTTGGCCTTTCGCTTCTTGCTGCTGTTGCTTCCATCAGAACCTTTGGTGGAGTTGGAATCGAGGCTCCTTTTGGACTTTCCGCTTGAATTATTCGAGCGAGATGATCGGAAGCTCATGTTAGGGTTCGGCAAATGCGAAGCAATTGATCAAAATTCTGAGAAGAGGGATAACAACGTTGCGCGCGTAGTCGCAGAGATTTTATAACGTTTATAACGGAAGGCTTGTCCCCTACGCTTTCGCTGCGTTTGAAAAATTGGTGTATTGATGGAAGCGCGGTTACGCGACAAAGCGAGCGAAAGAGAAAACGTTCGAGTTATATTATTCTTCGGTAGCAAATCTAATCCGAAAACATGAACTCTACTTTGTTTAGCTCTATTTTAATAAAAGTTTATTTTAATAAAATTTATTTAAAATATATTATTTGATATTTAAATTTAATAAAAATATTTGATGTATTTTATTAAAATATGCTTTTATCTATAATAAAAATATTATTATTTACGTGATAATAATAAATTTAGATAAAATAAATAAATTATTTTTAAAGATTATTTTAAATTTTTAACTCATCCACCATTTACTCACAAAATAATGTAAAAGTATAAAAAATATATTTATTACTCAAAAAATAAATACTACTAATCAATAAACAAATAATATAATTATCAATTATGACATAGTTAGTTGACAATGTTATCTCTAACAATATATATTTTTACATTATTTGTTTGAGCATTAATTTATAAATTGCTCTCTTAATCTTCTTAATTATAATTTAATTCAACATTATTATGCTTATATTGAGCAAATAATTCATCTGCAATAACTTCTTTTCTAATAAAATTATATACGATCATCGATGCGCATATAATACTTCGTTGTATTAAAAATAAATATGGTATTACTGAGGATACCATACGACTGAACATCTTCAAGAACACGTTGATTCAATCTCAGATGCAAGTAAAATTAGACTGATGGCTTTTAAGAGATCAATGGAAATAAATTGGAGAAGAAAATTCAGTACAACCAATGTCATTCTATTCACCAATTCAAAAGGATACAAATATATTTATCCTAGATCCTTCCAGTTACAAAATTTCCAATATGCAGGCCTTTTTTTTTTTTCTTGTTTCATTATTTTGACCTGTTTGTTACATACTCTCACGTGAATTGTATACATCTATACACAGAAAAAGAAAAAAAAAAAATTAGCCGGGGCAATGGGAGAGAAAGATTTTTAATCTCAATGTGTACAACAGGGTAACAAAGATAACCGCTTATATTTGAGTCCGCAATCGTGTCAACAGTATTTGCATACTTTCAAGTTTCTGACAGAGTTCTTTAATATTAGCAAGTTGTTGTTTGTACTCTGGACCCACTAACTTCAGTAACAAGTTCCAAAGCACTGGGCCTGTGAATCTGAAACTGCAGATTCAAGGGAAGTCAATGTCGTTTCCACGCTCTGAAGTGGACTTTCATTAATCATATTTGAAGATATCGTCAACCCAATATTATTAGCACTACTCTGCCTGCTGAACTTTTCAGGGGTAAAAATCTTTCCCAAGCTCTCACTTCCTGCAAGCAATTCAAGTTTAAAAGTTAAAATTTATCCTTTGTTTTTTTTTTTTTTTTGAATTCTAGAATTTATCCTTTGTTAAAGATGTTATATATATAACATCACAAAGAAACCAAAGTTGATTCAATTTTTTAAATAGAGGTTTAACCTCTAATTTTACTAAACATTTATTTTTTTTTAGAGGTTTTACTATCTTAACCAAACACTCTATTTCTACAAAACTCTATTTGAATCAGAGATTTAGCAAAATAGAGTAAATAGATTTTGTTGGCACGAGCTTCAAGCATAGAAAAATATAAGAAACTTTTAAAAGGGCTTTTGACTTAATTGTCATCAAAAAATTAAAAAAAAATTACAAATATCATCAAAATCTAAATAATTACCCATTTGTCATAGTTTGACCATTCAAAGATCAGTCAGCAGAAAACGGTAGTGCCACGAGGATTCAGGGATGCTGATTGGGCACCAATAAACAAGGTGTCTTTTAAAAAGACACATTCGACATAATTTTTTTTATAAAAGGCGTCTTTTGACTTATAAAAAGGTTTTTTTGTATATCCGACCACTTTGAGCGCGCCCCAATAACCTTTCATGATCTCTCGGAGGAGACGAAACCTCGTTTCCATGCCCAATTTAATTTTTAGACCCCTATCCGGAATTCAAGTTATAAACCCCGCAGTTTGGCTTCTGTGAGGCCGAACAGTTTACTAAATTTTTTTATTTTTTTTAATAACTTGAATTCTGGAGGAGGGTCCAAAAATTAAATTGAGAACGGGTTTCCGTCGTTTTCGGGGGATCGTGGAAGGTTGTTGGGACGCAAAAGTGGTCCGATAAAAGAAACCCCGTAGTTCCACTCAAATGATTGACAAAGTACCCAAAAAAAATTGTGGTAAAAGTGTCTTTTCAAAAGACGTCTTCTTTATCGATACCCAATCAGCATCTTCAAATCCACATGGCACTACCATTACAGTTGATTGTTCTTTGAATGGTCAAACTATGGCAAAGAAGTTATTATTTAAATTTTAATGGCATTTGTAAAATTTTTTTATTTTTTTGATGACAATTAAGTGAAAAGCCCCTTTTAAAGTCACTACGATTTTAATTTTTAATTTTTTTAAAAAAATAAGACTTTATATAAATAAATAAATAGTGTTTTTGATCGTTCATTTTATATGATTTACACTAATTTCATAATTTTAAAGATGTAGTTACGTTTTATTTATTTTTTGTTAGAATAGCATTTCTCTTTAAACAATTATGTTTCTAATGTATGTCATTTTAGATGGTTTTAAAAAATGCAATATAACATACTTTGAAAACATACTTATTATCTTTCAAAAAAAAAATACTTATTATATAACATTTGAATTTCTCAAATTATACATCTATAATATATACTTAATAACTAACTCCAAAGGAGGCTCCTCAGCGCGCCACCTCAGCAACAACTATATATTTTAGCAATTTTAAAAATTAAAGTTGTAATACAATCCCTTTGTCTTAAATTCAAAGAGGCTCTTCAACACGCCACGTCAGCAACAAATCCAGATCCACAACTATTCTTACAAACAACAATTTTGCCTAATTTTGTCCTCAGCCAAAAAACAATTTTCTATCTTCCCATATAAACAACAATTCTGCCTAATTTTCTGCCTAATTTTCTGCCTAATTTGGTTGAAAAATGCCGTAGCCTGCCTAATGTTGTCTCTTCAACACGCCACTTCAGCAACAAATCCAACTGATCCACAACTATTCTTACAAACAACAATTTTACCTAATTTTGTCCTCAGCCAAAAAACAATTTTCTATCTTCCCATATAAACAACAATTCTGCCTCATTTTCTGCCTAATTTGGTTGAAAAATACCGTAGCCTGCCTAATTTTGTCAGCAACCGTTCTTGACTATGGCCCATGAAGTAGGTGTTATCTTAAGTAGATCACTATAAATGAAGTTTAAAACGTTCTTCGTTCTTCCCAGAGGCAGAAGCAAAGGTAACTAGAGCGGAGCAAAATCCATACCATTCATTAAACCTCCGATCGTGCTATTTGATTCATTAGTGAAACTACTAAGGTATATTTTCATTCATAGCAACCTTAATGAATTTTTTTTTTCTGATTCTCTTGCCGCATATGAATGATAAACTTTATTATTATAAACAAACACCAAAAATAATAAAATATAGATAAAGATATAATAAGTTAATGCCACAAGATGTTGCAAACACAAGAGGAGAGAAAAGAGTCAACCAGAATTTAAGAAAGCAACTAACGAATAAAGATGCTACCTTAGCCAAAAATATCACATCAACACGGCAGAACTACCCCTGCAGAAGCGAAGGGGTCTATTTGATTTTTTTAGCATATGGTTGGGAGCATATCTGTCAAAGATATTCAAAAAATATATCGTTCCAACGAGGCCTCATTTCCGACCTTTCCATTCCCTTAAAAATCACCCACCTCTATCTATCCTTGCCCGCAATTCCTTCTTCTTCCGCTCCTAATTTTCCCCAAATTGATTTCCTTCACAATCGAAATCAAAAAACAAAGCAAGACGGAAGAGATAGAGAAATGGCTCAAAGAGATACAGAAAGAGATAGAGAGACAGAGAGAGAGAGAGAAATGGCTCAAAGAGACAAAGAAGAAACGGAACCCTCTCCCTCTGCGTCAACAACTGCGGCTTCGCCGGTAACCCTGCCACCAACAACATGTGCCAGAACTGCTTTAAAGCCTCAACCGCCACCGGAATCCTAACGCCTCGTACAGCTCCGGCCAAGGGAAAGCCTGGATCTACCTCGATCCGATCGTTGGATCGGTCAGATCAGTCGGTGGAGAATCGATCTTGCGAAAAGCAGGACAAGGAAGAACAAACGACGGAGAGGAAGGCGACAATGACTCGACGAGAGGTGAATCGGTGCACGCCTTGCCGGAGAAAGGTCGGGTTGACCGGATTCCGGTGTCGGTGTGGAGATCTGTTTTGTTCCGAGCATAGGTATTCAGATCGGCACGTTTGCAGTTATGATTACAAGGCCGCCGGTCGAGAGGCCATCGCGCGTGAAAATCCGGTGTGAACAGCGCACGAACGACGACAACTCGGTAGATCAATCGATCTATCGGACGTTGTGATGAAAGAAGGGGACTCAAATTTCTCAATGGCAACGCGAAGTACAACTGACCCAGCTGTAGCTCCTCGTCGCCACTCACCTCCGACACGAAATCGTCGAAATCCATATCGTCGGAGTTGCAGATAAAGCAAGACGGATGCTTTTGTAGGACTTGAGAAACCTTTACTGGGTAAGAGAATTCCTGAAGCTGTCCGTCTAAGAGGATCAGTTTTGCTGTTTCCACTGATGTGGATTCACAAGAACTACAACCACCCATTAATAATTATAAGTATATATCTTCAAGTTAATTAGAATTTCTATGCAAGAAGCTAGAGAATGGGCAGATTGAAAATGGAGAGAATGGGGTTGAATTGTTGAAATCATTTCTTTCATTTTTTTTATATTTCTTTTCCGATAGATGAGATGTTTTTTCTTGGATTCTAAGGCTATCAACATGCTTTCATCATTTCTTTCATTTTTTTATATTTCTTTGCCGGTAGATGGGATGTTTTTTCTTGGATTCCAACCTTTCAAGATCCCCACAGCTAGCATGTGTTGTTAAAAGGACGGCAAGAGTCACTTGGCTTTTAGATACACTCAAGGGTCACATAATTAATTGATATTTGCATATATATTGCATGTATCAAAAGTCAATTGTATATAGATATAGATCCATGTTCCATGCCCTCCTCTCTCTCCTTCTACTTCTATTCCAAGAAAATAAACTTAAAAAATAATAATAAAATACCTTCTGATATGTTCTAACACTTCCATTTGGATACATTATTAATGAGAGTCACCATACCCCTCCATTTAATATAGAAATCAATCTATTATACATACATATGGTTCTTATTCATTGAAGGAATCACCTTTGTCGAATCAATTGGGCAATTGAAATTTGCCATTTGGACGATACTAAGGGGTACCTTTAACTCATTTAGGCAACTATATAATTAAGATCATTATATTATATTGGGAAATGGTTTGAATACGTACAATATGATGCCATTTCAATCGGAATATACCTATTTGTACACCTCTTATCAAGGAAATAATTAATATAATATAGAATAATATGTACATATAACATATAACATAAAATATGCATTTTGATAGGTCATGACCCAGATAATACATACATGATAACTTAAATGAATCATATAATATAGAGCACTTCAACTTAAATAATTATTAGAGAGGACTGCATGCTTAATTTTCTATTATAAAAAAAATTATCTATTTGATTTTTATGCGGGGATTGATCATCTTCTTCTGTCCCACAACATTTTAAAATTATATCTTTTAAGTTGTTGCTAATTATTATTATTATAATTTCATACAAAAGCATATCCTTAATCCTTAATGAGCTTGCCGTAGCCACATTTACCTATAGATATTCATCATTCCTATTGATTTCTTGGATTCCAAGGCTATGAATTCATCATTCCTATAGTTTCAAATGCATACAGAACCGAAAGTGACTTGCACTTTTGTGGCCTTTTAGCGATAATTGTCCAATAGCTTTAAATATTTCTATCCACGTCTCCAAAATTATTTCATATTTGAATTTCACTCTACGAATTCAATTGTTTGATTATGAATTATGAAAACATAATGCTGCATGATTGCCCTAAATAATTAACATTCACAAACATATAGCAATTAAAAAAATCGAAACTGATTGATTTTTCCTTTTGTTTACATTGAATTATTAATTGAGTTGGGTTAAGATATAAAAAATTGTATTCCAATTATAAATTAAACAATACCTAAATTTGTAAGCTTAATAATGTAATTCTAGAAAAATCAATGGTAACTATATATCATAAGGAGCCAATATGAGCCAAGCTTAATTGCCACAATTTTTTGATTTTTGACAAATGTCATAAAAATTAAAATAATGACTCATCAATATTTGATCATATATATATCATCGTAACATGTTGATGGAAATTTATGATGCATGAATTTTTGTCAAACAAAAAAGAAAAATTATTTTATTTCTTTTAAAGCTTCTATTAATAAAATACCATTAAATTAGATAATGCAAAATTCGTAGTTATGCATGTCAACTACTTATTATCGACAAATACTTTTCTTCGTGCTTCTACTTTGTTTTCATGATGTTTCTTTTTGTTAACAAGGAATTTGCAATTTTGTTGACTTTGTGTTTCTTCTCTGACCATTCATTTAAACACTCAAATCTTGGTATGTTTGATAAACATGCAGACAATACACCCTTGAAATACTCGATAAATGAATGAGAACTCAAATTACTTCATGCTGGCCAGAGAATTTTCTTATAGATTACGTAATCCAGCAATCTTTGAGCCATTAATGATGAAGTTACAAGACCATCTGTATGATTACGGGCTCCAACCTCAAATTGTGGATAATGAAGATCGGCCTTTTCTCGAAATTGATGAAACTTTCGTTTATTGTTGGTCTCCAAGAGAAACAAGCACGCTAATGGTTTATTGGTCCATCATTGGTCGACCTACTATAAGAGTCGTTTTAGATGACGAAGCGGAGACTAAGTACCCTGAAAATTTGTATGATGTTTTTTGGCATGACCTTATGGAGTCCGGTCTGCCAGTAATTTCAACATATGTACCATATTATTATGCATGGGCGTATTAAATTAATGTATACCTCTAAATGTGCGTGCATGTGTATATATATGTATATATGTATATAACTCATAATAGATGTATAAATGTAATATAACCTATGAATATAAAAATATGTAATATTAATAAATGTTATATGTCACTTTACTTTTGTATATTATACAATGAAATGAAGAAGACATACAACCACCTATATATTTCAAGCATGTATTTACCTAGCTATATAGTGTTTGTTTGTTGTAAAACTTTGAATAATAATAAGAAGCAGATATTTATATAAATATTTGTTAAATAAGTAAGCGTCACGTTATAATTAATTACATTTTCTAATTACACACCAATGAGCAGTTTGGTATATGTCATTGTAAATACCTCTCACTATTTTTTTTTCCTTTTCTTTCACCTCTTTCTTCTTTTGTTTTCTTTCTCAACCACTCGCCCTTTTCATCTCTCCAGCAATCTCTCTCTATCCCTTGCTTCATTTCCAACCATTCCTTCTCTTCATCTCTATCTACTGCTTCTCTTCATTTCTTCAATGCGAATTACAGTATTGATGCGACTACGGATGTTTGTCGATTGAGTCTTCAATCTATCGAAAGAAGAAGTAAGCTTTTCTTTTTTTTATATCTAAATTTCTTTTTGGGCAGATAGGGTCGGAAGAAAATAATTAGAATACAGATTCAGGTTAAGTCAATTAAACTATATTAAGTTTTATTTTTCATACAAGAGATCTAAGTCACCTATGCTTTTGAACATGTACAACGGGAGAAGATAACTAATATCTACATTTTTTTATTCTTTCTTCCTCAATTTTCTTAGTTATTTATCATATAATTATAAAATCATAATATCTTCTTTTTTTTTTGGTACAATTCAGTCATTAAAGAAGACATTCAAGGTTAGTGCATCTCTTGAATGTTTTGCTTTTGATTTTTCAAATTAAGATTTTCTTTCATAATATTTGAATTACTTATTCTTTGATTAAATTGTAGATTTAGAATCTTGGTAGAAAATTCATGTTTTTTATTTCATCTGGCTAGGTTTGAACTTAAATAGTTTCGGATTTGCTTGATTGTTTATACATGAATTCCTTCATGAAAACACCTCAAGCTGATTGATGACTTTAATTCTTCTTAAATATTTTAAATACTTTAAGGGTTGTTCTTTGGTTTCTAGATTTTTTTTTTAAGTTATTTTAGTCAATAAACTAATGGGTTGTACTAACTTTTTTAGGTTGTGGAGAGAAAAGAAGAATTGTTTCCTGTAAATTTTGGACGCGAATATTGAAGATGAACAATAATATTATTTTCCCATTAAAGATTATTGTTTCCTGTATCATTTTGTTTCATTCATTATTTTACATATAATGTTCACATAACTTTTTGACCTCAATAATAGGCATGTTTATTTTGACTTTCCTTTGCTCCTAATCTTCATCCTACTATTATATAATATTCAAACGAAAGAATTATGTTTTTTTTTTAACTTGAGTGTTGCTACATTTCTAGAGTTAGCATTATTGCAAATATTCCTGTTACCAATCGAATAATGGAAAAATTTATATTGTTATCAATATCATATTATATGCTTATATATAAACTTGAATAATGATAATGTCCTTTCCAAATACAGGGTTGACTTGCATGGTATGTGAATTACATTGATTATTTTTTGTATGTTGGGTTTTATTTGAGAGAAAAGGAAAGAACTTGGTGTATAGGTCGAGTATATAGGTATTAGTTGCATTGGAATTGATATTAAAATTACTATAGGTGTGGTAGTAGTAGTATGTAGGGTAGTACTATAAGCATCTTGACATAAGTAAAAACGTGATACCGTATAATGACAAATCATTGCACTAAATTGATCATAGAGTATACTTTTAGAGTTCATTTCTTAAGTCAAGTTGTCATCTTTATGTCAAATTCTTCTTCATATAAGGTCCCAACAATATCATTATATCTCGGACTACACATAGACAAAGATCCGACATAAATCTGAACTAATAACTTACTCCAAAAAAGAATCCTCAGTATATCACGCACTCCCCACCTTCATACCTTCATGTTAATGTTTCTTAAATAGATGAGACCTCACCTTCATTATATATATATATCATGAGAAATGTCAACAAAAATATTTTCCCTTCGGTTTAGTATATGTCATTGTCAATACCTCTTACTATTTGTTTTGTCCTTTTCTTTCATCTCTTTCTTCTTTTGTTTTCTTTCTCAACCACGCCTCATTTTCATCTCTCCAGCAATCACTCTTTATCTCTTGCTTCAACATATGTAATGACTTTGACTTTGACCAGTTGTTCATTTCGTTTATATATGTGATAAGTTTCCAAAATCATTTCGTTGTTGCATCATCATATATGTAATGTTAGTAATCATTTTGTTATATTTATGTACTTATAAAGGTGGTAAATAAATGCATAACAATGAATTTTACATTATCTAATTTAATGGTATTTTATTAATAGAAGCTTTAAAAGAAATAAAATAATTTTTTTTTGTTTGACAAAAATTCATGCATCATAAATTTTCATCAAAATGTTACGATGATATATATATGATCAAATATTTATACCAACCTATAATAGTGAAAAAATGTAGATCAATATTTTTTTTAATTCGACAACAAATGATGAATGCTATATAATTATATTTTAATCAATTAGTTACTATTATTTTTAACATCAATATTATTTACACATAAGGTAGCATTTTTAGTAAATCTAAATTGAATCCATAGTAGTATTATTTTATTAACGCCGCCCGTCGGGCGGGGCTACAAACTTGTTACATGTAATATCTTGCATATTTCAGAGACATTTGTTGTCATTTTAACCTTTTTTTTTCGTGAAAATAGTGTTACAGTAACATGAATGGAATTCCTAAGGCATTTTTTTAGGTAATATAGGGCATCTTAGTCAAATTACACGTACTGATTAATTCCAAGGACAAACCTCAAAAACGAAGAAGAAGCGGCATCTTCCTATTGAGTGTGCAAGTGTCCCCTGTATAGTTCAAGTCACAAGGGATCTTTTTTTTTTTTTTTGGCAAAAAGTCTGTAACGACCCATTTTCCGCACCTGACGTCATGATGACGTGGACTGTCCAATACGAAGTCTTGTGCACGTAGTCGATGTGTATAATACCCGTATACGATGTGTATAAGGTATTTTAATAAATTGGTGTGTTTGATATGTATTAGTGTATAACGGTCTAATACATAAAATAATCATGTGTTATGATCAATTAAGTATAGTGGAGGGGAGCATGGAATCAAATGAAAATTGGTTGCTCACCTTTTATTTTCTTCTTCATTCAACAAGTGTTAAGTTTGTTAGACACTTGTTATACACGTTTGAAACTCTTTATTTCGGCAAACGTTGAGGAAGAAGAGCAATGGGTTTGGGAGCTTCAAACCAAGGTAAATTCTTGGTATTTTGAGCTAACTTTTTCAATTTTGTAATCTTCTTGATGAGTGATACAACATACTTGATTTTGGCTGATCTTCAATGGCTAGATGGGATGATTGGAAGAGTGGGTTTAATGGCTGGAAATTCATGATGTTCTTACATGATTAATTTGATGATGAAATGGTGAATTTCATTATTGATTTGGGTATTCCAAATCTGGTTGAGTAGGAGTCTTGGAGCCTAATTTCAGTGACTGAATTATGTGATTTTGATGTGTCTAAATGCTAGAAATTAATGTTGAATATGTTGTGATTATGGATGATAGAGATTAGAATTAGGAAAGTGAATTTAGCCAATTCAATGACTAAAACCTATGTACTGAAAATTTTGAAACTGTACAGCATGTTGGTGAAGATCATGGTGATCAAAAGGATGTTGAAAATTATATTAATATACTAATATGTACATATATTAATATATGAATGAATATATTAATATATGAATGGGTATATATTAATGCAGTAATGTGTATATATATAGTCATATATGCATGAGGTTGAAAAGTATATTAATATATGAATGAATATATTAATATATGAACGGATATATATTAATGCAGTAATGTGTATATATATAGTCATATATGCATGAGGTTGAAAAGTATATTAATATATGAATGAATATATTAATATATGAACGGGTATATATTAATGCAGTAATGTGTATATATATAGTCATATATGCATGAGATTGAAAAGTATATTAATACATGAATGAATATATATTAATATATTAATGTGTATATATATAGTCATATATGCATGAGGTTGAAAAGTGTATTAACATATGTATATATGAATAGGTTTGAGACTTATTTGATGGCATGCAAATATATTGATGGAATAATATATAGGTTGAGATTGAGATGTTTATATACAAATAAGATTAAGTTTCATGATTATATATTGACACGTAGTACTTGTGGGTATATTTGAGAGTAAAATCATATGGAAAATAATTGATTATTGTATAGTGAAATTACAGCAAAGTTTGGAATAGGTGGGGACAATACGCAGTGGTAGTGATATTTGGTCAACACTAGGCTGCGTTAGCATTAAGTGAGTATCCTTCCATTTCTTGGTTATTTTGTATGGCATTGTAGCTATGAACTGTTTGAAATGATAAGCATGTATGAATGACATGATATAAAATTGCATTGATTGAATACATGAAAAATATTTCAAAAACGAAGCATGTCTAACCTGTAAGAACATGTTAGAACATGAGTCATTCCAGGAATAAGTCTCGCATGAGTAGTACCTTGAGTATCTCATGGGCTTAGTGGTTGTCTTGGAATTGATTATGATAAAATTGAGTATGAGATGACAGTTAGGCTACCCTTGTTTGGGCCGAATGAGGGGTGAGTCCTGCTCTATACTTAGAAGGTGGGAGATGGATATGACTTTCAGTGGGAAAGTGAAATTGTTTTGAAAAATATTGCAGGAAGCTCGAAGCTATTTTGTGCATATATGTATTGTCCTTTTGCACTTGCAACTTTAAATGTATTTGATTATGCTTTTATCAACATGTTTATTAAATGCATATGAATGCTATAGAATGAAACTTACTCACTGAGCTTGTTGAAGTTCACCCCATTACCTCCAATATTTCAGGTAAGGACCCAAAAGCAAAAGGAAAAGCAAAGAAAGGATAAACCGTATTCTGGAAACTTTACTTGCTATGTATGTATGGAAGAAACAGTTACAACATGATTACTTTTGATATGTATAATTAGCATGTATATATATATTATCACATAGACGAGTGAGTGGGGTGATAATATGAACCATACTTGACGTATTGGGGTATGAAATACTGTTATGATGATAAAGATCTGAATGTAAATGAGTATGAAAATGAATGAATGTAGATTTTGAATTGAAGGCTATCAAGGAATTTAAAATTCGTGTATTTACATTGAGGCTGACATTGTATTGTACACTGTATACGAGGATATATAGTGTATAGTACATTGTGTCGATCATGACGTAAGCCTACATAAGGGGCGTCGTGACAAAGTCACTTTCACCCCACTTGACGATAAGACTTGAACTCGTGTCCTTGTGAATCATGAGTATGCTCAAACTAAAAATATTTCAAATAAAAAAAGAGTAAGCTAGATTAATTGCAATAGAAACTGCAATACAAATCATATCACTCCAATACCATTACATTTTTATTGATTCACGTTAGTACATGATTTAATACAATTTAAAGGTAATGGATCAATTTATAGTATTTGTTACATTTAAATCATTACATATATATAAAAGTCATTTCATATCAATGGATCAAAGACAAGGATAGTCTCAACCATTAACACAGAAAACAAAGGCCCACACCAAGGCCTGATACGACCACCACATCTACAAGCCTCTAATAGGAGCACAAGCTAAGGAGATTTGAACCTTCAGCTTTATATGAAGGAGAGGTAATGCCTAACCAAACTAGTAAATGGTACGGTGTTGCATTTTGGACTTTAATGACGGATGGACAAAATACTTACATTTAGCTGAGTTTGCATACAACAACAACTACCAAACTAGTATCGGCATGGCACCGTACGAGGCTCTCTATGGTCGCCCTTGCAGATCTCTGGTATGCTGGTTAGATATGGCAGATCGACCGCAGTTAGGCCCTGAACTAGTTCAAGAGACTTTTGAGAAGATCACACTAGTAAAGGAACGACTTCGTGTTGCACAAAGTCGACAGAAGAGCTATGCTGACAAGCGGAGACAGCCTCTAGAATTTGATAAGAGAGACTTTGTTTTTCTAAAAGTCCAGCCCACAAGAGGTGTCAAACGTTTTGGGATCAAAGGAAAGCTCTCCCCGCGGTATATCGGTCAATTTCAGATCATTGAACGTATAGGCAAACTTGCTTATCGTCTGTCCTTTCCATCGTCTATGCCTAAGGTTCATGACGTTTTTCACGTATCTATGCTTCGCAAGTATCGTCTTGATCCTTCGCATATCATCCCTTTAGTCGAGGTTCGGGTTGAGGAAGGAAATAAGTATCAGGAGAGAGCGATACAGATTTTGGATAAAAAAACTCAAGAACTAAGGCGACGTAGCATACCACTTGTGAAGGTGCTCTGGGATCACCACTGCGTCGAGGAAGCAACATGAGAACTAGAAGCACAATTAAACAGAAATATCCTGAATTGT
The DNA here is from genome assembly GCA_035771175.1 of Paratinospora sagittata. Taxonomy (NCBI): domain Eukaryota; kingdom Viridiplantae; phylum Streptophyta; class Magnoliopsida; order Ranunculales; family Menispermaceae; genus Paratinospora; species Paratinospora sagittata. The sequence goes on from CM069603.1 coordinate 35,968,846, forward strand.
TTTCTAGTACTAACTGATGATGTGATACATGTACTATTTTCACTTATCAATAAAATGATGAAACATTGTTTACACTTATCTTAATACATTGTTTCACTTGAATAACTACGCAGATGTCTGAAAATAATATCAATGGATATAGTGATGCACACACGCAATGGCCTCATTGGCAACCTGTGGCTACTTCTCAAGAAACAGAGTCAAGTCACTACTACTTTGCATCACCAACTCCATCACCACACAGACAACGATCATTATCGCCAGAGCGTGCATGGATTTTTCGTAACAATCCTGCGCCATCATCTTGGCAGGACCTTTTACCAAAATTGTCAGGCGGCCGGATTCGAGCAACAACACGAAAAAGTATTCTACCGCTCAACCTACCCCTTCTCAAACGATGTAACCAGCGCCCTTCACCACCATCTGTTATGCAAAGGTTGGAATATTCAGAGGACGAGTCCTGGTTTTATGATGATGACGATTCAACCGGCCACAGTGCTATTTAGGGACCATTCAAGCACTACCCTTAACTCGCAAGAGATGACGCCGGCAATGAATCTCAAGCAGATAACCATCATAACTACTTGAATTGATTTCGAGGGCGAAATCCCTTTAAGGGGGGTAGAGTGTAATACCCTGTATTTCACAAAAAAAAAATAAAATCGTTTGGGCAGAAATGCCCGGACGTCCAGGCGCCAAAACCTCTATATAAACCAACCCCCCTCTTCATTTTTCACACCAAATTCACTCCAAATTGTGATTTTTCCTCCTCTTTTCACTCATTTTGAGTTTTTAGTCTTTTGAGACTCTCTGTTCGAGACTCTCGGTGCGGTGCGACGAAGTTCTGTCCGAGGAAAGCGTCAGATCTGAAAAAGAAGAAGTTCTTATCTGAAGGTGGGGAACGAAACATAGGTTTGCGTGTTTTATAACTTTTATTAAAGTTTACATTCAATTATTATTATATCTACTGTTCATTTATATTGTATTATGTCATATAATGTTTATATTGTCGCACTTATGCCTGTACACTTGGAATTCACGTATTATATTGTTATAATGCCGGATTTGTGGTCAATCTGACTCAACTAGACCCGATCTTGTCCTCAGTAACTTTAAATAGTGAACGGGAGGCAACAGGCTGCTTTAGGTGATTGGTATTTAAGCAGACTTTGTATCTCACCTCTCAACTAGAGACTGATCTAGTTGGTCTTATTGAAAGCTATCAGCTTATACAAGTAATATTGAATGTCCTAACCTTGCACGTTGTGATACCAACTCTGATAAGGATCACCAGATGTTGTCAAAGTCAGTCTAAATGTCAAGAAAAGACCAGACCAGTAGACTAGACCAGTTCATGCATTGGCATCATACATATCACCACCTAGGGACGTATATGGTTTATGACTCATAGAATAGTTAGGAGCATTGCTCGCTATTCATTATATTTCTCTGGGGAGGGACGTACATGAGAACCCGACTACGCCTGGGGAGGGACATCAGTACGTGAATCCAGAGCATCGTTCCTGAGGAGGAACGTACAATAGAACCTGGCTATGCCAGGGGAGAACGTCCGGATGGACATTTGTACGTGAACTCAGGCGATGTACGTTCATCAAACCAATACGAGACGGTGTCATGCATATATACATATTGATTGATTATGATGCTCACATGTGTATTTAAGATATTTAATATTGAAATATGTTTTATTAATTGTTATACTCACGAACTATTTACACACTGAGCGCGTTAAGCTCATTCCATTATTATCAAATCTTTCACAGAAAATTAGGGTGGACTGGGTGCAGGTTATAAGACCCACATTTTATACCCTTTGTATTGTTCATTGGAGATTTTGGAGAGTATGTTCCCTTGACCATTTTATGTACAAAAAAATATTCTGAATTAAATGAAATCAGATTTGTACTGTGTATTATATTTTTCGCTGCGCACACTGTTATTACCATTGTTATTAATTCAAATGCGCGCCTCGTCTGTGAGTGTACCGCCGATTTAAGCGAGTCCGGATGGCGTGTAACAGTAAAACTAGAGCAAAACAGTTAATATTTATATTTAAATGACATTTGTGAAATTTTTTTATTTTATAAGGACAATCAAGTCAAAATCTCAGCCATACCAATCTAAACCATCAACCATGAACGTTTCAACATGAATAGTCAAGCCCATTATAATTATACAATAATGTTGCAATACGTTGGCTAGCTAATTTTGACTTTTTGAAAGCCCCATCAGCACCCTGGAATAATATTATTAGGTCTCTAAAGTATCATATATATATATATATACGTATATAAATACCCGGAGGGCAGCAAGAGAAACCAATTCCACCCACCCAAGACTTTCATTCTTTCCTCAAAATTTGATTGTTAAAAAATTGCAGTACATTTTTTACAAATACAAACGACATTACTTCAATATTTTCACATTTTCATTAAAAATCACTTTTATATTTTTATAAAACTATGTATTAATGCGTGATTTTAGATATATAATTTAAAATGATTTGTTTCAATGTAGTAATTTACATTGAAACAACAGTCTTAGGTGTCCCTCTCATCAATTTTTCTTCTTTTTGCGATGTGTGATTGCAACAAGTCTTAGAGTGGCTCAGGAGTTGTCAGCCATTGGCGCATCCAAAATTATCATATGATTAACTACATATTAAGTATTCATCCTTCATTTTCATTCTCACTCTATTAAGTTAATTAGGATTATTATTATTCACTGTATGTAAGAAATTAAAAAAATATACAAAAACAAAGTACTGATTATTTAAATAGTGAAGTTCTAATTATTTTTAGTGAGTTCTTCTTAAAACTCTTAAATGCATCCTAATAATTGATTTTTTTTCAAAGAACGTGTAAAAAATCTTGGTAGAATGCTTAGAGAATGGGTCTAATAGGGCTTCTATTTGGTTTTTATTTGCATCTAATTCAACAATTGAAAAATGAAGGAAATGAATGCTTATGTAATGGTACACTTCCATGAATGACTGTGTCCTACTAAAATATATTTAATTTTTTCTTCAACAATTTAGAAGAGAAAACGAATAATTTGGACCGAGTTATAGATTACATCTTATATATCTACAAGTCCACGGATGTGTATATTACACATAAATAAAAAGGAGTTAAAATGACAAAAAAGACTAATTCTTAATATAAGTCTTATATATACTAAAATTATAAAAGAAATCTTTTAACCCCTTATTGCCAAATTATCAATAAATCTATTTTTTACATAAATCTATTAAAAAATAGTGGGTAATTAAATAACTAATGATAAAAGTAGTAAACAATGAGTTAAAAAGTTCTAACTTTATATATAGTATAGATATAAATATTATATAGCTTTCGGGAATATTGGGTAGTGCTAGTAAAATAAAAACACATTTAGGAACACAACTTTTTTAACTATTAAATTATGAGAAATATTTTTACGATTAAAAAATTATACTCATAACTATACTCATGCTGATATGGTGTATGACGAATAATGAATATATATATTTTTTTCTTATAATATGATAATGTGATGTATTACTCAATTAACTTAATTATAAATTTGGTTACATGTGGTTTTAGCACTCCTCTTAAAATTTTAATCTAACTTTCCATAAATTATAGTTAACTTTCTACAGGTGCCCCTTTTTGTTTTTTCATACTCTTTTATCTTTTTCAACGCTATCATTCATTGCATACAGGCCGTCCTGACTTTTTAAGAGTAGGAGGAAATACACAAAATGAGGTAGTTTTATATATTAATAAATAAATATTTTTATAAATATTTTAAGGTCAATTTCATAATTTTCATTATTGTTTATTTTATCTCAATTCTTCTAAACGACTTGATTGATCTAAGTTTTTGCAAAGAAATTTATCTAATGCTTTTTTTTTTTTTGAGATAGTCTTAATTGTTCTAATCTTTTCTTTTCTTTTCTTTTTCACAATTAATATCATATCTCGAAACATGTTTGTGCAATTATTACAATATCAAGGCAATAAAAATTACAAAATCAACACAATAAAGGTACAAAATTAACACAAACAAAAATTATTACAAATTTTGTACAAACATTCAATACAACTTTAAACTAAAAAGAACATTATTAGAGGGATTGAAAATTTCACATCATTTACTATAAATCAATGCCGCATTAGCTTTATAAAATTCATTCAAAAAACATAATTTTCAATAAAGAAAAATCTAATATGGAGGCTATCCACATCAGATTTGTATTAATTAGTGTAGGGTTTTCAAGCCCTTTAACATTTTTCAATTAGAAAATTAACACAATAAAATTTATAAAGTCAATAATATTAAGCTATAAGATCAACACAAATAAAAGTTATTGACACAAATTTTAAATAGTTAATAAGTTCAAGAAAACACTGGTTATCGCTTATTCCGATAACTTTAATCTTGTGCTTATTGATAAAATTATTATACTTGATTCAAATATAAAATTATATAAATATAAGCATAATAAATAAAAATAAATAAATTATGATTGAATTTTAGTCATAAAAAAATGAAAAAAAAGTATTACTAAATATTAGCTAAAACTGGAGTTTATAGTTACTGTCTTACAAGTTTGAACATCTAGTGGCTCTTGTTGTTTAAGGTTATACGAACTTGCAGTTGCTTTGAAAAACATAAAAAGTAAATAAAAAGTAGAAGAAGACGAGGGAGTTGCTGTTAAAAAAAAAATTAAAAAAAGTAGATGATGAACAAATTTTCATCTACTTTTATTATAATTATTATTTTTTTGTTGGCGGCTGACAGAACAAAAAAAAAGTTAAAAAAAAAAAATAGAAGAAAAAGAGGGGGGCGGCACCAGGTGGAAAGAACAAGAAGAGAAGAAGATTTATAAAAAAAAAAGAAAAAAAAAAAAAGTAGAAGAAGAGGAGAGGAGGTGCTGGCACGGAAGAAGGGCCGGAAGGTTGCCGGAAACGTCGAAATCGTTAATCTTTCCCATAATATTGGAAAGGAAATGAGAATGAACAGTAAATTAAAATGGAAAATGAACGATAATATTGGAAAGAAAAATGGGCATGCAATTAGATTTTTTTGGGCAAATGGGTGTCAATAAAAAAAACAAATTTGCTAAAAAAAAAAAAACTAAAAAATAATATTAAAAAAATGGCTTCGCCCCAATTTAGGGGCTTCTGGCTGTCTCCCTGTAGCCCTGCCCCAGGATCAGTCTTGATTGCATGTAAACACCCTATTTGGAAGCCTGTAAAAGTCACATTGGGACAAATAATTTCGACAAACACAATTTGGATGTCATTTGACATATACACATTTTTTATTCAAACATAATAAACAACAAAGGCATTTTAAGAGCGGTTTTGACGAAACTCCCCTCCCAAATAGGGTCATAATGTGATAGCAAAAACATTTGAAGTTTTGTTGGATTAAAATGCAATCGAAGCAGGAGAGATATAGAAGTAAAAAAGAGTCAACAATTATAAACTTTTTTTCTCTTCCAAAAGAGAATAAACATATGGACGACGTGGGACACCATCTCAAATAGCCCTACCAATTAAAACGAATTCATATACTCAATCCAATTGACAACAGCGTTGCCTTCTTTTCTACGTGCCTAGCTTTTTACAACAGTGTTACCCTCTTTTCAGCATGCCTAGCTTTTTGGCCCTCTTCTATACTATGTACTGTTGAAAAATTTATGAAATAAAAATTAAATTTATAACAATTTAAATTTATTTGAATTTTAATTTGAATTAAATTTAAAAACCGTTATATGGTTTTAATTTAATTTATTTCATAACGGTTGAGACTATTTAGTACTCTAAATGAGGACATTAAGAGTACCATCCCCTTCTACTAGTATAAAAAGAGGTGTCTTCCTTCATTTTGAATATACCAATTCTTAGAGTTTTCTACTACTTCTAAAATTCTCTTTTTCCTTTTTAGTTCTTTTTTTTTTTGGTTTTGAGGTGTGTTGGTCTGTGGTGATAATCTTTTACAAAGCTCAGTTCGCTCGAGTAGTGACGAATTGCTAGTCAACATCTACTGTTATATCGTGGGAGATAGATGCTGATCTACCTCTTGTACCAAATGAGGGAAAAATCTGTTTTAAGGACATTATGTGTTACATAGGCCCCAGTTCTATCTTGCTCAATCTTTGTTCGGGTGAATTTGGTTTATTTCTAAATTTATTATGTTATTGGTTATAAGCATATTATTGTTTGAGTTTTATTATTTATGTTAATATTATTTTAGTTATTTATTTATTTATCCTTACATTATTGCTAACAACTTAAAACAGATTTTCAAAGGATACACAAGTTACTCAATTGATATTGATTATTTTTTCCACAAATAATACTTATGCATTTATATTATTCTTTATAGAAATAATATATACTTGTTCTAATATTACTTTTGAGAAAAATAATATTATGCACATTATTTCATTTTTTGAAGAAAAAAGTTTTTTTTTTTTGGAAATAATATTTTCCTAGATTCTTTAAAAAAATATATTATTATTTTAAAAAAAATAATATTTTAATCACGAAGCTCATTGCGAGGATTTTTCATTGGTTTTACCAATTCTGTTCAATTGACCTGGTCAATACTAGATGAGTCTTGTTCCAAGTAACGCTAAACAGTGAACATAATGCAGCTTAGCTAATCTAGAAGACATGATTTTTAAGAAAGACCTTGCCTAGTGCATGTGACTTCACCGCTCATCCGAGACTCACTAGTTGATTAAATAAAAAATTCAAATTATAGGCCATTGAAAGTAATCTTCAAAGAGCTGTCTAAGTTATAAAGTTTTTGACTTTCAAAATTTAATTTTGTATTTTCAGAAATGGCAAGTGACTTTGTCGTGAACATAATGAATACTATAGTGACCCAAGTGTCAAATCCTTCCGTGGTTCAAGTGCCAACTCCTACGACAGTACCGACAACACATACTGGTAATCATAGCGAAAAGCCAGAGAAATTTAGTGGACTGAATTTCAAGAGGTGGCAACGAAAGATGTTATTCTATTTGACCACCTTGAATCTATGCACCAAAGCACAAAGAATATGATGAGCATGATATCCAAGTCATCAGTGCCATTGATGCTTGAAAGCATTTTGATTTCCTGTGTCAAAATTATGTGATGAATGGTCTCACCGATTCCCTATACAATGTGTATATGAAAAGAAGACGACAAAGGAACTGTGGTAGTCTCTAGACCGAAAATATAAAACTGAGGATGTTAGGTCTAAGAAATTTATGGTGGGCTGCTTCTTAGATTATAAAATGGTTGACTCCAAAACTGTGATTAGTCAAGTCCAAGAGATCCAAGTAATCATGCACGAGATTCATGCGGAGGGGATGATATTGAGTGAAACCTTCCAAGTAGTTGTTATTATTGAGCAGCTACCACCTGCATGGAAAGATTTTAAAACTACCTTAAGCATAAGCGAAAGGAGATGAGCATTGAAGATCTGATTGTTAGACTTCTTATTGAAGAAGACAATAGAGGGTCTAGGAAAAAGGGGGTTACTGTTGTGGCCAAGGCAAATGTTGTGGAACATGTTAAGAGTTCCAAAGCCAAGAAGAACAAGTCTGGCCAATGGTCCAAACTAGGACCTAAATGAGGTATTTTCAAGAAACCAAAATTTTAAGAAAAATGCTTCAATTGTGGCAAAATGGGTCACAAAGCTACTGAATGTAGGTTGCAAAAAGAAGAATAAAACAAATAAGCTAATGTGGTGATTGACATCATTCACGATGTTTCTGAGATGAGCTTATCTGCTGTCATTTTCTAAGTGAACCTAGTTGGGTCGAACCCAAACGAATGGTGGATTGACATTGGTGCAACCCGACATGCATGCTCTGACAAAAGAATGTTCACTTTTTTCGACCCAAGTGAAAATGGGGAAATGCTTTTCATGGAAAACTCTGCTACGTCTGAGATCAAGGGCCAAGACAAAGTTATATTGAAGATGACCTCTGGAAAAGAGCTGACTCTAAACAACGTGTTGTATGTACCGAAAATCCTAAAGATAAAACATGGATTTCGTTTGGTTTTTGAGTCAGATAAAGTTGTACTATCCAAAAGTGGAATCTTTGTAGGAAAAGGATATGTGAGTAATGAGTTTTTTAAGCTCAATGTAATGACTATTAAGCCAAAAATGAATAAAGCTAGCGCTAGCTCTTCTGCTTATTTGCTTGAGTTTTCCAATTTGTGGCATGGTAGACTAGGACACGTTAATTATGATACTTTGCGTAGATTAATTAACTTAACTCACATACCCGCTTTTTAAATTGATTCAAAACATAAGCGTGAAACTTGTGTTGAAGCAAAATTAACAAGGTCATTATTTAAAAGAGTTGAAAGAAACACTAAACCCCTTGATTTAATTCATAGTGATATATGTGATTTAAAATTTGTACAAACAAGGGGATGTAATAAGTATTTTATTATTTTTTTCGATGATAGCACCAAATATTGTTATGTGTATCTCCTAAAAAGCAAGGACGAAGCTATAGAGAAATTCATTGTCTATAAAAATGAAGTTGAGAATCAACTCAATAATTAAGGTGCTGAGAAGTAATCGAGGTGGTGAGTATGAATTACATTTTGGTGAATTTGTGCACAACACGAAATCATACATGAAACTACCACACCTTATTCGCTTCAATCAAATGGTGTTGCTGAACGAAAAAATCGTACCATAAAGGAAATGATGAATGCAATGTTGATAAGTTCTGGGTTGCCTTAGAACATGTGGGGAGAAGCCATTTTGTCGGCTAATTACTTTTTAAATAAGGTACCTCGAAAAAAGAAGATAAGACCCCATATGAGTTATGGAAAGGAAGACAACCTTCCTATAAATTCTTATGAATGTGGGGATGTCTTGCCAATGTGGTTGTACGTCCACCTAAGAAGCTTAAAATATGTCCAAAAATTGTTGATTGCATCTTTATTGGTTATGCACAAATAGTAGTGCTTATCGATTTCTTGTGCATGAGTCTAAAATATCAAACATTCACAAAAATACGATAATGGAATCTAGAAATGCATCATTCTTTGAATATGTATTTCCTTGTAAATCCAAGGAAGAGTCAAGTTTGTCAAAACGAACGCTCGAGACTATTACTGAGAATAGTCAAGACTAAGAGCACGATAATAAAATAACTGACGAATCACGACGTAGCAAAAGAGTAAGAATAGAAAAATTATTTGGTCAAGATTTTATGACTCACTTGCTTGAAAGTGAACCTCAAGTTTTTAATGAGGCTATAAGCTCTTCTGAAGGACCTCTGTGGAAAGAGGCCATTAAGAACGAAATTGATTCTATCATGCAAAATCATACCTGAAAATTAGTGGATCTTCTTCATGGATGTAAAACCCTAGGTTCCAAATAGATTTTCAAAAGAAAAATGAAAGCAGATGGATCAATTGATAAATATAAGGCAAAACTTGTATTAAAAGGTTATAGACAACGAGAAGGTCTAGATTATTTTAATACTTATTCTCCTGTGACAAGAATAAATTTTATTAGGATGATACTTGCAATTGCAGCCTTACGCAATCTTGAAGTACATCAAATGGATGTGAAAACAACTTTTCTAAATAGAGATTTAGAAGAAGAAATCTACATGAATCAACCTGAGGTTTTTCCTTGTCAGGACAGGAAAAAAAAGTTTTTAAAATTGGTGAAGTCTTTATATGGCTTAAAACAAGCATCAAAACAATGACATGAAAAATTTGATAGTATAATGATAGCTAACATATTTTAAATCAATGAATGTGACAAATGTGTATATGTCAAAGACACTGACAATGGGTATGTCATTTTGTGTCTTTACGTGGATGACGTGCTCGTTATTGGAAGCGATGATAAGATGATCAAATCTACCAAGAACATGTTGAATTCAAAATTTGACATGAAAGATATGAGTCCAGCTGATGTTATTTTGGGAATAAAAATTTCAAGAACATCAAATGGACTTATTTTAAGCCAGACATATTATGTTGATAATATTCTTAGGAAATTTAGCCAAGATGACTATGATGTGGCTAAAACACCCATAGATACAAGTGTGTATCTTTCTAAGAATAAAGGTGAGAGTGTCTCTCAAGTAGAGTACTCAAGGGTGATAGGTAGTCTAATGTACTTAATGAGTTGTATAAGACCTGACATAGCTTATGCAATGAGCAAGCTAAATAGATATACGAGTAATCCTAGAGCTAACCATTGGCAAACAATTGTTAGAGCATTGAGGTACTTGAGATTTACTCGTAACTATGAACTACATTATACGAGATATCCTGCTGTTCTTGAATGATACAACGATGCAAACTAGATATCTGATATAAAAGACTCGAGGTCTACTAGTGGATATATGTTCACACTTGGAGGTGCAGCCGTATCATGGAAATCCTCAAAACAGACCATTATTGCTAGATCCACAATGGAATATGAATTCATTACGTTAGACAAATGTAGGAAAGAAGCAGAATGACTACACCAATTCTTAGAGGATATTCCAAGGAGGCCAAAGCCTGTGCCAACAATATGTATACACTATGATAGTCAATCTGTTATTGGCAAGGCACAAAACAACATGTATAGTGATAAATCAAGACATATTCGTCGAAGACATAATACCATTAGACAACTACTCTCAACTGATGTTATCTCTATTGACTATGTCAGGTCAAAAGATAACATTGCGGATTTACTAACCAAAGCGTTAAACAGAGAGTTAGTTGAGAAATCCTCGAGGGGAATCAGACTAAAGCCCATGACAGAATAAGTCAATACAATGGAAACCCAACCTAGTTGACTGGAGATCCTAAGATCTAAGTTCAAAAGGACAACTTAATTGTAAAGACTGTGTTGGATTACTGTGGGGATTACCCTTGTCCATTCTTATGATGAAAATAGTGATAACCATAAAGAAAAGGATAAGCTAGGCTTTTAATGATTCTCAGGCATCGGAAATCCGAGCGGAGTAATGCTGGTTGCTCTTCATTAAGAAATCACCTATGTGAGAGAGAAGTGGGGCTGCTTCAAAGGAGAATTCTAAAGGGCTTGATTCCTTAAAAACTCTTGCAGAACCAGAGAGATGTTCATGGCCAAAACGAACATAGCTACGAGAACTGAGTTGAGATTAGAACGATTCATGTGTGGAGTATGTCATCGTTTACACAAATGGCAGAACAGTTCAAGGACATCGCGTCTACTGATCGGCTAGTAAAGTAAACATACTTTCACAAGAGAAGGTTCAAAGGGTAACACCTACATATCCTATGCAGGTTTCGACCTTAAAATTCTATCACCAGGTCTAGTGTCTATTGTTATAGTCAATTTTTATTCATGTGGGGAATTGTTGAAAAAATTATTAAATAAAAATTAGATTTGTAACAGTTTAAATTTATTTGAGTTTTAAATTCGAATTAAAGTTAATAACGGTTAAATAATTTAATTGAGTTTTAAATTCAAATTAAATTGAAAACCCGTTATATGGTTTTAATTCAATTTATTTCATAACGGTTGAGGCTATTTAGTACTCTTAATAAGGACATTAAGAGCATCACCCCTTCTACTAGTATAAAAGGGGTGTTTTTCCTCATTTTAAATATACAAATTCTCAAAATTTTCTACTACTTCTGAAGTTCTCTTCTTTCTCTTTAGTTCTTTTTTTTTTTTTTGGTTTTAAAGTGTGTTGGTTTGTGGTGATAATTTTTTGCAAAACTCAATTCGCCCGAGTAGTGACAAAATACTAGTCAACTGCTCATCTACCATTATATCTTGAGAGACAGACGTCGATCTACCTCTTGCACCAACATAAAAGACGAATCTGCTTTAAAAACACTGTGTTATACAAACTTCAATTCCATCTATCTTGCTTTACCTTTGCTCTGCTGAATTTAATTTATTTCTAAACTTATTATGTTATTATTATGCGTATATTGTTATTTAAATTTTATTGTTTATGTTAATATTATTTTAATTATTTATTCATTTGTTCATACGTTATTGCTAACACGTACAATACAAGCCAACAAAAACAAACCAACAATCGATCGAGCCCCATTAAGCTGGTACCAGTATTGGGTCGGTGGTGATCAGAAATTAAAAGCAAAATCCCATTCCCATGTCGAAGATGATATTATTTTTCCCCTTTCGAAGCCTGGCCCCGCTAAGTCACAAACCATCACTGTTGTCAATGTTTCTTCAGGTCATCCCATTCTCCAAGAAATTCATGTCTTCCTTTCTTTCTTTCAAATAACGGTCGACAGCAGCCACAAACACACAAAAACACATGTAAGCCATGCTACTACTCTACAATGCCACTTTGCACTCTTTCTTTTTAGTTTTACCCTTCTTTTTCATTTTTTTTCTTTCTCAAAACAGGAAATGATTGGGTTCTTGTTCTTTAATATCTTTATGTTAATTCTATATTAATCACATTTCATCACTTTTCAACAATCCAAAAACTACATTTTCTTTTCATTCTTTATGGATACATTTGAGCCCTTTTTTTCTCCCCCCCTTCAGCAGCAGCAGATGTATTTAGTTCTTTGAAGAAGTACTTCCCAAGGCTGGTGACCACAAATCAGCTCCATTACTGTTGGCTACGTAAGCAGTGCAGGAAACTGGGACCAAGCACAGTCCTCTGCTCCTCAAATCTTGCCTAATAATCCCTTCCTTCTCTTCATCTTCTCTTCCATCTTTCTGCATTTTTATATACAAATATACAAATTAATTACACATAAAACACAAATTTGAAAGGAAGAAATAAGATCGTAGTAAAACAGTGATTATGATTTTACAATTAGACGTTCAGAAGATGGCAAGCCCTGCATGTATGGCGAACTAAGGACCTGATCCAAATCCAACAGCAACAAAAAAAGATGAAATATATTCGCATAAATATTGACTCTTAATATAACTTAATAAAACTTCTAATCTTATTCATTTACCTCAACTTGGTCATGCAAAAATCTGATATATCCCATTGCTTCATGAAGCACGGAAGCTGTGTCTGTCTGCAACAAGTCAAAGTCAAGATAGTAGTACTACAGTAACACAGACATGAATGATTGCTACAATTTTTATTTATTTTTTAACAAAAACAAATAGTGAAACAGTGCGAATTATGATTTCAGCAGAGATCTGAATCTGATCTACTACTGTTAATAATTATTAATTAAATATTTAATTTTTATGATACTTCACCTTCCCAAAAGGAGAAACAAGCTGCTGTAACGCTGTGATTCGTTCTCCAATCTTCTCTTTCCTCCCCTGCTATTAAAATCAAGAAATTAATCCACGACAAATTTAAGAATACCCATTATTATTAAAGCTAAAACTTTCCAACCTTTCCTGGCCCAGTTGTTGAACTTGGTTTCTCTACTTTCAGGTTCGTATTACACACCTTCCTGCTCTCTACTGTAGCGTTTGAATCCGATGACCTCGGAAATTTCAACAACTCTCTCCTCTCTTCTCCAAATTGCGTTTTCTGCTACCCAATACCCACTAAATCAAAACCCAAAAACTCAAAACCTTAATATATATACATGTTATTATTATTAGTATTATTTCTTACAAACTTACCTTAGACTTAGTGACGACGCTACTGCTACTACTACTGTTGTTATTGCTAGAAGAACCAGATGAAGAATCACTTGCACTAATCATCATCCCGTATTTCCTCCGACTAGCCACTCCTGTTTCTCCAACCCCTACTTTTTCACCATCTCCACCGTGATTCTCAAAACACAACATACTAAGATAGTTCCCAGAAGCAAAAGAAGGCGAATAGGCCGCATAGTGGTCTGCCATTTCAAGACCCATTACAGAATTATTCGAGTCCAGCAACTGAGAAAAGCTCTCTCCTCCAAATGGGTCTCTGTCGAAACTCGCCATTTCCAACTTCAAAACGATGATCAGAATGCTTAATTTCTCTATCACCAGGAGCTTTTTGAAGGGTTTTTTTTAAACTATATGACAAAAACCTGACAGAAAGAAGAGGAGCTGAGAGTGATGAGAGAGCTGAGAGTGAAGTTTGTTTTGGGCTCTTCGGAACCTTCTTTCGGGTTAGAAATGGGTTGGGTGGGTGGGCCCAATTGCCTTCTCACTCGCTTTTGTTTTCTTTCGCTTTTTATGTCATTAGGTGGGATTCCGAGGCTTCGGTTTCGCTGTCTCAGTCAAAACCACCTTCCCCGAGAAAACCATGTTTTCTCTCTTGTAGGTAAAACCACCAGCCGCCCCCATAAGCGGTTTTCCGTTTCGAATGTAACGACGAATCCAAAATCTTGCTCTCTCTCCCCTCAGACACGTGGCATGCAATTGCAGCGTGGGTCTCGTGACCCATAAATTGACGGTTCTGATTTCGCGGGACCCACGGGAGCATTTGTGGCGAGGCATCTGTCCTCGGGAATTCCTCGCCGTAGTTTATGGGATTGAAGCGAGGTGGTGAAGTGGAGGGAGGAATGCCACGTGGAGGGGTAGTGTTCGAGAGACACGTGGGAGAGAGAACCTGTAGTGGCAGGGAGAGAACGATGTCTGTCTTCTCGACAATGAAAAAAGAAAACATGTGTAGTTGTGTAGAAGGGGGCATGCCGCTTTCGTCCGACACCTCTTCGGTATGCGATTTTCTGTTTTTCTGTTTTTCTGCTATAATATAAAAGAAGAACACTATTATTATTATTATTTTGTAGTTTGAAATTTGCAATTTCTCGCTTTTCTCAAAGAAATTCAAAAAGGGCAATGACTTTTGGCTATTCACGAAAGTGCCATGCCATTGAAATCCCTAAGGTTAAGAACCCCAACTACTTGGGCAGGCAATTAACTATAGTTTAATTGCACGATCAATTTTGTTGAAATTAACTCAAAACTGAGAATTTAGAGAGAATTGGAGAAGAAAAATGAAGAGATAGACAAATAATTAATCAAAATGACTAAATTGTTATTGTTATTTATTTTTATGTTTTTTTTTAAGACAGTGATATTTCATCTTCATGCACTTAATGTTTGATGTCGAACCAGTCTACCGAGACCTATACGCACCCACTACGTATCAGTCCGGATAAACTAGAGAATTAATCTCGTTAATCCAAGAATCGAACTCCAGACCTTTGTCTTAGTCAAAGTCTTTTACCTTTCTCCGATGGCTTTTGACTTCTTTCCCAACCATCGAGTCAATGCCCTAATGGGCTACATTTGTTATTTTTATTGTGTAGAGGATTACAATTAACTCATTATATAGATCGAGATCTTTACACATGTTATTATAGTGTTAGTAAATCTAAATTTGTTGGTGTAAGATTTGACCAACATAAATTTATAGCGATGTAGATGGAATGTGCCGAGCTAGAACCTGCCAAGGTGAAAACTCGTTGGCTCGGTGCCTCGGACCTAAAAGAGAGAAAGGGGAGAAAAATTGGCTATCGTAAGGAGCACCGGTGCGGTATCGGCCAAAGACTCTCCGATGTCTATGTCAGATTCGAGTTGAATCTCATGTAGAAATCACTGTTTCTAGTATAGTGAGTTGTGAATGGAGAATTTGGAGTATTTATAGAAGTTGGAGTCTTTGGTTAGAATTGGTAGGTAATTGTCTTGCAGTGATATACGCCCAGTATCCTTGGTACCGCGCCCTAGATCTACGGAGTTTGCCTTACATGGCACCTTGCCTTTTATTCCCTTCATGAGCTAGGTATACTGAGCTCATGGGGCTTTGTGTTTTACGTCAAAAATTATTTTCTGGTTGCGTAGTTCAGAACAGGTCGGTAGGTGCCGACTTGTTTCCATGTGATTCCCGCTTTCTGTTCATGTTGTGTCGCCTGTACCCTTTCTACCTGCTCGGTAGTGATTGACCAGGGTTTAGGCCGAGCAAGAATTAAGTCTGTTATTTTTTCATGCGACACGTGAACAAGGGGATGAGCTGATTGGATGCCAGCTTCACACGTCGATCAAATTGGCTCAACAAAATCTAACTAGTTACATTGCAATTAACTATAATAAACTAAATTTATTAACTTTGTTAACAAATTTCACTAAAATTATCTAACTTGATGAGTATGGAAACTTATAACTATTTCCATTGACATTATTTTATAATTATTTTACAAAACTCATATCGTATCAGTTATATATATTTACTTCCTCTACGATTATTAAGGGATAAAATGAATCGGTGATCGATTTACTGTTTATTATTCACGTATTCGTTTTATTTTATTTTAGCTTGGTTCCTATCATGTACATAGTTAAAACTCAAATTCCTTGAAAGTGTGTGTATATATACATATGATTTCTACCTGGTAACTACAAAAAAAATTGTTTTGTTAATTAAAATGTTAATTGATTTTCTTATTAGTATTGCTATAATTAATATTTTTTAGAGGATGTAATTTTATTTTAATGAAATTGGAAGGGTGAAAATACTTTTTTTTTACTTAAAAATGAGAAAAAGAAATAAGAGTAAAATATTATGAGCAATAAGGGTAAAAGGAGAAACTTATAAATGATGTAAAAGTTATAGAAAATAGTATATTTTTAGCGGGCATAAGCCTAAGTTAATATCCATATTGTCTCTTCTATTTAATAATCTCTGATGATGGCGTGAGATTGTACTCTAAAAAGTCTTATTATCAATTAGGTAAGAAATTGATATTTATATCTTATGTGACAAACTCTTGTATTTTTAATTGGGGACTATTGTCTTGATTATACACATTCAACAATATATAGGAAAAGTGAAAAAAAAATAAAAATCAATCATGTTAGTTTAAGGACATCGTCTGATTACATGAACAGTAAAGATACATTTGATTTGCTTTGCTTTCGTTTTAATTGTCAACCCAATCTAATTTAGAAAATGCAAAGGTATGTCGAGTATCCATTAACCTTTGGATGCTGGAGACCGCGTATATATTGTAAGGTTCCCCTCGTGTCTAATGGACGCTAGGTGAATATGTACCTTGGATGCCCGAGGTTTTGTTTTGTTTTGTTTTTTTTTTTTTTTTAATGCTTGTCTGTCACGTTTTTCAAACTCAAATTGTTGGCGTTGTTCTGGAAAGTTATTGGATGACCTTAAATCATGCACCAACAACTCTCATGCATATCAACACATAATTCAAGATAATTTAACAACTCTTCACGGCAATGTCAATAAATTGTGTTAATCAAATATTTTTTCTTTTTTTTTTCTTGACAATAGCTTCAAAAGAGAGAAGTTAAATAGATTTTATTAATGGACTATATACACTCTAATTACTGACACAATCTCAGCCTAAGATACATACATTCTTTCTACCGTCAAAAACTAGAAAAATATTAAACTACCTTTTATCCAATCGTACCTCACCCTTCGTTCTTCTTCTTATTTTCCTTCATTTCTTCTTTTCCAAAACTCTTCAAAAACCCAAGCTTCTAATTTCAAAACCCACCATTTTCATCTTATTATCTTAGTTGGAAGAATATTAGACCTAGAGAATCATCTGTTGGACTCCATTTGGAGCGAATAGCCGCTCGTCGTTTTCGAAAAAATTTTGACATTTGATTTTTTAAATCGGTAAGAAATGCATGTTTTAATACATTTTTAATTTTTTTTATTCATTTTTATTCATGAAATGAAATATTTATGAGTATTTTTAATGTGTTTTATACGAAAAATAGACAAGAACGAAGCTCGTCACTGACCATGGACAACCCTCCTGTACAAGGGTCGGCCATCTCTTAAGGGTTGGCCCTATCCTACTGACCCTCTTATTTTTAATTTTTTTTCCATTATCACATATCATATTATATAGTGATGCATTTCGTGATAATTTTGATATATTTTTATCCATTTTGGGCTAATTTGGACGGAGGGGCACTGTTCTCCGCTCGTTACTCTCATGTGGGTACTGAGTGGAGTATGATACTCCACCGTTCAAATGAGTTCGGACTGAATATAAATATGATAAAATTGTCATGAAACACATCTTAATGCAATATGTTATGTGACAACGAAAAAAAAGAAAAATAAGAAGGGTGGTCAGACATGGCCGACCTTCATGATGATTTTTTTCTTTTTAAAAAAAGATACACATTTTTATTTGTACAGAACAAAAATTTATCTCCCCAATATATTCTTTTAATGATTATGATGTGTAAAGTACTCTAGACTATCGAGAGAAATGTTACGTAGAGTTGGAGCGAGGCTTGGAAAAAAAAAAGATGAACAGTGGGTTTAAAATAAAAGGTAAAAATTAGTTTTTTTTTAAATATTTAAAAGTATTTAAGAAATTATATAAAATAAGTGAAATATGGGGTAGATTGCATTATTCATATAAGTTCATGTATGTAGAAGAACAGAAAACTCTTTCCGCTGCAAATAAATGATTCATCTCCCCCTTTCACCCAGTTGTACGGTCGTGGACATTAACTTTTGCAGGGGAAGAATTAATTTTGATAAGAATAAAGGTCGTTTATGAGTGACATGAAAATTCGTACATGTCCATCCCATGACTAATTTTAGGGACTGTAAGCTCCCAACCTCCCAACTGACACTTTTTAAAACTCTAAATTTTTTTATTTTGTTTAGGCTTATACCTTAAAGGAGGCAGGAGTAGACAAGTATTAAACTTATAATCTCTTGATTACTTACCCATTTATCTAACTACTTAGCCAATGCCTTTAAAAAATCAAGCTCATACCCAGTCGTTTGGACTTCACTTGACATTGAAAAAATTGTCACTCCCATGGCCTTTAATTGGGCCATCAAGCCTCCTCCTTCGGAAGCGTACATAATTGACGTAAAATTAATTTTAGGGTTGAACCCACAATAGTAGGCCTCTTAGATTTAGCACCTCGCGTTAGGGGTGTTCATCAACCCAACTAACCCAACAAAACTAAACTTTTTGGGTTGGATTAGATTCTAAAATACTTAATCCGAACAGTTTATGCTGGGTCACAAGTTGAACCCATAAAAATCAGAATATTATTCTCAAACATTATTTGTCTTATTAAGTTCCACCCTTGTTTAATTAGTATTTTTTTCTTAAGTGCAATCATCTTAATTAAAAATAATAAAAAAACTTATTTGTCGCAACCCCTTTATGGGTGACGTCACGACCGACACAAAATATCATATACACCATACCTAATCGTATACGATACTCTGTCAGCCTCTTCATTTTTTTAAAACAATACCACAAAATCATTAAAATTTTCGGCAAAACCTTCCATAAATCTGAGGTTCTACAAAATATCCTAATAATCACATCCAATCACACAAAGACATATAATCAAATAATCAACATCATTCATATCAAACTCAATTATTTTGCTTTCTCACATGACTTATTTACATCCCAAGTCATCTTCAAAACCAAACAAACCACAACTATTTATATTTTATATACATGAGAATTTGTGATATGTATATACATAATAAAAAATGAAACAAAACAATTACACTAGTCTCAAGTTTTTCTAAAAATATACGAATCAAAATATACATCCAAAAGAGAAGAAAAGGAAGACCGCAAGCTTTAAGCCTTGCCCTTTCCTTTCTGATATGAACCTGAGAAAAGTAGGAAAAAATGGGGTGAGCTCAATTAGCTCAATGAATAAGTTCTCACAATATATTTCCATATATGCATTTATAAAAAACATCTATGATATTGAAAACTCCATTCATAAACCAAATACATCAAGAAAAATCTTATTATACATGTGTTTAAACTAAACATGTGAATTATGCATCATTTCTATAAGAATTAAATATGCAGACTCTTTACCAAAAGAATATGTCAGAATAACACATGCCTTTACTTCCCCTATTGGCCAATAGGTTCCGACCGGTGCATTACCCGACACTAATCCTCCTAATCTTTCTACCCTTACATTCCTCAGTGGTTCGAAAAGTCCTTTCCACGGAACACCAATTCAAGTATTCTGGCAGCACATTTCCTCGAAGAATAAGTTAATAGAAAGACAACAATGTCAAAGTATTTAATCCAAAACACCCAAGGCAATATCAATGCATATATTCCATGCTCGTGCTCTTAAATCACAATGTATATATATATATATATATAAGATGCATGCCATTGCACAAACAAATTTATATAAATAAAATGTCATAATGGAAAACAAAGGTGAGAAATACTCACAACCAATTCACTTGCCAATTTCACACATAATTTATATTCTAATTGGCCAATTGACTCACATACACCTAAAATGAATCAATTTCATACACAAATGATCAATTTCAGTCCATTATGTCTAAATACATAATTATTAACCCAAATCATATCTAATCCACACCAATTTGGATTAGAAATACTTAACACCATTCAATTGACTAATTCCAATCTAAATGCCTCAAAAGCCCCAAATTAGATAAATCTCTACATGGTCAAATTGAACTAACTCATGCAATTCTAATACTAGTCTAACCATTATAAACCCACAATTCCACTCAATTTGGGTTCAATTAGACAAGTTTCAAGTCAATTTAATCAATTGACTTGATTTAGGTCAAAAGCCCCAATTTTGGGTAAAATCCCAAAATCAAGCTCTAGGCCAATTTTACACTACACCTAGGCTTTCCACCATTCAAAATTAGTGAATTGGACCATCAATCACTTAGAATCAATCATTTATTCAACATAATTGAGTGACAACTTGATTGAAAAACCCTAAGTTCATTTTCTAGATTTAGGGCCATTACACTTAATTCCATAAAAGAATGTGGTAAAGTGCTTGCAAAATGCACATTAGGTATAGATATAAGTTAAGGAAGGTTGTTTCTACTATAAACAAGCTCGAAATAGCAAAATACCAACCAACCCTAGGTTAGAAATACCCAAAACCGTGGCCTATGAAAAAAATTACACCATTAGAAAGCTTACTCTCACCTTCAATGGTGATTTCATGAAAAGAAATGGTGAAAATCACTTTGTTTGGGGTATAAACGGTGAAGATTTCCTCTTTGAAACTTTAGTTTTTCTTCATTCTTCCTTCTCCAATTCGTTCCAAACTCAAATGAGAATAGTAGCAACTTTTTCCCTTTTAAAATACTGATTTCTTGGCCATTTTTCATAAAAAAAATGCCTAAAAAATCGGATGAGCATCCTCCCATTTGCGCATGAGCGTCCTCTCCTGCGCATGAGCATCCTCCTCTTTGCCAAAAACACTTATTTTTCATTTCGTTACTATGCGCTCAATATACATCGAAATTTCGTGTATAGCCAGTCGATTTTTATGTAAATATGTGTTCCAGACTCATTTTTAATATCCCCAAGTCTATTTGACGCACCAATAATTAATTATCAAACAAAAACATTAAATACATGTACAAAACACGTAAAATACGAGTATTATACACATTAAATACATACATAAGACCTAGAGTCGGATATTTTACGTCATCATGACATTATATGCGAAAGTGGGTTGTTACATTATTGCTCTACGAGTATTAAAAAAAGTAGTAAAATAATTAACTTGAGCTTAAATCTCGAGATAGCTACGTCGTCCAAAAAACATACGTACTTAGAATCAAACTTTAAAATTTAAAATTTAAACTTTGCGTGTAATTCACATTTTAGTTATTATTTGCTTTGTAGCAATTATTTAGTGAATTGTTGTCCAAAGTTATTAAAATTAGGCTCAAGTCTAACTTGATCTACCGACCCGACTCAAACCGAACTCGATCTATTTCAATTGGGTTTGGTTGGAGGATAAATTGAATTGGATTGAGTTTTAAATTTACCAACCCTAACTACTTGGGTTGCATTAGATTTTGGCCTTAAACTGACTTATCCCAACCCATGTCCACCCCATTAATACCTTTTTTTTAATAGATGATACCAATTGTTGAAGCTTATTTTGGTCTACTATATATGTTGTAAGATATTATTTCTTTTATAGAGACATTATCCCTCATTGTTCTAATTGTTAAAACTCATTTTGGTCCATTCATTCATTACAAGATATTATCCCTCTTATTGCCCCCCAATTGGGACATCGGGTTACTTGTAATTATCTCTCCTATGACCTTAATTGTTGAAGCTCACTTTTGTTCCATTAAACGTGGCAAGAGATTATTCCTCTAAAGCCTGAAATTGGGCTTACAAGCCTGCAAATGCACAAGTTTAGTTATGCTTTGGTTGGTAGCAGGTCTCGGGAGTTATGTTAGTCTTTTTGAAAAATGCTTCGGAATTAAGCTTCTTATCAGTCTTACATGAAAAGAGCAAATAATCGATACTAATCTTAAAAATTAAACCCCCAATATAACATACTTTTGTTATTCAAATATCTAAGAACATAATATGAGTAGAGATAAATAAGGTTTTGTGATTTGACAAGGAACCAAATCCTGAGATTTGTGTGTCCTTTTCTAATTTTGAGGAAAAGTGTTATCATAAGTTGGTGGCAATGGTCCTATCTTTGTACTCGGCACTTAAATCTAACGTGGCAGGTTAACTAGATTCCATCAACCAACAAATCGCTGATCCCAAGTCACGGGCTTCTCTGTTCTCGCTCCACGTTTCGCACAAACGTTTTCAGTAAGCTACCTTCATACAATGCTTCCGAGTGTATACAATCGATCCTCAAGCGACCAACCTCAAAAGGAGGGCGAAGGTCTTCGGTTTACCACTTACCAGCGTGCGCCCCATGTTTTTATGTTTAGTTGCCTTTTTCTTTTCTTCTTCTTCGTGTTCTTCTGTTCTTACTAGCTTTTCTATCTCTATCGTTATCGATCAGCGTCTGAGATTGGAATTGCAATACTAGGAAAAAAAAATAAAATACCCATATAATGGGAGGAGGGTGGGTTGTGAGGAAACCGAGTCGAAGCGACGAGGTGTTGGATGCAGAGCAACAGTTGAGGATCACGGATCAGATCAGAGCTCACTTCGATTCCTTGAATCCCAAGCGACCCCCCAAACCCAACAGAAGCGAAACCGATTCAGATTCTTCTCATCAACACTTGGACCTATCGGATGACATCCCTGAACTTACTAAATTCAAGTTCCTCTCTTCTCTATCTCAAGTACGTATAAATTGTAGTCTTCTCTATTTATTTTTTTGGGTGGTGATTAGTCACGATTTGATTCCTGATAATTCTTCATATATATTAGCAGCAGCAGCAGCTAATCTGCCCGGAAGGGGGGGTTTTGAGAGCGGTGGAAGAGGAGTTTGTGGAGACCCATTATTACAATAAGTTGAACTCTATTGACAAGCAACATCACACGGTTCGTCTTTTCCTTAGTTTTTTTTTTCTCTATAATTAAAATGATATTTATTGGTAATTAATTACTCGTTTTTTTTTTCTTTGAATTCTCAATTACTGGTCTCTTGTGGTTTGACAGACGGGAACTGGGTTCATAAGGGTTTCGGAGGGGAGTGGAGATGGGTATGAGCTGCAGTTGCAACTTAAAAGTCAAGAGGGAGGAGGAAAGGGAGAGATGGTGTTCAGAAGCAATCCTGCTACCAACGACTGGACCTAATCAAAGCCGGTGAAAGACGCCTGTAAGCACCTTATTTGGTAACAGGACGGTTCATACATTTTAATATGTTATAATAGGTAGTGAGAAGAATATTTAATTCCTTGTTTTCTTTGTCTTGATCTAATGGAAGTGGGTATCTAGTAATGGTTTATGTGAGAGATTGGACAGGGTGGATGACTTGGTGTGTAATGGAACATATATATAATAGTATAAATATAATATAATATAGAAACGCCAAGGGGCATTTTATACCAGTTTCTAGAAACCAGCGGAAACCACCATCCATCAAATCCAGGGGAGCTGAAAAGCACATCAATGAAGTTGCTTTCGGCATAAAAAGATGACAGGAGAAAAGGAAATGGGTAATGTTTAATGAAATTTTTTTTTAAAAAAAAACAAAAATCCAAACTAAGGTGACGTGGTATCCGTGAGGGCTTGTTTGATGTACAGTATAAGATTACAATAAGTTTAGGTGTAGTCCAATTTTTATATTTGGACTAAACCTTAAAAAAATAATGACTGCCCAAAGCTTAGAATTAATCTTTTCTATTTTCTTGCGTTTTTACAGTTACTCTTTGCATTCTTTCTTCGTTCATAAGTTCTTTTATTTTTCTTCATAATAAAATTTATAACTTAGTTTTGAGTTTTTTTTAAATTTTTTTAGGGTATATTTTAAGTATTTTCTATAATAAATTTGAATATTTTATGGTGTTTTTTAACGTAAGATGACATTAATATTAGTTCAATCCTATTTTATTCAATTCAATCTTATAAAAATAATTATATTCTATCCTTAAACTCTAAATAATCCTATCGGACTCGGAATGTTTTGAATCCATCTCAGGTCACTATCTAGGATAATTTAGCATCACTATTTCTGATGATAATGGCCGTACTACAAGGCTGCCGGCAACACCAACAGGGTGCAATCTTTCTTATGACAGATCCTGATGGTTCTAACATTTCAAAGGCTAAGCAAGGCAGAGAATGTAGACAATGCAGTGGTTAGAACAATTCAAGTCCACCATTGAGAGTAAAAACAATGCAGCATTACACAACTCCTAACATCACCAAACAGCATAGAAGGTTTCTTGGGGATAGCAGTAATGAATCTAGGGCAAAATGGGACCAGAAAAGAGTCTGCTAGCCGGTTTGCATGGCCGGACGGTTGAATGATTTTAAGACCAATGGCATACAAAGTACAAATTCTAACCTGCAACATAAATTTCATTTCGATTCCTTGGAGTTGACTACAAAAGAGATTTTACCTTTTCTCATCGAGCACATTTTTAACCTTTGTATTATTATTCAATAAAAACATTTGTGTTTCAAATTGCACCATCATTCTTGATCTCTTTGGTCGGTTCTTCACATTCGTACAACTTTACTCAGGCTAACTCGGTTGATATTTGCTATGGGTAACTGCAAATCTCAACAGTGCATTTTTAAAGTTTCAAGTTGTTCAGATCACACATACAAAGTTCCCACAAATAACCCTGTACATGATGTAAGGATGTTTTGTTACCGTGACCTGCAAGTTTCAAGTGGGCGTGTGGTTTCTTCCAATGGTGGTAAAAGGTAAAAACCCTGGGATGGTTTGAATAGATATTGCACAAGCTTGAATCTCAACAAAAGTAGAAGCTTCTCTTAAAAGCAATACAGGGATGAGCAACCTTAAATTCAGTGACAAAGCTGCAGCAACAGCACTGTTTTTCACTTGTAAACATATTGCTGTCAAGAAGTCACCCTGGGAATCAACGAAACCATTGTGACATCTCTGTGATTAACTTTATGTGGCCAACTATAATAATTACAAAAATAGCCAACTATAATAAACCCTTGGCACCAGCAAGTTAGGTTAAGAGGAGAAGTGTTCATCTAGAACTAATGAGAGGAAAGTGGCAAAGTGTTCATCCAGTACTATATGATCGACCATAATGAGAGGAAAGTGGCAAAGTGTTCATCCAGTACTATATGATCGACCATAATGAGAGGAAAGTAGCAAAGTTTTCATCTGTATGATCGATAATAATGAGAGGAAAGTTGCGTATTCACAATTAATGATAAAAAATAAAAAAAGAAGAAGACATAAATCAACATGGATTGCGATAACTAAGAAAGATATAACTACTTCTGGAATAAGTGTAGATTTAACCTTAATAGGTAGAGAGGAATTCATGTGACCAATTTCATGTAGTCGTGAAAAGGCCGAGTGGTATAGTTTTTCAGTTTTAGAGTTAATTATCAACAAGATTTGAGGAGCACAGTTTGGGATCAAAGGTTTAAGCATCTAACATAATGATACGACTTCAATTACACAATTTCCAGCTTCATTTCTAAACATTACTTCCATCAATCCATCTTTGCCCCCGAATTGGAACTTCCACTTTCTTAAAGACCCCACATTAAGAGAACAAAACAAAATTGACCTTCTCCCTAGGCTTGACCAAGTTAGGATTGGTAGTGACCCTGATACATTTATTTGGCTACCTAACTTCTCAGGGTCCTCTTGTAAAGCATATTTTGAGGTTCTCACTGACCCCTTGAATCTGGTGTATGGACTGTGTGCAAGTTCCTCCCAAACTCAAGGTGTTTGGTTGGGTATTGCAGAGTCGATTTCCCTCCCTCTATATGTTATTCTTCACAATGTTGTTCGTTTTGTTTGCAGGAAAGTGAACCTATGGAGCATACTTTCTTCACTTGTCCCCTAGCTAAAAGAATTTGGCATAATTGGTTCTTATATTCGGGAAACAAAATGCCTCCCCCTAACAGGCCATGGAAGGACTTTCTTTCAACCATTTTACAAATGCAAATAAACCGGAAATGGAGATTGGATTAATAGCCTCCTATGCTACCATGTGGCTGCTTTGGCTTGAGCAAATCAAAGAGTTTTCAACGACGTTATGAAAGGCGAGACGGTTCTATGGGATGAGATAAAGCTAATGGCTAGCACTTGGGTATTCGCCCTCCATGGGCTATGGGTTTCTCAATCTCCAATTGGTACTTGAATTGGGCCTCTTGCTTGTATCAAGGATAATGTGTGGATGTAATCCCATGCAGTATTGTTGTCTTAAATGAGTAAATGTGGCAGAAATATTGGTTAGGGGTGGAGGGGTAGGCGGTCAGATGTAGATGCTGTAGCATGGTATTGATTGTGGGACAATTTAAAAAGCACCCCTGGTGCTTTATTATGTTAACAAAAAGATCTTTTATACTTATAAATAGTTTGGGAGGATACTTGGTGCGGTACATCCAGTTTCTGTGATTTATTCCCAAACATTTACAGATTATCAACCAAACCAAATCATCTTATAGTCTACTTTTTGTCCCATTTTGAGAGCATTGAGGGTAGTAGGCCTTCTTGGTGTCTCTACCTCAGAAGAAACCCCTCTAATAGATAGTGTCTTGAAGCCTCTTCCCTTCTTGAAATTCTTGAAGAGGCTTCTCTATCAGGTGAGAGTGATAGATTGTCTTGGCTTGTTGATTCATCTGGGGTTTTCTCCTCCAAATCTTTCTATCAACATCTTTGTTCTTCCCCCGCTTCTGCTTCTTCATTGGTTCCCTTTCAACACGATTTCATTTGGAAAGCTCACGTTACTTCTAAAGCCAAATTCTTGGGGTGGACTATTGCTCATGACAGGTTGAATTGCGCGGATACCCTTCAATGTCGTTTCAAGTATTGGACCTCTCCCCAAATTGGTGTTGTTTGTGTAAAAAATATAGGGAATCAAGTCAACACATTTTTGTTGATTGTGATTTCGTCAAAGGAGTGTGGGGCAAATGGAAAGGCATTTTGCATTGCGAGAGGCTGCCCAATGAACCATTTTTGTGGGCTTTCCCTCATGAGAGCGAGCTTTCCCTCATGAGAGCGAACTCCCACGATGATTGAGGGATTATTGGAGGGTGGTTGTCTTTGCGGTTATTTCGACTATTTGGAAAGAGAGGAATACACGTATTTTTGACAACCAAGAGAAGGAAATGGGAGTTGTGTGGGAAAATTCCTTTTTCTTGGCTTCGCTTTGGGTTAGTGCTAGTAGACTTACTAAAGGATACTCCTTTAGAGTTTGGTTGAGGGGATGGAATCCTATTTTGGACAGCCTTTGATTTTTGTATTGGACTAAGGTCCTATTGTCTTTTATGTTGTACATACTTCAACTTACACGATTAATACAATACTTTTTCTGTTTCTTGTCAAAAAAAAAAAAAAAGTTATTGTTTCTTGTCAAAAAAAAAAAAAAAAGAACACAATTTTTAGCGTCCAACCAAATTGACTGCACTCTGCACCATAAGCATCTATAGTGAGTTAGAGGTCCAAACCCTTTTCCACAACAAGTGCTCAATGGAACTCAGTCTCTAAATTTGGAACATCACATTTTCACAGGAGATGTATCTAGAGTGGAATTTATTGCAACGATGGATTCACCTAACAAATGAAAAATATTTGAAGTACAGCCCATAATATTATACCTATAGCATCAGTACATTACCTACAATCAAATTTTCAAAGTTGCCACGCTGAATCTTATTCATTGCCACCACATTTCCTAGAACCTGGCGACACTACGATACTCTAAGTTTGGCCAATACTTTCAACCATTGTTCAATATTTAAAACTATTCAAGTGTTCAAATTTTAAACTACATATACCCTACAGAGAAGCATTTTGAATCAAGAAGTTATATGTTATTCAATGCTAAAAAAAATAACGATTTTCAGTTCTTATCAGACATGGTAGCATACTTAAATTTTCTGATATAATCCAACACTACTGCTATGTTTAACAAGAAAATTTTAATCTTCCCCCAGACTACTACTAAACATTCTCCCATAAAAGAACACTACTTGCATTTTCTCCTTAAGCAGATTGAGAATAAAGAGTCTCCAAAAACCAGAATCAGCAGTGACATACTGGAAGATTACAAACTAAGATCTAAAATGGCTGCCAACAAAAATCTAAAACAAGAAATACCTCTTATCTGAAAATTGATATAGAAATCAAATAAAGGCATCGTGTACAATTTACCAACTAAATGAAACCACATAGGCATCATCATAAGATAGAATTGCGCTATAAGTTTTGGGCCCATTGATTGCTCTTTCACTCAAAAAAGCACAAAAATAACTTAATATAATAAAACAAAGCAAAGAAAAATTAAAGAGTGTGATGGAATTGAATGTATGTCCACCCTATTAAGTTCACAAACATTCAGTTCACAAGGTATAGATAACCTTGTTGTTGTTTCAGAATTTATTTATCCTTTAGTAATAGAAGTAAAATATATTTTTCTTTGATTTTATTAGAATACATCCATATAATAACTCTCTAAACACATTCAGTCAACAAATCTATGTAGGATCTATGGCTCACATTTTCACCATCTTCTCCATTTCGGATGTCTCCCATCCATTAAATTGGATTAATTACAGAATCGATTGCACTCCACATAATCTACTCAACGTTAATTTATTCAGGAGTCCTTTTTCCCCAAGTCATCCCTCCAATTCTAGTTTTCTTACTTCTCTCTAGTGTTGTCAACAAATTTGAGCACCTAAAACAAACATTTAAACCATTCATAACTAGCTAAAAACAAGAAGATAAGAACTTAATGCCGGTCCTGAACTCAAACCCACCATCTCCAAAATCCATTAGTCTCGCCCTAAGCTAGTTTGTGATCATAAACTTATAACCAAATATACATCTTACTCAGTTTTTAATGGTGGCACATCTGTTCAAGAGAACGACAAAATATACAAGCACAGAATAAAAGTAACTTCCATTGCCCATTCGAGAAGTAAGAGATGATGTCAAAATCATTTACTTAGAACATGGAAAGTTACATCATTTTGAATGGCCCCTTTAAAGGACAATGAGCAACCAACTAACCAAATCATTTCATAAAAGCTATGCTACCCAGATTTGAGTAAAGGTGTTTGGTGAGGGTGCAGGTGCTAGTGCATGTCTAGAAGTTGAACATGTTCAATTATCAAATTAAAGGATACAAGGACTTGACTAAAAAATGGCCAAAAATTTGGATTTGGCACATGGACACAAGTAGGCTATGTTAATTTCTTCTTCTTTGTCTTCTTAGATTTGATAATATTAATGATTAAATAATGTAAAATAACATATAAAAATCAATTTCGAAGATTATTTTAAAAAATAAAGGATGCAAAACCCCATCATCCACTTTAAGCATAAGGATATTTCTTGAATCTAGAATTCTTTTTCATTCTAATAAATTGTATAAAGATGGGGAGGCTGTAAAAGAAAGACTTGCGTCAACTCTAAACATTGTAGACACTATGTAATATGTATTCAGAGTTAGCAATGTAGATGAGTGCAAGGGTCTATTTGGATGGAAGTAGCAATCCAACAAAGGACTACAACAGCACCAGGCTATAACAAAGTGCAAACCTTACTTGCAATTATTTTCCAATAAATATATCTTTTATCTATAAAATGCTTTTGAATGAATAAGGTTAACATGACGTTTGTTATGATCAATGATAGCTTTCTGGGGGTATGAATCCTAACACCAGCATTTGGCAATAAAATTGTACCTTAATTTGTAGTGCAAATGGTTGTCATAGGAATTGGAGTACACTTTTTTTTTTTTTGCCAAAGAACGGAATTGGAGTACACTTGAGCATGCAAGTTTGTGCACTCATTCTTACTTTCAGCATTTTCAGTTTCTTATAACAAGGACTCCTTGGACCCAATTACGTTCAATGTTTTCAAGGCGTTGCCTAGGCGTACTGCTAGGCAGGAGGTGGAAGTTTGTGCAAATATTTAAAAAGTTTAGGGAGGGTCTCTCTAATTAAAAAAAATACCCCATCCCCCCTTTCTATAGTAGACCTCAAACTTATTCCTCCCTAGGCGTATAAATTACAGTCTTCTCTATGTATTTTTTTTGGGTGGTGAATAGTCACGATTTGATTCCTGATAATTCTTCATATATATTAGCAGCGGCAGCAGCCAATCTGCCCAGAAGAGGGGATTTTGAGAGCGGTGGAAGAGGAGTTTGTGGAGACCCATTATTACAATATTGACAAGCAACATCACACGGTAGGTCTTTTTTTTTTCTTTGAATTCTCAATTACTGGTCTCTTGTGGTTTGACAGACGGGAACTGGGTTCATAAGGGTTTCAGAAGCCCACACACGTATCGAATTCTTTTGATGTCAAACAGGACATAACATTTTCTCCTTTGATTATCAATTGACTCCTACTCCTCTTGCAGATCTAATTCCAACTGAGCAAATACTTCCTCTGAGTTATCAATGAATTTCCACCCTCTTGAAGTTCCTAATTCTAATTGACTAACATTTACCAACAAAATTCCTTGCAACGCAAGCCATATAAATCCATAATTAATGACATTCCTCAAATCATTTTCCCCATCTTAAGAAACCAATTAAGCTTAATCCCAAGACATCCATACCAAAGACGCACATGAATTTATCAAAAACAACCATTGAAAAGAACATCATAAAACACAAAACAGAAGCCCACACGTATTTTCAAAAACCAATCATTGAAATTAACCTCATCCAACATGCATCAAAATCGCCACAGAATAAAACCCTAAACTGCTTATCCATCGATATAACAGATAAATATAATACGATCCATAAGGAATACAAAAAATCTCATAACTCAAACAACGCAATATGTAAAGAAAACTAGACAATGACATAACCCTAACCATATACGAAAAAGAAAATCTCCAAGTTTAAGATGTTTCAGATTCGACGGAAGAGATTTCCTCACCGGCGCCAGGAGCGGCAGCGACCGGCGGAGTCTGTGGCTCATCGCCGGCTGGAGAGCCGGCGGCAGCGGCGGCGTCAGCCTTGGCTTTAACAGCGTCGAGCATTCGCTTGCTGATCTCTTTCGAATAGATCTGAAGAATCTCGATGCCGTCGTCCTCGATCGAAACGCCGGTGGCAGCGGCGCCGGCGCCGTTATCGGGAGACGAAGCGGCGGCGGCGGCGGCCGTCGCAAAGGCTTCTTCTTCGATGAGCCGAGCGATCGCCTTGGCTTCATCGGGAGGCAAAGAGCCGTAGCGCTTGGAGAGAATCGAAGGCGCCGTTAGGGTTTCGACGAGGCGATTTATTACGGCGTCTCGCGTACGCTGCGTCGGAGGCCAAATGCTCAACGAAATGCTCATTTTCTCGAATTTCTTGTTGATTTCCTGCTGCTGCTGCTGCTGCTGTTTCTGTTCTTGTTCTAGCTTTTGATCGCTCACATGCTCCTCTTGCTGGCTCTGCTGTTCCTGCGTTTCTTCTGATTCTGCCATTGTTGATCTTCTGGTGGTTTCTTCGTTTTCTTCTTCTGCTGTTACTGACCTTTCGTCTTGCTTTTCGGTCATTGCTGGAAAAAAAAAGTGCCCACGCAAACCCAAATAAACAAATATATTCCAAACTTGCTTCGAGATAATTAAAACAGTAGAAATGTGAGTGGTCTTTATCCGGTAGATCAGAGACAGAACCGTCTACCTGTTTTGTTGAAATGATTCAATCTGATTCATTCAACAGTTACAACGCATCTGAAGACTTATTATATCCGTTAGATTAAACTAAATATTTTTCTTTTTTGTTTTCAACCCAGCTTATGTCCGTGGCTCACACGCACTCCAAATACGATACGGAGCGTTCCCATGTGTATACATAAGGCCTTTTTGTCACACTTTGGGTTGTACAGCGTGCCCCCTACTTAGGTGTGGGCGCACCCCCTCGGGCGAACGCCTAGCTATAGTACCACATAATATTGTCCTATCGCAATATAGCAACCCAACCGCAGCTGGTCTACATCGAAACGATTATTTGTCCCTACTATTCACTCATGAATAGTAAAGGTCCCTACTATTTACTCAGAATGCGAAATTAGACTCCTTAAGGGAGATCTCGAGTTCGATTCTGGGAGAGTTAAGGGAGGTCTCGAGTTCGATTCTGGGGAAGGATCTTTACTATTCATGAGTGAATAGTAGGGACAAATAATCGTTTCGATGTAGACCAACTGCGGTTGGGTTGCTACATTGCGATAGGATAATATTATGTGGTACTATAGTTAGGCGTTCGCCTCGAGGGGGTGCCTCGGGGCGAATGCCCACACCTGGGTAAGGGGCACGCTGTGCAACCCAGGGTGTGACAAATAGCTTTCCTAGTACTTATAAAAAACACGTTTTTAGGAAAAGCACATCTCTGTTTTTTTTTTTTTTTTTTTTCCGCTGCAGTTTGTACCTAGAAACAAATGATGAACTTATTTGGAAGAGCTTTATAAAGTGTTTGGGGAAGTAAAAATATTTTTAGAGATATCTGACAATATCTATTTTTAGTTAAACATTGGTGAAAAAAAATAGTTTTTAGCTTTTAGAATAAGTTACGAGAGACTAGTTTTTCTTAAAAATACTTAAAAAAAAAACATTTTTTTAAAAGTTCTCTCAAATAGGCTATTATCAAACACGTCTAAAAGTACTTTGGAGTAAAAACACATTAAAAAAGCTCTCCCAAGGACGAAGACAAAAATCTATTTTTGTTACTAATATAAATTTGTCTTCCTACCAACTACCAAGGTGACGGTGATAATATAATAAATAAATAAATATTTTTCATGTTTAAAATAAGATAGCAAAATCTTATTTTAAAGAGAACATCATCATTATAATAATCAAACAAGCACAATATATTATCAATAGCAATACCACAATTTAGTGGACACCCATAACGCATCGTCTCGTAAGGGGGGTCGTAGTCATGTACCATATTAGGATCACACTGTGCGTCCATCACCAAGAAAATATATAACAATCAGTATGGTACAGCCCAGTCCGCACATCTCTTTTTGGGCTGACACAATAAAGTTTACAGTAGAGATGTACCGTCTATGGTTGTCTCGATCAGGTGGGCAATTATGCACCAATAATCAATCATTAGGCTACAAGCGACTTACGTCCCTAGATGGTTATGTTGTATACTAATATTCTATGCATAGATATAATGTATGAATGTGTGTGTAGGTCTAGCCTTAATTTTCTACACTGGTACGAATGCTTACTGCACATACAACAACACTTAAGTCCATATGACAAACATCATTAAAATCCAGTCGTACCTCCACGAAGTGGGTAGTTTTTAATAAAACCAACTAGACTAGTCTCCAACCTGAGAGGTGGGTCACAATGGACACTCTTAATACACCACATCTTCTAGAGCAACAAAATTATCGGGGACAAGACTTAGTCTGGCCAGTTAAATTAATTGCTAATCCAACAGAGTAACAACATGACATTTAGATTACATTTACCAAGATATGAGTAAGACAAGTATAGTCTTAACGTAATGACATTTGTGTAATAATTCGAATATCAAATATAATAATAATATATGAAAACTTTATAAAAATGCGTAAGACACACAAACCTAAGTTTCGCTTCCCACCTTCAAATTGGACACTCTATGCTCTACGCTCTTCACCAGGCAGCAGCTCCGCACTTCATAAGTGGAGAGTCTCTAAGAAAGAGAGTCTCAAAAGAGAGAGAGAGAGAGAGAGAGAGAGAGAGAGAGAAAGAAAGAGGGAGAAAAAAGGGAAGATTTGTGAGAAACTGAGGGGGGAGGGAGACCCTTTTTATAGGAGTCCCCCATGCCCCAAACTTGGGGCAAAGTGCCCAAATTTTAATTTTAATTTATTTTTAGAAAAAAAACCATGGTATTACACTCTACCCACCTTAAAAGAATTTCGCCTTAGAAATTCTATCCGTGTTATCTTGATTGTTGCCTTCATGAGATCCACAGTTTTGGTCATCTTCCATTCGTTCAGGGGATTGGTGGTTTGGTCCCTAAATTATGCTTTGACCTGTGGAATCCTCAGCATCACTGAACAACAGTTAGCACATTGAATAAGATTCGCCCTCATGGTGGTGTGGGGTTCTGGAGGTTATTGCATTTCAGAGGAGGTAGAGTCGGTGAGGGAATGCTTTTACTTGTCATTACCCAAATTCGCCCATGTGGTAGTTCTGGTAGAAGGTCCTGCCAAGATGAGGGTCCTAGATTGTTTAAGGCAGGTTTTGTACGGACACTTTCCTCCGGATATAACCATTGACGTTCTGCTGAAGGGGATCACAGTCGCCGTGGCGAGGGACTTGGTGATGTATTGAAGTTGTGGGTTGCTTCCGGACTTGAAGGGTTCCCCCAAGGTCGCCAAACAGGCCATGGTGTAGATGGTGGTCTACTCATGTCTGTGTTGTTATCAGACATATGCATGGTTATTTAAATGAAACGATATATTAAAATATTGTAGAAGAAGCTTTATAATTTCATTGATTAATGAAAATAATACAATGTATTACGTCATCAATTACTACTAGGAAACAAATCAGAGTATTTCTTTTTGATTGTTTCTTCTAGTTTCCAAGTTGCTTCATTTATTCCGTGGTGATTCCAGAGTACTTTTACAAGTGGAATACTACGTCGTCTTAGTTCTTGAGTTTTCCTATCTAGAATTTGTGCCGCTCTCTCTTGATATTTGTTGTCTTCCTCCATCTGGACTTCAAACAGAGGGACAACATGTGAAAGGTCAGGACGGTACTTCCGAAGCATGGATACGTGGAAGACATCATGAACTTTAGACATATAAGGGGGAAGGGATAGCCGATAGGCTAATTTGTCATTGCATTTGACTATCTCAAATGGGCTGATATATAGTGAAAAGAGCTTTCCTTTGATTCTGAAACGTTTGACACCCTTAGTAGGTTGGACTTTCAGAAAAATATAGTCCCCTTTCTAAAACTTTGGGGTAGGGTGAGCACAAATAGGGCTAGGGTCAGGTTTGGCCCTAACCCCACCCGACCCGCAAATGTCAGGTGGCATCATAGAAAACCCAATGCCACCTGACATCACTCAAAAACAGGTGCCCACCCGACCCTATTTCATGCCGGTCGGGTTTAAAAAAACCCAACCCACCATAAGACAAAAAAAAATCATATCTATTGCAAAAAAGAATAAAAATTTTTACTTATTGCTTCTCACTTTTTATTTAGTCACTAATGTGACTAAATAAAAAGAATGAGAAACTTTTTCTCAAAATAGAGAACTCTTACTCAAAAAATTTTTATAAAGTAGAAAGTATTGATTAACAAAGAAAGAGGAGGAAGGGTTTTATAGAGGTAAAATCTTCATTTCTTCTTTCTTCTTACCCAATATGGGACTAAACAAAAAAGTAAAGATGATGAGTTGAAAAAGGTCGAGGAGGGCTTTTATATGAGTAGTGTCCTCTCTCTCTCTCTCTATTTTTTCATATCCAACTTGGGACTAGATAAGGATGTGGGAAACCCCTTTCTATTTATTATCAAGCTATCTTCCTTTTACTATTTTGAATACTAACTTCTAACTATTAACTTTCATATTATTTTTTTATATATAACTATGAAAAGTATAAAAATTCATAATAATATAAATAAAAGAAGTGTTAAAAAATTTTAAGTTACAAAAGTTATTAATTAAACATTACATTATATACTTTGTTATCATTATTAAATGTTTTTTTTTCTTTATTATCAATATTTAATAACCCTCATACATACGAGAAACTAATTAAACAACTTAATAGAATGAAGATGTAACACTATTGTTCATAGAGGATTACATGTTGTAACATATTGATTTTTGGTAACTCATGAACCTCATTATTTCTTAATGTATAAATTCACAATATTAAAATCATCATTTTAAGTTTTAACATATTGTCCCAATTATAGACATTGTAGAGACACAAATAAAATTAAAGAGTATACATGTAATATACTCATCATTTTACTTAGTTAATATCATAATATGCATGTTGTAAAGGTAAAGATTTTGGTCTAGAGTTGGTTAAAAGTTGACAATTTTCATTACCCATATAATTTTTTAATTTGAAATAAATATTTTAACCATGATTATTACATTTATAGTTGACATTGTTAAAAATTAGCCTTTCTAGTCTATCTAGGCTACCTAGATAACTTATTATGACATTGTTAATATCATAATAAGTTTCATTCAAGCTCCACCCTTCAACTGGGTTGTTGGGAGTTCTCACTAGAGAAAGCCCTTATGGAGCATGAATAATGGGATTCCTCATATGAGGGAATCCAAAAATAAAAATCTTTTTATTTAGGGCATAGATAGTTACATTTATAGTTAGATGGGTTTATAAAGTTATAATTTAGGGATGTATAGATAGATGAAATTTAGACATAGTAGTTGTGTAGTTTAGTAGTTAAAATATAGATATGATAGTTGTTAGTATTGGAATAGATGAAATTTAGACATAGTAGTTATGTAGTTAAAATATAGATATGTTAGTTGTTAGTATAAATCGGGCAGGTTGGGTTTGTTTTAGGTTTGAAAATTCAAACCTGAAAACCCACCCGACTTTTCAGGTGAGGATAAAGAAGACCCGATTGACTTGAGCTTAAGCTCAAAACCCGCCCGAACCCGCCTGGATCGAATCGGGTCGGGCGGGTTTGTCGGGTTATCGTGTATAATGATCAGTCCTACTCTGGGGGCTGCCTCCTCTTATCGGCATAGCTCTTTTGTCACTTTGCGCTACATGAAGTTTTTCTTTTACTAGCCTGATCTTTTCAGAAGTCTCTTGAGCTGGTTCTGGCCCTAATTGTGGTCGATCTGCCATGTCTAACTAGCATTCCAGATATTTGCAAGGGCAACCATAAAGGGCCTCGTATGGTGCCATGCCAATACTGAATGGGTAACTGTTGTTGTACGCAAACTCAGCCAAGTGTAAGTGTTTCGCACATCCACCATGAAAGTTCAATACACAACATCGTAGCATATCTTCTAAAATCTGAATCAATCATTCTGTCTACTTGTCAGTCTGTGGGTGAAATGTTTTGCTCATGGTAATCTTGGTGCTCATTCTACTTTGGAAGCTTTGCCAAAAGTTTGATGTGAATCGAGGGTCTCGATCACAAACGATTGTGAGTGGTATGCCATGCAGACGTACGATCTCTTTTTCATAAAATTCGGCTAATTTGGCATGGTTTGTTAGTGCACCCAAGAAGGAGGTGAATTGGGTGTGATGGTCAATTTTAAACTTTTCCAATGACTTAGTGATATACATTGGTACATTGGAACTAAATGCATATACTAACCGTAACGTAAAATGCATAACTTAAAACACACTAGAATTTATAGTGGTTCGGTTAAGCCTACGTCCACTACCTAATCTCCCGATTAGGATTTTCTCAATCTACTAACTGATTCTCTTACAGGTGAAAAGCAAATCGTTATACATGCCCTTTTATAAGTTCAAGGCAAGCCTATCTTTTTATGGGCTAAGGATGAACCGTATTTCGTTTTTTTGGGATGAGAAAAAAACTCATGTTCCTTTTACGGGATAAGGAAGAACCGTTTTCCTTTTACGGGATAAGGAAGAGTCGTTTCTCTTTTACAGGTTCAAAGATAACCTATCATTTTACAGGATAAGGTTGAACCTATCCTTTTACGGGGTTAGGACGAGCCAATTCTCTTTTGTAGGTTCAGAGATAACTTATCATTTCGCAGGTTAAGGACACACCTTTCCTTTTACTGGTTGAGGAAAAACCATGATCCTTTTACGGGATGAGGAACAATCGTTATCCTACTTGCAGGTGAGGATGAACCTTAACATGATTTCAATCCTGAAATCATTAAGTGAACTACATTCACTTGTTCTGGTTGTTTCAATCCAGAAACACACTAGCATTACAACACAAGATAATAATGTTGGTTCTAACTGAGTAGAACACTTTACAACTAAGCTCATGTGTATAGCATGACAAAGATGTATAAATTGAAATACGTAATGCTAAGAAAAAATACACTTACAGTCATTTACCTTTCAATGTTCGGTATTGCTCTAGTGCAATTTCGAAAAGCGTGAATCATATGTAAATCAAGTAAGAGCTTCTTCGAAAATAATATGATACTAATTAAACATTGACATATAAAATGCAGGACCAGTGTAAATCGTGAACACAGACAGTTTTCAAAATAGATATAATATATAAACATGAAAACTTCTGGTTCAGTGTTCAGTAGTTAACACAACTACTGATATAGTTCAATATAGTACTTAAGATATGAAATCAAGTACAATTGTATTTCTCATGAACTATTTCTCAAATTCCTTTATCAGCATGATTGAAGTTAAGTATAAATCCAGGCTAAGAATTTGAGTAGAAACCAGTTCAAAATAGATTTTCAAAGATAGAATATAAGTGAAACACAATATGAAAATCTTTTGAATACGTAAAGTATTAGTGAAAATACTTTGTAAACTATAACAATTGAAAACATTTTGAAAACGACTAACATTCAAAAAGTTTTTAGCACAATAAAATTATGGGCAAGTTGTTTGATTCAAAGTGTTGGTATTTATAGACCTGGTAGACAATAACCGTTAGACATTTGAAATTCAAATACAGTGTGAACGTTTACACACAACGACTAGAATGTTATATGAAAATGGCAACTGCAATTTTCACTAACATTCTGGATTTTTTCAGATTTCATGAAAAAGTAAAGTCTTAGAAAAACTTAATTTATGTATCAGAAAAGATCTCTGATAAATCTGAAAAAGACTCTGTGCAAAGATCTATTCTGAAACAGTAGACTGATATAATGTACTTGTTAAAACAGTGACGATTGTTAAATTACCGTCCTGATTCCGTAATTAGCGTCCTAACGCATAATATCAACTTTGTCGTTTTGTTCCTTGAGGGCGCTCATTATGTATAAGTGTCATGTTGAACAATGAAGTGAGGGCTCTACTGACTTGTAAGCGTCTCGACTTTCTTTTCGATAGAAGTAACTTAACCCTGAAGGCGCTAATGCACAGTTAACGTCCTGTTTTGTTTTTAAACAATTAAGTGTGTAAGGGCGCTACTTTTTTGAGTAAGCGTCCTACCATTCAAAACATTTGAAAAGCAATACTAAGTACGCTTAAGGACAATTAGAGTCCTGAAAGTTATTAAGTTGATTCCAAAAGGTGATGGCGCTCCTATTCAGGTAGCGTCCTGATAGTTTATTCAACTTATAACTATCAATGTCCTCAAAGATAAAATCTTTGAAGAACTTGGAAATCTTTCAGTAAGCTGATGCTGAGTCAGCGTCCTGAAAACTTCAGATGTTAACTAAAGGGAATTCAACCTTGAATTTCATCAACGTCCTGATTTAACAAGTTCAGGATAGTGTTGTTGAGTTATTAGTGTCCTGAAAGTTTCTTGAAAACAACAATTTTGACTCGTGATTAAAAATACAATGAATGCAAATAAAAACTCTATAAATTTCAAATTAAACGTAGAAAATTAAATCATTTGAAATACTGTAAAGCATAGAATCAAAACATGCAAATACGCAGGTGATTCGTGCATGGTTTTGGCAAACGTTTGAGGAATATCGATTAGAGAAAGATATATCTTAAATACTATGTATTTCTCATTTTCTCATAATCGTTAAATCCAACTCTTTATTATGAGATCTTCAATGAACTTCGAGCTTGAGTTGAATGTCTTGAACGTTGATCGAAAGATGTGATCTTGAACCTTGATCGAATCGTTCGTGATGTGATCTTGAAAACAAGATATGATTTTTGAAGTCCTTTGATTGAAACGATTTTGAACGTCTGATATGACCTTGAGTTCCTTGATCGAGTCATTCTTTGACTTTTTGCTTTCCTGAGGTGCTGAGATAGGTTCTTGAATGAAGCTCGTTAGCATCGAAAAATATTTCGTTTGTGATCATCAAAATATACTTCATCAAGTATACTTGGGGACGTGTTAAGTGATGAACCTCTTAGGTTAACAGGGTTATCCTTGAACTTTATTGGTATGAATTGTGGAGCCTTTGTAAGTCTGTCAATGATGACCCAAATTGCATCTTGCCCTTTGTTATTTTGGGGTAAGCCAGTAACAAAGTCCATCGCTATGTTCTCCCACTTTCATTCTCCAATTGGTAAAGGTTGGAAAAGTCCGAAAGGAAGTCTGCGCTCCGTCTTTACTTGTTGGCAAGTAAGGCATCGGGCGAAAAAATCTCCAATGACTTTCTTCGTTCTAGAGAACCAAAATTGTTGTTTGACATCTTTGTACATTTTGTCTCCCCCAGGATGCATAGCGAACCTAGAGTAATGCATTTCAGTGAGCACTTCTTTTCAAACTTCAAGGTCGTTCTGTTGGTACAAATGTTTTCTTGTAGAATACTGCCCCATCATCGGAGACCGACCAGCGGGGAAGGTCTTGTCCGCTGCGGAGGAGTTCTCTTTTCTCCATCAACTTGGTGTCGTTGGCTTGGGCAACAGAGATTTTTCGAACAAGCTTAGA
This sequence comes from Paratinospora sagittata, assembly GCA_035771175.1. Lineage (NCBI taxonomy): Eukaryota > Viridiplantae > Streptophyta > Magnoliopsida > Ranunculales > Menispermaceae > Paratinospora > Paratinospora sagittata. The sequence goes on from CM069603.1 coordinate 36,009,709, forward strand.
GTTGGCAGTTAATTGGGAGAGTCTTGACCTTCCTCCCTCTTCAATGAGTTGTAAGTTGTATTCTTCCATCTCAGTAGCCAACTTCCCCATTTCAAAGTTGAGGGTGCCAGCTGCAACATATGACTTTCTACTTAGGGCATTAGCCACAACGTTGGCTTTTCCCAGATGATATTGAAGCTCAAAGTCATAGTCTTTCAAAAATTTCAACCTTCTTCTTTGGCGGTGGTTTAGGTCTCTCTGAGTGTAGATGACTTAAGGCACTTATGATCAGAGAAGACCTCAAACCATTCACTATATAAGTAGTGGCGCCATATCTTCAGTGCAAATACGACAACTGCAAGTTCTAAGTCATGAGTTGGGTAATTACCCTCATGAATTTTTAGTTGTCGAGAAGCAAATGCAACCACTTGGCCATCTTGCATTAGTACTGTACCTAAGCCTTGGAGAGAGGCGTCGGTGTATAGTAAAAATCCAACTTCATTTCTTGGAGTGATTAGTACTGGTATTGTTGTGAGACACTTTTTCAATTCCTGAAATAACAATTCATAGGTTGCGATCCAGATGAATTGTGTGTCCTTCCGAGTGAGTTTGGTCATTGGTTCAGCGATCTTAGAAAAGTCTTTGATGAAGCGTTTGTAGTAGCCAACCAATCCGAGAAAACTTCGAATTTGAGTGACATTTGTAAGCTCATTCTAGTTTAATACCGTTTCAACCTTTGAAGGGTCCACTTCAATGTCATTGCCTGAAACCACATGACCTAAGAATTGAACTCTCTTTGTCCAAAATTCGCACTTACTCAATTTTGCATATAACTGATGGTTTCTTAAGGTTTGGGGGACAATCCTCAGGTGCGTCTTATGGTCTTCCTCTGTTGGTGAATATACTAAGATATCATCTACAAAGACTACCACGAATCGGTCTAATTATGGTCTGAAGATGTAGTTCATCAAATCTATGAACGTTGTAGGTGCATTTGTTAGACCGAGCGACATGACCAAGAACTCATAATGACCGTACCGAGTTTTGAAAACCGTTTTATGTAAGTCCGACTCTTTGATTAGGGGTTGGTGATAGCCAGATCATAGATCGATCTTAGAGAAATATTTGACATTTCTAAGTTGGTCGAACAAGTTATCGATCCTGGACAATGAATATATGTTCTTGATGGTTACGTTATTCAACTTGCGATAGTCGATGCAAATTCGTAACGAACCATCCTTTTAGCAGACGAACAAAACTGGAGTGCCCTAGGGTGATGAACTTTTTTTTATGAAGCTCGCCTTATCCAATTCCTTCAATTGCTTGTCCAACTCGATTAGCTTGATGTTGGACATTCTGTATAGTGGGATGGAGATGAGTTCAGTTCTTGGTATGATTTTGATCTCAAAATCGAATTGCCGAACTGGAGGTAGGCCAGAAAGGTCGTTTAGAATAACTGTTGGGAATTCAGATATGACCGGGATATCATGTACTTCAAGAGGGTATAGTGATGATGGTTCATTGTCATCACTAAGGGATATGGCTCGGAGCTGTGCCTTGAGGAGTGTGACAGTCGAGCTGTGTGTCCATTTTCGGATTCCTTGAATTTTGACAATTTCCCCAGTTGGACTAGCTAGTCCATGCCGAGAATGATGTCGAAGTCTTCTATGTCCATCACTAGGAGATCTGCATAAATTATTTGTCCTGACATTGGAAGTTCACATCTAGAACACTTCATTTTAACGTCAGTATCAAGTCATATTGGTGTAAGACATAGATTGTGATGTCGATGGGTTCAGGTCGCAACCTCAAATGTGTTACCAATGCAGAAGATATAAATAAGTGCGCAGCACCCGAATCAAACAAGACATGCACCATTGTATTGAACAAAGGAAATGTATCTTCCACCACATTGTTGTCTAGAAGGGGTTGTTGAGCGAACACATACGCTCAGCCTTGTTGCTTTTGCCCCTGGTTCTATTGGTTATGTTTGTGTTGGGAGGGTGTAGTAGGTGGTGCTTGTTGGACTAGAGCAACAAGCGCTGGTTACTGGGCCTGCGGTGGGTGGGGACATAACCTTTTCACGTGACCAGGCTGGCCACAATTGTAATAAGTCTAACTTTGGTTATGTTAGGCCCTTGTTGTTGCTGCTGGTGCTACTGTTGTTGGCCACCTCCTTTTCCTTGGGCATTCCTGGGGCCACCCCTGCTATTCCTTCCCCCTCTATTCTAATTGTGGAAACCCTGATGGCTAAGGTTAAAAGCTTCGGCCACTGGTGTAGTAGCCTATTGTTTTTGTGAGGGGGTTGAGAGGGCTGGGTTAGAATTTTGGTAGAGCTTTTTCTTGCCTCGCACATTTTCCCGTATTTTTCCTCAGTTCCCGATCAATCTTCTCTTGCTCGTAATTCATGGCCATACTTACGAGCTCCATGAAGGTTTTAAGCTCTAAGAAGGCAAGAGCCTGGCGAATATCCGGTCGGAGGCCATTAAAGAATTTTTCAGTCTTGTCTCGCTTCGTAGAGATTGTGGAGAGAGAGAAGACTGATAATTATGTGAACGTTGCAACATATTCTCGAACCGTCATGCTGCCCTGATATAACCTTGCAACCTCTTCACGGCGCCAGGGAAATATTCATTAACGAACAATGACTCGAATTCCACCCAAGTCATAGTCTTCACATTGACCCTTGAGGCCTCCTTCACTATTTTCCACCAAAGATTAGCTCCACCAACGAGCTGGTATGAAACTAGTGAAATTTTTCTTTCATCGCTGACTCCCATAGCTAGGGGTGAGCAAAAAACCCGACCACCTGTTGAACCCGGCCGACGCGATCCGACCGTAATCGAATCAGTCGAGTTTCAAACTGTGTAGTGGGTAGGTCTAGTCCGAATCAAGCAGACCCGAAGGGTCGGGTTGCAAAGTCGAGTGCTGAAATTTTTCACCAAACCTAAACCCTACCCGCCTGATACCATATACCAAAATTCTCACCCAACCTAAACCCTACCTGTCACGACGCCCCTGACGTAGGCTGACGTCATGACCGGCACAATGTATTATACACTGTATATACCCATATACAGTATACAATACATTGTCAGCCTTCATATAGTCTCACTATCCTTTCCAAAAAATTTTCAAAATTTCGACAGCACCTCCCCATAAAATGGGCAATTCACAATTTTTCCTGATATACCACAAATCAAATCAAATATATATATATAGATAATCATCATTCCATTCATTCCACACATCTAGCCATTCTCATTTCATTCATTTATCAAATCTCATCATCATTAGCATTTCTTAATCCAATATATTTAGCTATCTTGTATATGCCCACACATCTCATCTAGATGATAATACATATATATAATGTGTGATAATTATACATATCAAAATAACAAAAATATAACCTATTTCCTCCAAGCATACTTACATATACCAGATGAGCAATCACGTGATTATCACTCACGGATTTTTTTCTTTTCCCTTCGACTCAATACCTGAAATATTGGAGGAAATGGAGTGAGGAATCAACAGCTCAGTGAATATATTTCTTGATATGACAATTATATGCATTTAGGAAAAGATGACATTTAAAATCATTTCAAACAAGTATTAAACACATGCATCATTCAACGAATATATCATACATGTCAACAACATAGATTTCATGATTTTTTCAAGAAAACAATACATTCTTTTTTCAACTAAATCCACAATCTCCCTCCTTCAAGGCAAGAGAGCGGGTCTAACCCTTGTATGACCGTTACAAGGTAGCCACAACCTCTCATTACCCAATTCACAGTCATTTCAAGGATCTTCAATCCTTGTTAGGACAGGTCTACTGACAATGAGGTTACGCATAACACTCATCCGGGTCTAATTCCTAACGAAATGACACCAATTTGCCTTTGCAAGTCTCACATGCTCCAATGCTTAAAAAAATCATTTATGAATGCAAATTAAAACACAATGCAACAATATATGCATAACATATTTACATTCAAACATTTTATATATATAAAATGTCATACAAGAACCAAAATCAAGAAAATATACTCACAGTACAAGACTTTTCCAATTTAAACACAATCATTGTCGCTTTCGAGTCCAGCTCCAATTTAAATCCAACTCACTCAACCTGTCACAACCACTCCATAATTCAATTTCATTTATTCATATCTATTTACATCTTCAATTTCTCAACTCACTTTAAATCATTAAGAATACAGATCAACCTGAATAATCTTATACCCATTCTGTGAATTTAGATTCCAACTCACTTTATGACTCATAAACAGTTGAAGAAACTACTATCTCATTTTTGTGGTCAATCTAGATATTTCCACAATAAAGAACAGTTGAAATAGATTTCCCATTTCATATTTTCACTAATTCTCAGTTTATTTTTCTACTGGAACATATATCAATTTTATTAAAAATGTAGAACATTCCTAAAATTATTCTGTCCACATCGACACGTGTAAAATCAGTCATTCTATCATTCTACTACCTTCAACAGGTATTTTATTGAGGTTTTACACGTTCGCGAAGGTCACGACAGTGAATTTTACTCGCAAAAATCATATATTTAGTTACTAAAAATATCAAATCATATCCAAAAATCATGATCTTAACATCGAAACGTCCGGAATTCAATTCTCTACTATTCTATGATCTCAAACCGGAGTTTCATTGGATTCTAATTCCATTTTATTCACTGGATATGATCATAATACTATTTACATCACTGTTCACATCGTCACTATTCATTAGAAACATGTAAATTTTTACTAAACTTGTCAAACGGTCTCCAAAAATCATGAAATTAGCATCGATGGATTCGCAACAGTGCATTCTACCATTCTATAGCCTTAAACTAGAGTTTCATCGGGTTTTAAATAATTCAAATGGTCTCCAATCGAAACTCTAAATTCCAACAAACTTCCAACTGCTATAAAAATTCCAAATGAACACATAAATTCAATCTAACCATATATTTAAGGTTCTTACAGCCTAGGAAGTGTTTTCCAACCTTTCTAGCAGATTTTCATTCACGTTGGGTAAAAACTCCAATTTTTAGAAATGCCATAAAACGACTCCCACAGCAAAAATTACTCCGCTAGAATCGTTACATCTAGCTTAGATATTAATTTCACGAAGAAATAGAGTAAAAATCACTTACCGCAGGTCCCGATTTCGCGCGAATCTCGCGTTTTTTTTTTTTTTTTCTCCTCTTTGTTCTTCTTCCGTTCGTTCGTCCTTCTTCTCTCTCTCTCTTCTTTTTTTTTTTCTTTCCTTCAGCAACTTCTTTCGTCTCTCTCTCTCTTTTCTTTTTTTTCTTTTTCATTCCAAACGTTTGAGAGTTGAAGAGAGATTCACGAGAGAGAGAGATTTTGTTTGTTTGTTTTTATATATATATATGTTAGTTTGCTTATTTGATAAGCAACTTAAAAGATGAGCATGTATTATTTTATGATTCCATGCTCTTAGACCCATTTAGCTACCCTACATTCACTTCACAACCTTATTTAAGTATTTAATCATCAACTCAATTCACATATTTAATTAACCAACCCATAACTCATAACACTTATATTATTCATTTAATCATTTGATTTATTTGCTCATACTCCTTAAATATAGCATACACGCATATATTTAGCTCTTACGTATAAAATACGTGTATTATACTTCTCAATATATGCGTACTTCAACGTATATATTTTATTAAAACTACGGGGTGTTACACTACCCTCCTGATACCATATACCAAAATTTTCACCCAACCCGCCTAATACCATATACCCATATATATATATATTACAACTATATACTATTAATAAAATGATAAATTTATATTTCAAGGGGTTCTATAAAAAGTAAGAACCTTTCAGGGTATTCTTTGATTTATAAAGAGGTACCTTTGGCCTTTTTGTTGGCCTTTTAAGAACTTGAGAATGGGTTGATTGACAAGGCTGTGGGTTTACATAAAGAGGTTGAGAGCTTTCTCACTCCTTTTACAAGCAATGTGGGACTAAAGAGAGTATTCTTTGATTTATAAAGAGGTACCTTTGGCCTTTTCGTTGGCCTTTTAAGAACTTGAGAATGGGTTGATTGACAAGGCTGTTGGGTTTACATAAAGAGGTTGGGAGCTTTCTCACTCCTTTTACAAGCAATGTGGGACTAAAGAGAGGGCTCTTCCCTTTAGTCCCAAACAACTCTTCCCTTTTTTTTACTTGACACCTATGTTTTCACTATGTAAAACTTTCAATTCATCACCTATGTTTGCTTATTGTTTTCAATGATATTTTATAAGAGATCATTAAAAACCAATGAATAACTTAATCCATCACTTTCAAAAAAAAAAAAAAAACATTAATCCATCAAATCTTTACATTAATTTATAGATATGTATATACAAATGAAAGTTTCACTTCAACTCGGGTATAGTTTATAATTACTTTATCCTATAGAAGAATGATATGTACATGTGAATTGACAAATATATCAAATTGGCTAATTAAAAAATGAGATCCATTTTGAAAACAATAAAACCTTATTATAATTAAACAAAGGATATAGATGATAATTCGAAAATTAATTTTTCAAAGTAAAATACATAGTTTAAAGATGTAATAATCATGCTCATTATCTAGCTAGGTAGCCTAGGTAGACTAAAAATACCAACTTCTAATCATGTCGACTATAAATGTAATAATCATGCTTAAAATATTTATTTTAAATTAAAAAACCATATGAGTAATGAAAATTGTCAACTTTTAACCAAATGTAGACCAAAAAGACCTTTAAAACATGTATATTATATGCTCTTTAATTTGATTTGTGCCTCTACAATGACTACAAAAGTAAAAGATGTTTAACATATTATGTATAACTCATTTCATTAAGTTTTTTAATTATTAGCTCATACCTACAAGGCTACAAAGTTATTAAACATTGATAATAAAGAAAAAAAACATTTAGTAATTATTACCAAGGTATATAATGTAGTCTTTAGTTAACAAATTTTTTTTAGCAATTCTTGTATATATATTTTTTTGTGTTTTTTATAGTTATATATAAAAAGTAATATAAGATGAGAGTTGAGGCTTAGTAGTTATGTATTTGTATATGAGATTTATTTGAAATAGAGAAAAAAATCAAGGATCTAAGTAGTTATGCATTTGCATATAAGATTTGTTCAAAGTAGAAAAAGAAATGGAGGTGTATAATCTTACATATGTTATACAAATGAATTATTGTTAAGGGTATAACATATAAGAACAATACATAAGTTTTTAACCTTTTGGTTTCCTTGCTCATGGAAAATATATAATATGGTATAATAATATAATATAATTATAAATATATAATATATAATGGCTATATATATTTCCATAAGATAATATAATACGTCATATATGTCTAGATGAAGATATATATTGATATAAGCTAATATATTAATATAACCATATAGGCTAATATATATACGTCATATATGTCATATGTATGTTTGTGCCTTTGTGGTGCGGACATTTAAAAAATTAAATATATATAATATATGCAATGAGTTTACCGTTTGAGAGAGAGAGAGAGTTAGGTAAGGAAAGGAAAAAGAGAGAGTGAGCCAGGAAGAAAAGGAGGCAATAGGGGGTGGGGCTTCCCCCTCCCTCTATTTAATCCTACATTGGATGTTAGAGAGGAGGTGAGCTCTCAAATGCTATAAAACCCCTCTCCCCTCTTTCTCATTCTTGCACATCTTCCAATGCCTCTTATGGTTTTGGGTTGTAAGAGGTCTCAACTTGACATGGAATGTCCTTGTCGGGTGCCTCGACGACCTGATAGACTTGACTTGTGGCAAATAGGGTCGGGTGCAACCACAAATAGGGTCGGGTGCAACCATGTAAATGAGTGATGTCAGGTGGCATCGGGTTGGTAGCGATGCCACCCAATTGTAGCGGGTGGGGTGGGGTTTGGGCCAAACCCGACTCAAACCTGGCCCATGCACACCCTTACCCATAGCCTCAAGAGCCTTTTTAGACTCGTCCAACCATCTCTGAGCCTTATCGGGGTTTGTGGTGCCCGAAAAAGTGATGGGCTGGAGTCTATTGTATTTTGTGATCTGATCGATTTGATAGTCTGAATCAGATCTGACAGGTGCCTGAATGGTGATCACCTGATTAGCCTTTATTTCACGAATGACTATTTGTACGGTCGCCTTCATTGCCTTAATGAATCTAATGAAAAAGTGTTTCATATATTGGAGGCATGACAAAAGGTGCAGGTTGGGTGGCACTATCTACCTAGAAGTGGTAGCAGTGTCATGAGTGGCCTGCTCTGTCTTCGAATGTGGCGATTTCTAATTTTGTGTTTTAGGAGGTGCTGCCTCTGTTGGACGATTGGTTGAGTGTGGCCTTTTACTCCATCTGGTTTGCATTTTTCTCCATTGGTAAGGAGAAAGTAGAACTCTTTTTCAGAAGACTTCAATGAAATAAAGCCAAAAACAATATAACAATGTGTTTTTCTTAGTAGTTCATAGATTCAAGAGTTCTGCAAATTTTGATCCATATAGTTTTCTAGGTATAGTGTAAGGTATTGACGAGGAGTCAAAGAATTTATATGAACATCGCATTTTGGCCAAGGTATAAAACAAAATTGGAATAGTTCATATAATATAAGTATAGTCTTCAAACCTTTTTCTCAAATGTTTTAGTTGGGTTTCGTTGAATATACTCATATATATATTTTTGAAAACTCATACGAGTCATAGAATTTCTGAAACTATCCTCGGTAAATGCCATAATCTAAACGTTCTACCGTGTTCCTATGCATTCCAACTCATTTTCTTGGTTTCCCTTGATTATTCTCAAGTTCTCATGTCCCATTTCATGTGAATTTGGTGATAAGGGAGGCAACCAAGTCAAGTCGTATGGATGCGGTCTCTGCAAACATTTTTTGAGAAGAAGTTTACCAATGATATCCTCTAAGTTTATTCGTCCCATTTTGCGTAAACTTAGTGATAGTATTAATGATTCAACCTCTCCAGATGATTTGCCATACAAGGGCGTGGGTTTCCTTGTTTTTCAATTTTGTCTAGTATCTTTAAATTTTGTTGCGTCTCATTTCACTCCAAAGTTAGTGATATAAGAGAAAATTAAAGATACAAGGAAAAATTTTGTTGTGTAATACCAACGTTTTTTTTTGTTTAAATACTAAATGAAAACTTTGAACCAACTATCATAATCTTACTCTCATTTTTATTAGAAGAAAAACTCTAACTTATTTGTAAGAAAAAAAAATCAAACTCTCAGTTTTGAATGAAAAGATTTAAATGCATATTGTTAAAACTAGCCAATATTTGTATATATGTACTATAAACTTGTGAGCCAAAGAAAAAACGAACATGCACTATACAGTCATGATATTTACTCTTCCTTAAAGTCTTAAACTATGAAACGGGCTAATTAATTTAGCGCAACTTCTATTTTGAACATATGATTTTAATTATGACTCGTAAAATAGGATATATTCAAATTAAGACCCTCATGTAAAACCCTCATTTTCTTTTGACATATGTGATAAGAAGAATGGTAGCAATTGAAAAGAGTGTTATTTTAATAAATTAAAGTTAAAATCTGACTCTAGCATATTGGTGTATTATTTTCAATCTTTTTTACATTTCTTCTGTTTCATCTATCTATTCAAATTCTTTAGCAGAAAATGGAGGTATGAAAATAAAAAAACAGAAAAAGAAAAAGAAAAAGAAAATATAGGTAGCAAATCAAACAAAACTATCACGTACGAAACTAGAATTCTTGTGAAAGCCCAGAGAGAAGTAACATCTTGGTTCTACGCGGCTTATACAAAGCCTCCAAGGGCTTAAGCTTGGGCATGGTAGTACCAGGCGCTTCACTCATCTCTACCATTTCTCCCCCTACTCTTTCCCACTCAAAACACTGTATAAGCCCTCCCAAAACCAAACTCACCACTCTCATCCCTAACCCTGCGCCAGGGCACCCTCGTCTTCCCACTCCAAACGGTATAAACTCAAACCCCAAACGATCTTCGAATCTCTCCGGTTTGAACTTGGTCGGCTCCGACCACACCTCAGGGTCCCTATGAATTGCCCACGCATTTCCCAACACTATCGTCCCTGCCGGTATCTTGTACCCTCCAACCCTGCATTCCTCTGATGAAGCATGCGGTACTAGAAGTGGGCCTGCAGGATACAATCTCAGAGTCTCGTTGATGATGCAATTTAGGTATGGAAGTTTTGGAAGATCCGAATCTTCCAAAACCCCACCGTGTTCTACCTTTGTATCGATTTCTTCTCTGGCTTTCTTCATCACTTCTGGATGGTTCAGCAACAGCGCCATCGCCCATTCCATCGTTATCGCCGATGTATCTGTTCCCGCCGTGAACACCATCTGAGAATTTTTAATCCAATTTTTAAAATAATTATGGAGATTTAATGAAAAAAACCCTCGACCCCTAAACCCTAATCCCTAAAAATGAAAGATAATTAGTAGCTTACAGATACGATTCCTTTGATGACATCGTCGGTGAAGAATTCTGGATCTGCTTTCTTAAGCAAAAGTAGGCTATCCGTCAAATTTCTAATCTCCTTCTTCTCCGAATTCGTGGTAGTACTGTTTCTCCGACGCTCATCGATCAACGATTGCAGGAAATCATCTCTCACTTTCTGTAATTTCACGATCTTGTTATCCAATCCGAGAAATCCAAACCGCATCAAAACAGGAAAGAAATCGCCCAACCCCATAGACATATTAGGAACGAAGGTCTCCTTCATAAAATCCAGAACTTTCTTCCTCTCTTCAACACTCATCTCGGGATCAAAACACCTCTTTCCCACCGCCATTCGCATCATAACATCAATCGCCAGCTCTAAAAACGTTGACTTCAGATCCAGCTTCCAAAATCCCTCGCTATCCGCATCGGATCGCAGAAACAGTTCCTTGATCAGACGCTTGATCTCTTCGTTACGGAATCCAGAAGACGATAAAAGAGTGTTGGATGAGAAGATCTCGGTGGAAGCGATGCGGCGGAGGACGCGCCAGTGGTGGCCGTAAGGAGCCCAGGCCAGCGTGGTGTAGTGGTAGCCGAGGTGTTCTCCGGCGAGGCAACGTGGGCGATTCGCGAAGATGGTGTCGTTGGTGGAGAAGGATTGTTCGATGGCGGATGGGGAAGAGAGGACGAGGACATTGCGGAAGCCGAATCGGAGCAAGAGGATTGGACCGTATTGATTTGATAGAGATTGTAGTGTTCGGTGAAGGGGTTTTTTGAGGAGGTGAAGATGGCCTATAATGGGAATAGCGAATGGGGATGGAGGTAGGTTTGAATGGGTGAGTTTGAAGAAGAGACGGCTGCAGAGAAAGAGGAAGAAGAAGAGGGTGAGGTATGTGAAGAGTTCCATGGTGAGGATAGAGCAGCTGATGTTATTGAATTTGAGTGAGTGAAGAGGATTGAGAGCAGATGCACTGCATAAGAAATCTTCGTCTTTCTAACTTAAGCAGTGCTGATCCTTTTGCTAAAGTCTAATCATAGAATCCAAAATAGAGATTTCTGATAAATTAATTGGGATTGTATTCTCCTTGGTCTTTGAGGAGGCTACAAGTGGACTTTTGGCCAAAATACAGCTGATGTATTTTTTTTTCCTTAAATACGGCCACCAATGTTCTATTAGCCAAAATATAGCACTTTGGCCACGTTGGCATTTACGTGGCCAAAGTGCTAACATTTTAAAAAAAATTTAAAAGAAAACACCTAAAAACGCCATTATCATTTGAAATTCTCTTCCATTTTTCTATTAGAAAACTCTTTTATATTTTTCACATACAACGGCCTTGTTTAGAAGGACGGCGACGCGCTTTGGATGTCATTTGATATTCACCCATTTGCGATTGAAACGTGATTTTCAAAAAATTTTAAAGCGTTTTGATTAAGCTTTTTTTTTTTGTTTTTGTTTTTGCGTTTGTGTTTGCGATTGCGTTTGACAAAAATTCTTTTAGGTAAAAACGCCCTTTCATTTTTAAACGACGCCAATATTGTATATAACTTGTATAATTTTTATAGACACACTGTATAATATAACCTGTAAAATTTTACATAACTAAAAAAATAAAAACTCCCAATCAAAAAGAGTTTTCAATTGAAAACTCTCAATCATAAGGAGAATTGAAAACTCCATTCATTGGTCGTTTTCGTGTCTAATATTTAAAAAATAAAAGAGTCTCGCCATGTTGGTGTTCAATTGGTAGTTAACGCGGCAAAACTACTGTAAAATAGCAAATATAAGTTTTATCTCTCTATTTCAGCTAATTTTTTTTTAATCAACTATATATCAGCAAAAATTCTGGCTAGATGTCGTCATGAGGATAACAAGAAACGAGGAGTACCTACGCAATTGGTATAGCTTAATTAGTAAAACTGTTGAAGGTATAAAAAATGTCTTTTAAGTTCACCTAATGTGGTACAATATAGACCATGAGATCTGTATTAAAGATGATTGAGAGATGAATGTCTCAGATTTGAACTTGTGCTAATCTTAATTACATCCACTTGAGGAGAGCTGTTCAATGCTTTTATAATGCTCGAACACGGATTAGTCTTGTCCGAAGAATAGAGACACTATGTGAGAAACCAACACAAAAAAAAAAAAACTCTAAAGTTCAAATATTGTTTATTTAACCTATCAATTAATTAATTAATTAAGGAAGAATCGGCGGATGAAATAAAACCTTTTGGAAGAATCCCTGGCTTTTGGTGGTATTGCAACTAATGCTTTGTGTATTTGTGTTCTATACTATTCTTCTACACTCAACTCATATATGTACATCAGATTTTTTTGAATTATGCACGTAATACATGATGCAAGTCAATCTAACAGACAAGTATGTAAACGTTTGAGCGTAGAAAAAGAGTTTGTATAGCATCTCTCCTCCCACAATTCAAACACCACATTTAATTTTTCGAGGAAAATATGAGTTCTCCAGGATCTAGATCATGTAGTCCACGCTGTTGTCCAACTCTCATAATAAAAGAGCCAAGGCCCCACTTCATTTATATGTACAGGAGGATTTGGAGGTTCGAATCCCTAGCAGTGGTGTGGGGGTTCACATGCTTTACCACAGTCGAGCAAGCTCCCGTCGAAGAATAAGAAAAATGGTGCTTGATACTTGTTATGTATAGAACTAGAACACACACACATATGGTATAGTATATGGATGGTCCAAAAACTATAACCATGTCGATATTGTAGTAAGTGGTATAATTTTGGATTTTAGTTTTGAATCATTTTAGCAGAAGCAGCAAGAAGCTAGCTTGTTTATTGCTTGCTTCACAAATGCACATTAAAAACATACGCATGATTAAAAGTTGGCCTTTGCTGAATGCTAGATGTAAATTATTTGGAGTTGAAAGCTGACATTTGCTAGATTGTTAAATGCAACTTATTTTGGTTGGAAGTTGGCCCTTACAGAATACTGCAACTTATTTAGGTTGGAAGCTGACCCTTGCAGGATTGCTAAATGCAGCTTATTATTTTTTAATTTCATAAATATATGCATATGTGTGCAATTATTGTTATATTGTGTATATTCCTGTTTTGAATATTTATTTTGATAATTTGCCTAAAGTATGGAAACCCGCTAGGGGACCCACTGGACATAAAGTTTACTCTTAAATTTTATCTCAAGGAAATTAGTGTCAAGAGAGAAGAAAAAGAGGACGAGGAATAAATGAAAGAAAAATGAGACGTAAGCAACAAAAAATTATATTTATGAATATTCTCATATAAGCCGACCTATATGTATAAAAGTTGAAATATATTCGACACTAGTGTGTGCTAGTTATAGTTAAAACATGTAAAACTTATAGCATATGTAAGAAGATGATATTTGTGTACTATAGAAAATAAGTCATACAATAAAATAAGGTTTATTTTAGAAGTACAACAATTGTAACCTGAAAATTTCTGATAAAAATTTTTAAATGAGAAAAATTTTGGGGTGTGACACTCAAAGTTGCTGCTAAAGTAGTACGTATAGAATACTTAAATACGCCAATTAAACAAAATTTAATGCTGATGATCTCTGCAATTCAAAGTGATATATTGATTACTCAAATATGAAATCAATCAAAGACACATTAATACACATCACATTAAACACTACAAAAGACAACTTTTAAAAACCTCGTACATACTTTTATAAATATATATATGGAACTAGCAGAGGATTCCACAAACACACATTTCTTAGAAAAAAAACACATGCATGCGACTAATAAAGTAGTAGTACTCTTCAAACTCTCAAAGTTGCTCATGAAGGACATGAAGAAGCACTCCACGGGGCCTATACAGAGCTTCCAAGGGCTTGGCCTTAGCCATAGCTCCACTTCCCATCCCAACACTCATATCCACCAATTCCACCCCGACTCGTTCCCAATCAAAACACTGAACCAAACTCCCTACTATCAATCCCAGCGTCTTCAATGCCAGTCCTTCACCTACACATTTCCTCCTTCCCATCCCAAATGGAATCCAATTCGCTCCGTTCCTCTCACCGCTGCTGCTCCGGTCATGATCTCCCTCAAATCTCTCCGGCTTGAAAGCCGACGGCTCTGACCATTCATTCGGGTCTTTGTGAATAGCCAATATGTTCACTAACAGCATTGTGCCTCGCGGGATGCTGTACCCTCCAATTGTGCAGTCTTCCGATGCTTCTCGAGGGACGAGAATTGGTGCGAAGTTGCAGATTCTTAGTGTTTCGTTGACGACGTTACGGAGGTAAGGAAGCTTTAGTAGATCGGATTCTGTGAGTAGTCGACTGCGTCCTACGTTTGAATCGATTTCATCTCTTGCTTTCTTTAGAGCCTCCGGATGGTTTAAAAGTAGTGCCATTGCCCATTCCATGAACAGCGCCAAAGCTAAGGTTCCTGCTGTAAACATCATCTAAAACCACATGGATATGTATAGAAATTAATCAAGCAATGTCAAAATAACAAAATGCTAAAATGCGTGGCATCTATAATTTGTACATTGTTACAAACATTTTCATAAATTCACTACTAAATTATCTCGGTATATGATTTAGGTCAATCCAATATTGTATTAAATGAAATGTTCCGTCAATAAACACTGTGAATGTCAATATAACACTATTCAATAAGAGAAATGCTTTGGTAATATGTTTTTTTTACACATATTTTTGACATTTTTATGAGAGTTGTTAGATTGCCTCGAATCACACATTAATTGAACAATAGTAGAAAAATGCTTTCATATTTTCAAGTGTAACATAGAAAAAGACTTAGTTGAATTAAATAGTAGTAAGTAAAAATGTTTTTGTATATAATCTTGTAGCTAATCTAGCCAGTGTGGCTTTTGTGAGGCCTTAGAGGTCTGATTTTCCTATCAATAAAACAAAAGGTACTGCAGGACTTGGAAGCAAATTGAGTTAGTGTACTCATGGGTGTGGCTCCCTTAGACCATCATAGTCACTCACATGGTGCTAAGATGATTGAAAAATTCTGATAAAAGAAAAAAAAAGATGATTGAAAAGGTTTTGGACTGAGTACATCATATGAGTTTAGTTTAGAGTGTAGCTTACATTGTTTATGTGGTGACATGGTAATTTAGAGTATTAAATGAGACACGCATGATTATGCACCACTACTTTTCTTCCAATTATATAATACAATCAATTCAATGCACTGATAGATTGTATTGAATCATGTATCTACAATGCATGCAATTTAATGATATATCTGAATTGATGTTTCTATTACATTAAGTGTCAACTAGAAAATTTAACATGGCTATATCAACTTCCAATGCTTTTAAAAAAAATCAAAATCAACTTATAATACTTAACGGTGGCCCTATCTTCTTATAAGGAAAATATTTTGAAAACTTACTTTTCAAATACATTTTATTGATATTGTGGATCGTTTTAAATTATATATTAACACGTGATTCAAGATAATTAAATAACTCTTTTAGGCATTATCAACAAAATGTGTTTAAAAATTATGTTAGTTAAATATTACTCATTTTAGAATTACATTATGCATACAGGTGATATGAGGTTAAGTAACACTTTTTCTATTCCTTAATTACAAAAAGAATTCTTTGTCGGGCGTGAATTGCGTGTAGTGCTAATGAGTTGGAATGGGCCTGACCATGCTTCAACTAATAATTGAGGTTGGTGGGCTTTTTTTCTAACTTGTTTTTATTTAATTATTTGAGTGTTAGAGGGGCATGTAGTCATCTCAGCATTGGTGAATTTTATGAAATGGCATACTACCACATAACCTGAAGTTATATATACATGTATATGATGAATATGACAAACAACATTTATATACATCATCATTATCAGTGCTGAATTTTCTGAATAAAAAGGGCAAAAAAATCGTGATATTTTTTTTTCAGACAAATAAATAAATAAATCATGATATATATAGAACTAGTGCTTTATGAATAGATCCATAAGTGGAGGTACCCCCACTCTCACTTACTTTGGAATAATAATTAATCTATATATGTTAATTGATCAAAGGACATAAATATAAACATAACCATTGGATTGCATTTCCTTGCAAAATAAAATAAAACTATTGGATTGTCGTGAAGCAGGTATAGGCACATGATGATTCAATATAATGGTATATAATAATATAGAAAAGTAAAAAGGTCAAATTCTTACCAGTACAATGCCTTTGATAATGTCATCCGTATAATACTCAGGATCTTTCTCTTGCAAGTATAGCAGAGCATCAATGATTGCTGCTTTCTTCTTCCCCTCCTTTGAACAACTACGACGTTCCTCCATTAATCTCTGTATAAAAACATCTCTATTCTGCTGCAACTTCATCATGCTCCTCCACAGTCCACCGATCCATCCACCTCAAAAATGGGAAAAAATCTCCCAAAGCAAATGACTCTTGTGGATGAAATCTACTAGTCATTTTCTCCAATTTCTCCTTACTTTTCTCTGCTTCTACCATCTCTTCTTCTCCAAAACAAGGCTTAACACCAAGCATCCTCATTACAATATTGAACCCAACTTTAGAGAACGCAGATTTCAACTCCACCTTCACAAACTGATCATCTCCTCCATACGCTTTACACATTTGTTTCATCAAAACTCGAATCTCCTCGAGACGGGTACCGGCCGATAGGATTAGGCCGTTGGTCGAGAAGATCTCGACGGCTGTAAGGCAGCGTAAATTACGCCAGTGATCGCCGTAAGGGGCGGCAGTTACGGTTGTGTATGTTGGTTTTGTCCACCTCAATGAAGAGCCGCCATCAATAGTCAAGAAATGCATGTAATGAATAGTCAACAAAATCAAGCCGCATGGGATGTATGGGCTGGCTGCATGAAGCACGTGGACAAAATGATTTTGTTTTAGCTCCTATAAATATAACTCATTCTTCATTGT
Source organism: Paratinospora sagittata (assembly GCA_035771175.1). NCBI lineage: Eukaryota > Viridiplantae > Streptophyta > Magnoliopsida > Ranunculales > Menispermaceae > Paratinospora > Paratinospora sagittata. The sequence continues at coordinate 36,027,157 of CM069603.1, forward strand.
AAAAATCATCCCTGTGAATACAATTGTTGCCTCCCGTGGACGTAGGTATTTTTGCCGAACCACGTTAAACTTTGGTTGTCTTGTTTTTCTTTCATGCTTTCGCATAACAAATTGGTATCAGAGCTTAGGTGAAGCTTTAGAAGAAAACGGACACTCGGTCGAATTTTTCGAGATTTCATTGAAAAATTTGAGATTCTGTATCAGTGATCGGAATTGTTTTCTGATCATTCGTGGAGGTAGCTCTCGTTTCCAGGAATCCAACGCAATAAACGGCGAGAAAAACAGACAAGAAACGAGTCCCCGGGAGCCGTTCAAAGTCTAGGAAAAATCTCTGTAAATTTTTTGTTGCAGCGCGAAGGGGAGAAGAAGCCGGGTGAAGAAGACGGATCAGACCCTGATCCGATCCGACCCGCCTGTTTATTCGGACCTAACTATTCATCCTGGCCCGCTGTTCATCCGGCCCAACTGTTCATTCAGGCCCGACTATTCATCCCGCCCAACTGTTCATCCGACCCGACTATTCATCCGGCCCAACTGTTCATCCGACCCAACTATTCATCCGGCCCATTTTTTGTCTACTGTTCATCCGACCCACTATTCATCCGACATTATTCATCCGACACTATTCATAAGGCCCAGCCCGATTTTCAGTCTGACACTATTCATCCAGTCCATTTTTGTCTAATTTCGTCAAAGTCAGACTCGTTTCCACCATTTTCGACAGTTCCGGACGCAACCGTGCAATCAGTTTCTGCAGATTCAACTCCGAAGTTATTGATATAGCTTAGTTTGGAGTTATTTATCATTTGTCAAGCATTTTTCGGCGTCATACATATCTTCGGTCTTAATGGCGGAAGAAATCCCAACCACAAGTAAGCCTTGGCAAAGAACTTCGATATCCAACGCAAAGTTCGAGGTGGAGAAATTCAACGACACCAACAACTTTGGCATGTGGCAATGCGAAGTTCAAGATCTACTATTCAGGGAAGGATCACATATCGCCTTGGAAGCCAAGCCCAAGGATATGTCCGATGATTATTGGCATTTTGTAAATCGTCAAGCTTGTGGCACAATCAGACTCTGTTTGGCCAAAGATTAGAAGTACTTTGTCATGAAAGAGACTATGACAATAAGTCTCTGGAAGAAACTGGAGGACAAGTACATGACGAAAAGTGTAGAGAACCGCCTCTACCTGAAGAAGAAGCTCTATCGTTTTCAGTACAAGGAAGGTACTCCCATGAGTGAGCATCTTGATAAATTTAACAAGATTCTTGCTGATCTACTAAATCTTGATGTTGACCCTCTTGATGAGGATAAAGCACTATTGTTGTTAAACTCTTTGCCTGAAAGTTATGAACATTTAACAACAACTTTGCTATATGGTAAAGATGAGGTTAAATTCAGTGATGTTTCAAATGCTTTGGTGAACAACGAGTATCGAAGGAAGGACCAACGCGATCACAAGGAAGCATCACCAGCAGCCTTGACGGTATCCAGAGGCAGGGCTAACAACAGATCGGATAGATCCAGTGGGCGAGACCGATCTCGCTCAAAGTCAAAAGGACCTTCATCACGTCAACGTCTTGCAAAGGATGAATGTGCCTATTGTCACCAAAAGGGGCACTGGAAGAAAGATTGTCCAAATAATGACAAGACAACTGCAAATGTGGCACAGAAGGCTGAAGAAGATTCTGCCTTCTCCGTTTCATCTATAGACAATCAGTCTGATAGATGGATATTAGATTCCGGCTGTTCCTATCATATGTGTCCGAATCGACATTGGTTCTCAAAACTGGATGAATTCGATGGAGGAGTCGTGCTAATGGGCAACAACAATACCTGTCAAACAAAGGGTATTGGAACTATACGCCTCAATATGCATGACGGTACAACAAGACGGCTCACGGACGTCAGATATGTCCCAGATCTGAAGAAAAATCTGATCTCCCTAGGAGTCCTTGATTCCAGCGGTTACAAGGTAACCATTGAAGGTGGAGTTCTGAAGGTTGTACGTGGAGCATTCTTGGCCATGAAGGGTACTCAGAAAGGACATCTCTATTTCCTTGACGGACACACTGTAATCGGAAGTGTCTCAGCTTGCACCAGTTCTAACAATGTTTCATCAGACACTTCCCGACTTTGGCACATGCGGCTCGGACATGTTGGAGAGAAGGCTCTTCAAACCTTGATAAAGCAAGGTTCTCTGAAAGGTGCAAAAATCGGGAAACTTGACTTCTGCGAGCACTGTATCTTAGGCAAGCAGACGAGAGTCAAGTTTGGCACTGCAATCCATCGCACCAAAGGAACATTGCATTATGTTCATACCGACGTTTGGGGACCCTCTCAAAATGTTTCATTGGGAGGTAAACGTTGGTTTGTTACTTTCATTGATGATTTCTCACGCTATGTTTGGGTTTATACCATGAAGCATAAAGATGAAGTGCTCGATCTCTTTCTTATATGGAAGAAAATGGTAGAAACCCAAACGGGAAGAAAGATTAAGAGGCTTATGTCACGACGCCCCTGACGTAAGCTGACGTCATGACCGGCACAATATACTATACACTGTACATACCCGTATACAGTATACAATACACTGTAAGCCTTCAGGTACTCTCACAATTCATCTCAAACTTAAAGAATTTTTTTTTTTTATACCACAAATCAAATCCAATCAACTACCTAGATGATCATTCCACAAATTAAATTTCCAACTGATAAATACATTTCATCATCCCAAGCATTATTACCACACAACCCATCTAGGTGATAGTATATTTATAGTATGTGATAATTATACATATCAAAATAACAAAAATATAATCTATGTCCTCCAAGCATACGTACACGTACCAGACGAAGGTTCACGTGTCACGGAGTTTTCCTTTTCCCTTACCTGAAATATTGGAGGAAATGGGGTGAGCAATCAACAGCTCAGTGAATATAGTTCGTGAGATGGCAATTATATACATTTATAGAAATATGACATTTAAAATCATTTCAAACACTTATTCAACACATGCATCATTCAATGAATATATTGTACATGTCAACATCATAAATTTCATGAGTTTTCAATAACATAATGCACAATCTCCCTCCTCCGCAAGGCAAGAGAGCGGGTCTAACCCTTGTATGGTCGTACAAGGTAGACACAACCTCTTAATACCCAATTCACAGTCATTTCAAGGATCGCAACCCTTGTTAGGACAGACCACTGACAATGAGGACTCGCAAAACCTCATCTGGGTCTAATTCCTAACGAAAGGACAATGAGGAATCGCAAAGCCTCATCATTAAAACCTCCACTTGCTAAAAATCAGTTTGCATGATCCATAAAACTCAATGCATTATATATGAATATAACATGCATACAATCAAACATTTTATATGCGTATAATGTCATACAAAAACCAAATCAAGAAAACTATACTCACAGTGGTTACACGGGTTTTCTAAGTCAACCTCTAAAAATCGAGCAGCAATAGTGCTTCCTCAAGAGCGTTTATCCATGCCCTTAAGCTCTCAATTTAAACACTGAAATGACCATAGATTATCATGAGAATCATCATTTACCATTTCGGTAGCTACTAAAATATCAACTCACTGTTTACAGTACTATTCATTTTTTACTATTCATTTTTTACTATTCACTATTCACTATTACTATTCACTATTCACTATTTACATTTACTATTCACATTTACTATTTACTATTCACTATTCACTATTACTATTTAATATTTCCTATTTACTATTTACATTTACTATTTACTATTTACTATTTACTATTTACCATTTATTTTTACTATTCATCCGAAAGATGTAAATTGCATTAAAATTGTCCAACGACTCCAAAAATCATAAAATTGAATCTAACCACATATTCGAGTTTCTAACAGTCCAGGGAGCATTTTCTACCATTCTAGCGGAGTTTCATTCACGTTGGGTCAAAACCCCAATTCTTGAAAACACCGTAAAACGGCTCCCATAACAAAAATTAGTCCGCTAGAATCGTTACATCTAACTTAGATAGTAATTTTACGATGAAAAATAGCAAAAATAACTTACCACAAGTTCGGATCTCCTTCCGTTTCCTTTTCTTTCTTCCTTCCTTCCTTTCCTTTCTCTCTGTCTGCTCGTTCTTCTCTCTTTCTGCTTCTCTTGTTTTTTTTTTCTTTTGCTGCAACTCCTCATATCTCTTCTTTATTCTTTCTTTTCTTTTTTATTACTTTTATTTTTATATCATTCTAGTTGCCACACGTTGGAAGCAACTAGAATGATATTTTATTTATTTATTTATTTATTTATTTAGATTTATATATTCAAATGATTCCATGCACCTTGACTCCCTTTATTAACTAACTCCTCCATCACATTTCATTAAATTCATTCAATCATAATCAAATCCACATTTTTAATTAACCAATCCCATAAATTAATCAATTTAATTCACATGTATCATCTTCATTTCATAATTTTATTTATTTACTAGTCCTACACGTGTATATTTAGCGAATACGTAAAAAAATACGTATATTATTCATCTCGATATATGCGTACTTCAACGTATGTAGTTAATTAAAATTACGGGGTGTTACAATCTCCCCAACTTAAGGAATTTCGTCCTCGAAATTTAACAGATAAGGAGAAATGTACCTCAAGTGGTAAAGAGATCAGGAAATGTCTCCCTCATCCAGTCATCGCGTTCCCAAGTCTGTTCCTCATTATCATGAAACTGCCATTTGACTCTGACCAAAGGAATTGCTTTATTTCGCAATTGTTGAACCTTCCTATCAAGAATCTGAATGGGCTTTTCTTCATATGTAGCATCCTCCCCAACTTGTAACTGTGTTACATCTAAAAGATGTGTCGAGGGTGGATACTTCGTAGGGTCTGAATGATATTTTCTCAACATAGAAATATGAAACACATCATGAACACCGACTAGCTGAGGAGGCAAAGCAATCCGGTATGCTAATGGACCAATCCTCTCTGTGATTTTAAACGGTCCAATAAAGCGAGGAGACAATTTTTCTTTCACCCCAAACCGCATCTGACCTTTCCGTGGCGAGACTTTAAGCAACACGAGGTCATCTACTGCAAACTCTAAAGGTCTGTGGCGGTTATCAAAATAACTCTTCTGTCGGTCTTGGGCAGCTTTCAGTCTCTGTCTGATCTGTTTAACTTGCTCAGTGTGATCAATAACAACTTTCAGTCCCAACAACTGTGATTCGCCAACCTCATACCAACAAGTCGGAGATCTGCACGGCCTACCATACAAAGCTTCATAAGGTGCCATGCCAATACTGGCCTGATAGCTGTTATTATAAGCAAACTCACACAATGGTAAACTTTCACTCCAAGTCCCACCAAACTCTAAAATACACGATCTGAGCATGTCTTCCAGCATCTGAATCACCCTCTCAGTCTGGCCATCAGTCTGAGGATGAAATGTTGTACTAAAGCGGAGATGAGTACCAAATCGGGCCTGCATAGCCTGCCAAAAGCTCGATGTGAACCGCGGATCTCTATCCGACACAATAGAAACAGGTATACCATGCAACCTGACAATCTCCCGCACATACAATCTGCTCAGTCTATCAATCGAGTCTTTAGTGGTCATTGGAAGAAAGTGTGCAGATTTAGTCAATCTGTCAACTATTACCCAGATGGCGTCAAATCTACCCTGAGATCTGGGCAATCCTGTGATAAAGTCCATCGTGATATGCTCCCATTTCCATTCTGGAATAGATAATGGTTGCATTTGACCTCCTGGTCTCTGATGTTCAGCTTTCACTTGCTGACACACCTCACAATTTCGCACATACTCAGCTATATCTTTCTTCATCCCATGCCACCATACTGTTCTCTTCATATCATGATACATTTTTGTAGACCCTGGGTGAATGGTATACTGAGATCTGTGTGCTTTTTTTAATAACTCAGCCCTCAATGCTCTATCCACGGGTACCCATAATCTCCCCTGATAACGCAGGACACCATCTGGACCTTTCTGCCAATCTGCCCTGTCTGCACTATCTGCCCACGACTCATACATACCAAGATCAGGATCATGCTGCTGCATATCCTTAATTTTTTGAATAGACGAATCTGTCACCTGTATATGCATCTGAGCACAAATGTCAACTTGTGGAGCCATGGAGAGAACACTCATCATAGTAGCTCTCTCTAAAAGTCGCCACTCCTGGGCCATCTGACAAGCTACCACTTGGGTCTCAACCCGTTTTCGGCTCAATGCATCAGCTACGACGTTGGCCTTTCCAGGATGATATTCTAACGTGAAATCATAATCTTTTAGGAATTCCAACCATCTACGCTGTCTCATATTCAACTCTTTCTGGTCAAACAAATATTTCAGACTTTTGTGATCTGAATACAGTGTGAACTTTTCCCCATAGAGGTAATGTCTCCACAATTTCAATGCAAATACCACAGCTGCTAGTTCTAAATCATGTACAGGGTAATTCTTCTCATGTATCTTCAGCTGTCTGGATGCATAAGCAATCACTCTACCCTCTTGCATCAATACACATCCCAAACCTAAATGTGATGCATCTGTGTAAATCACTAACTCCTTTCCAGGTTCTGGGAGTACTAAAACTGGGGTAGTAGTTAGTTTTTTCTTCAACTCAGTGAAAGCATCTTCACATGCAGAAGTCCACACAAATGACACATTTTTCTGAGTCAGCCTTGTGAGTGGGGAAGCCAATCGGGAAAAGCCTTCCACAAATCTTCGGTAATAACCAGCGAGACCCAGAAAACTACGGATTTCAGTCACTGTGGTTGGTCTTGGCCAATTGATGATTGCCTCAACTTTAGCAGAATCAACAGAAATACCTTCTGCACTAACCACATGACCTAAAAATCTCACCTCATGTATCCCAAACTCGCATTTACTGAATTTAGCATACAACCGATTCTCTCTCAGTGTTTGCAAAGTGATGTGGAGGTGCTGCTCATGATCCTCCTGAGTCTTGGAATAAATGAGGATATCATCAATAAACACAATAATGAACTGATCCAGATATGGTCTGAATACCCTTTGCATCAAATCCATAAACATGGCTGGGGCATTGGTTAGTCCAAAGGGCATAACAAGAAACTCATAGTGACCATACCGTGTTCTAAACGCAGTCTTTGGTACATCCTCTTCCCGTATTCTTAGCTGATGGTATCCAGATCTTAAATCAATTTTAGAGAAAAATTTAGCACCATTCAACTGATCGAATAAATCATCGATACGGGGTAAAGGATACTTATTTTTCACTGTCGCCCTGTTTAGCTGTCTATAATCAATGCATAACCTCAAGCTGCCATCCTTTTTCTTCACAAACAGGACAGGCGCGCCCCATGGTGACATACTCGGGGTGATAAACCCTTTTGCCATCAACTCCTCTAATTGCACCTTGAGTTCCTGTAACTCCTTTGGCGCCATTCGATAGGGTGGAATTGAAATAGGCTTTGTAGCTGGTATCAGTTCAATAATAAAATCAATTTCCCGTACTGGTGGTAATCCTGGTAAATCCTCTGGAAAAACATCTGGGTACTCACATACTATAGGAATATCTGCTATCTGAACGCCTAAGTCTTTTTCATTTGCTGGCTTTATACTAGCCAACATCCCTATCTCTGCATTAGTGGCCATCCTACCTCGAGTGGGAGAGTTTAAAGACGTCTTGCCACTATAAATAAAGGCGGGTTGTCCTGGTATTTGAAAGACGACTTTCTTATCAAAGCAGTCCACATGGGCATGATAGGCAGCCAACCAATCCATACCCAGTATAGCATCGAATTCCAGGAATTCTAAAACCCTAAGATTCACAATCATTTCATGATCCGCATATTTGACCACACACTTTTCACACAACATGTTTGGGTAGATTCGATCTCCTGCTGCAGTACTCAGAACCAACGGTGTACTAATCCTAACAGGAGTTAAATGCAACCTATCTACCATGTGGCCAGCAATAAATGACAAGGTGGATCCAGCATCAATTAACACATACATCATAGTGTCGCAAATAGAAATCATACCTTCCACCAAGTTCTTGTTCGCCTCTGGATCTGGCTCGGTAACAGCCCTGGCTTGCTCTCTGACAAGCGTGGGAATAGGAACAGTAGCAGATGGATTTGTTGGAGTCTGCGGGGCTGACTGCAAAGGACACTGGTACGCTTTATGTCCCTTGTTCCCACATCGAAAGCATGTGAAAAGAGGACGATATGCAGATGAAGCTGTCTGCGACGTAGTGCCTGGCATGGAACGCCAACCACTCTGACTGCCTAGTCCCCTATGCGGCCATGGTGCCCGAACCGACGATCCCTGTGTCGGTGGCCTCGTAACAGACTGTGATATTCTGTCTGCCGGTGGTGGTAGCGTTGCTGCTGGAGGAGTAACTGGAGTAGGCCTCTCAACTATCTTTGCCTTTTTCTGTTCACCCCACCAGTTTCTGTCCCATCTCTGCTTTCTCGGACTCTGATAAGATACTTGCTGCTCTATACCTGCCTGTGATGTGGGCATTGCCCGTGGTGGCTTATTTTTCATCTCGACTGTCTCATAATCCTGTGCCTGTCGCATTGCCTGATCATAAGTTTGAACACCAGCAAGAGCTAAACCTTTCTGGATTGGATCATTAAATCCTTCCCTGAGCCTCTTCATTCGCATCAGATCTGTTTGTACCATCTCAGGGGCAAACAAGGCTAATCTATTGAACTCATATTCATATTCTCTCACAGACATGTTTCCTTGTTGTAATTCTATAAATTGTTTATGCCTTTTGTCAACCTCAGACGGGGGATAGTATGTCTTGTAGAATACTTCTTTAAATTGATCCCAAGTATCTATGGGTCCCTGAGCTCGGCTTATTGTTTGCCACCATCTCTCAACCTTACTCGAAAATTTAAATCGAGCAAGTTTAATCTTGTCCCTATCCAGTGCATGCATGTCCTCAAATATAACTTATATTCTCAGAAGCCAATCCTCAGCAACCTCTAACTCTAGACTGCCATCAAACATAGGCAGCTCACGTCTTTTAAATGCTTTCATCACATCTTCATATCTGCGAGTCTCATCTATAGCCTCATGAGTCTGTACTATTTCCTGCACTGGCACAGGTTGTTCTGCAGATGCACCCGCACTACTGGCACCAACCTCGGGTACTACAGGTGCTGGAGGCCCTTGATTCTCCTGAAGACGTGTCAACATACGCATCATCTCAGCATTTTGTCTCTGCTGAGCTATCATCATTTCTTCCAGTTGCTTTAACCTTTCTTCTTGTGGGTCCATGATTGCCTGATCCTTCCCTTTCAATCTGCCATTCACAGAGATAAAGGAGCATATAAGTCAGACAATCCGATTACTCAATCTTTATAGATACGTTATTTACCCGTACATAAACCCATAAAAACAAACATAAGATATTAAAGCTTTTAATCTTTTAGGCTTTTAATCCTAAACGTAGGCTCTGATACCAATATTGTCACGACGCCCCTGACGTAGGCTGACGTCATGACCGGCACAATATACTATACACTGTACATACCCGTATACAGTATACAATACACTGTAAGCCTTCAGGTACTCTCACAATTCATCTCAAACTTAAAGAATTTTTTTTTTTTATACCACAAATCAAATCCAATCAACTACCTAGATGATCATTCCACAAATTAAATTTCCAACTGATAAATACATTTCATCATCCCAAGCATTATTACCACACAACCCATCTAGGTGATAGTATATTTATAGTATGTGATAATTATACATATCAAAATAACAAAAATATAATCTATGTCCTCCAAGCATACGTACACGTACCAGACGAAGGTTCACGTGTCACGGAGTTTTCCTTTTCCCTTACCTGAAATATTGGAGGAAATGGGGTGAGCAATCAACAGCTCAGTGAATATAGTTCGTGAGATGGCAATTATATACATTTATAGAAATATGACATTTAAAATCATTTCAAACACTTATTCAACACATGCATCATTCAATGAATATATTGTACATGTCAACATCATAAATTTCATGAGTTTTCAATAACATAATGCACAATCTCCCTCCTCCGCAAGGCAAGAGAGCGGGTCTAACCCTTGTATGGTCGTACAAGGTAGACACAACCTCTTAATACCCAATTCACAGTCATTTCAAGGATCGCAACCCTTGTTAGGACAGACCACTGACAATGAGGACTCGCAAAACCTCATCTGGGTCTAATTCCTAACGAAAGGACAATGAGGAATCGCAAAGCCTCATCATTAAAACCTCCACTTGCTAAAAATCAGTTTGCATGATCCATAAAACTCAATGCATTATATATGAATATAACATGCATACAATCAAACATTTTATATGCGTATAATGTCATACAAAAACCAAATCAAGAAAACTATACTCACAGTGGTTACACGGGTTTTCTAAGTCAACCTCTAAAAATCGAGCAGCAATAGTGCTTCCTCAAGAGCGTTTATCCATGCCCTTAAGCTCTCAATTTAAACACTGAAATGACCATAGATTATCATGAGAATCATCATTTACCATTTCGGTAGCTACTAAAATATCAACTCACTGTTTACAGTACTATTCATTTTTTATTATTCATTTTTTACTATTCACTATTCACTATTCACTATTCACATTTACTATTTACTATTCACTATTCACTATTACTATTTACTATTTCCTATTTACTATTACTATTTACTATTTCCTATTTACTATTTACATTTACTATTTACTATTCACATTTACTATTTACTATTTACCATTTATTTTTACTATTCATCCGAAAGATGTAAATTGCATTAAAATTGTCCAACGACTCCAAAAATCATAAAATTGAATCTAACCACATATTCGAGTTTCTAACAGTCCAGGGAGCATTTTCTACCATTCTAGCGGAGTTTCATTCACGTTGGGTCAAAACCCCAATTCTTGAAAACACCGTAAAACGGCTCCCATAGCAAAAATTAGTCCGCTAGAATCGTTACATCTAACTTAGATAGTAATTTTACGATGAAAAATAGCAAAAATAACTTACCACAAGTTCGGATCTCCTTCCGTTTCCCTTTCTTTCTTCCTTTCTTCCTTTCCTTTCTCTCTGTCTGCTCGTTCTTCTCTCTTTCTGCTTCTCTTGTTTTTTTTTTTTTCTTTTGCTGCAACTCCTCATATCTCTTCTTTATTCTTTCTTTTCTTTTTTATTACTTTTATTTTTATATCATTCTAGTTGCCACACGTTGGAAGCAACTAGAATGATATTTTATTTTTTTTTTTTTTTTATTTTTATTTATTTAGATTTATATATTCAAATGATTTCATGCACCTTGACTCCCTTTATTAACTAACTCCTCCATCACATTTCATTAAATTCATTCAATCATAATCAAATCCACATTTTTAATTAACCAATCCCATAAATTAATCAATTTAATTCACATGTATCATCTTCATTTCATAATTTTATTTATTTACTAGTCCTACACGTGTATATTTAGCGAATACGTAAAAAAATACGTGTATTATACATCTCGATATACGCGTACTTCAACGTATGTAGTTAATTAAAATTACGGGGTGTTACAGCTTAGATCTGATAATGGAGGAGAATACAAGTCAGACCCATTTCAGAAAATTTGTGAGAATGAAGGGATTGTCAGACATTTCACAGTCCCAGGCACGCCACAACAAAACGGTGTTGCTGAACGCATGAATCGTACTTTGGTAGATAAAGTTCGCTGCATGTTATCTCATTCTGGACTAAGCAAGGCATTTTGGGCTGAAGCTTTGTCATATGCCTCTCATATCATCAACAGACTTCCTACAACAGCACTAGATGGTAAAACTCCCAAGGAGGTATGGTCAGGACACCCCGTTTCAGATTATGATTCTCTGCGCATTTTTGGATGCACCGCATATTTCCATGTGAAGGAATCCAAACTGGATCCTAGGTCCAAGAAAGTGATTTTCATGGGCTTTAGTGAAGGAGTTAAGGCTTTCCGACTATGGAACCCTGAGACAAAGACGATTGTAAAAAGTCGAGATGTAACTTTTGATGAATCTGTGATGTTAAAACATACAGTTTCTGATAAAGAAAATCGATATCTAGATTTGCCTCAGCAGGTGGAGTTAGATATTCCAGTAACTCCTCGCAAGTCAGCAGAGATATCCAACCATCCTGAAGAAGACGAGGAGGAAATCTCAGTTGAGGTGGAGGCTCCAGGACTAGCCATCAGTCAACAACCAGAATCAATTGCCACCAGTCGACCAAGAAGGGAAATTCGCAAACCGGCTCGGTACACTGACATGGTTGCATATGCATTACCAGTCACCGGAGATGATATTCCATACAATTACAAAGATGCTATTCAGAGTATGGAAAGTGATAAGTGGAAAATGGCAATGCTTGAGGAGATGAAATCGCTCCATCAGAATCAGACTTGGAAGTTGGTTCCACTTCCGAAAGGAAAGAAACCAATTGGCTGCAAATGGGTTTTCGCAAAGAATGAAGGCTCTCCTAGCACAGACGATATCCGGTACAAAGCCAGACTGGTAGCAAAAAGCTACGCTTAGAGGGAAGGAATTGACTACAATGAGGTATTCTCACCTGTTGTTAAGCATTCATCAATTCGAATATTATTGGCTTTGGTTGCACAGTTTGATCTCGAGTTAGCCCAACTCGATATCAAAACTGCTTTTCTACATAGTAATTTAGAAGAAGAGATATATATGTCTCAACCAGAAGGATTCAAAGTACCAGGAAGAGAGCATTGGGCTTGCAAGTTGAGCAAGTCATTGTATGGCCTGAAGCAGTCACCGAGACAGTGGTACAAGCGATTTGACAGCTTCATCCAAGGGCAGAAATATACCCGGAGTCAGTTTGATCATTGTGTCTACTATCGCAAACTTCAAGATGGTACATTTATCTACTTGCTTTTATAAGTAGATGATATGTTAATCGCATCTAAAAGTACGGTGGAGATCAACAAACTAAAGGCTCAATTGAGCTCAGAGTTTGAAATGAAGGACCTTGGAGATGCGAGAAAAATTCTCGGGATGGAGATAACTCGAGACAGGGCCAAAGGCACAATCTGTTTGACTCAAACTCAGTATTTGAAGAAAGTTCTTCAAACTTTTGGCATTGGCAATGACACAAAACCTGTGAGCACACCATTGGCACCACATTTCAAGCTAAGTTCATCAATGTCACCAAATTCCGAAGATCAGAAGAAGCAAATGGAGAATATTCCATATGCAAATGCAGTTGGTGCCTTGATGTATGCTATGGTGTGTACCAGACCTGACATTTCACATGCTGTAAGTATGGTAAGTCGTTACATGCACAACCCCGGTAAAGGCCACTGGCAAGCAGTGAAGTGGATTCTACGGTATATTCGTGGTACTGTGGATATTGGTTTAAAGTTCGAGAGAGATACGAAAAGTTGTAAGCATCTAGTCGGATATGTGGATTCGGACTATGCTGGAGATCTTGACAAGCGCATATCTACTACTGGTTATGTTTTCACTATGGCAGGAGGACCAGTGAGTTGGAGATCAACACTACAGTCAACAGTTGCTTTGTCTACTACAGAGGCAGAGTACATGGCAGTAACGAAAGCTTTCAAGGAAGCAATCTGGCTTCATGGATTGACTAAGGACTTGGGAATTGTGCAGAAGAATGTTGAAGTTTTCTGCGACAGCCAGAGTGCCATTTGTTTGGCAAAGAACCAAGTTCATCACAGTCGAACGAAGCATATTGATGTTCGTTTTCATTTTATTCGAGAAATAGTATAAGAAGGGAATATTCTTCTACAAAAGATCAAGACTGCAGATAACCCTGCAGATATGCTTACAAAGGTAGTTACAGGAATCAAGTTCCAACATTGTTTGGACTTGATCAACATCTCACGAGCTCGTAGTGCCTAAGGGCACTAATGGAGGCAACAACAGTGATTGTTGCTCTGCAGCTTTAATTAACAAATTACTGTCGGTGTGGAGGAGCCATGTTCCATATAAGGTGGAGGTGGAGATTTGTTGGTTTTGTCCACTTCAATGAAGAGCCGCCATCAATAGTCAAGAAATGCATGCAATGAATAGTCAACAAAATCAAGCCGCATGGGATGCATGGGCTGGCTGCATGAAGCACGTGGGCAAAATGATTTTGTTTTAGCTCCTATAAATATAACTCATTCTTCATTGTAAAAATCATCCCTGTGAATACAATTGTTGCCTCCCGTGGACGTAGGTATTTTTGCCGAACCACGTTAAACTTTGGTTGTCTTGTTTTTCTTTCATGCTTTCGCATAACAGTGTAGTTGTAGTTTAGATGCTTTGCTGAGAGGAAGCGAGGGCGGTTTACAAAGGCGATGTCGTTCTTGGTGAAGCACTCTTCTGCGGCTGAAGGAGAAGAGACGAGAACGACGGGGCGAAAGCCAAACCAGAGGTATATGACAGGGCCGTATTGCTTGAGGAGCTTGTCAATGGATAGGTGCAGTGGTCTCTTAAGGAGGTGAAGATGGCCAATTAGAAGGAGTTTAGGAGGGCTTGGTGGAATGTTTTTTCTGTGATGCTTGGCTTGTGAGAGTTTGTAGAAAAAAAAGATGACAAGTACTGTAGCAAACGCTACTGTGTAATATTGCTGATGAGTTTCCATTACTGCAAACCTTTCTTCTTGTCTCTCACCACCACCCCTATTGTGTGTTTGCTTAGGAGAACTTCTGTGTATTATTAATTGGTGCTTTTTTTGTCCTCTCTGGCCATAATGGTGTATAGCACCCACTTGCTTTTTATTTTTATGATAATATTTATATTTATTTCTCTCTAGCCATAATGTGTATAGCGTACCCACTTGCTTTTTATTTTTTACATCCCTTATATGATATCATTCTCTCCATCTAGTGTGGGGCAACTAGCTAGCCTTCTTCCTTGCATTGCAAGTAGAGTTTAATTAAGTAGGAAAAGGAGAAGCTGATCCTGTATTTATTGAGGAGTTATGGTAAATATTTCTTAATGTGAAATTGTTATGGATCAAGCAATCGAATCAAACAAAACAAGAAGAAGAAAGAAAATAAGAAGAGACTATAGTTGCTGAGAAAACGAATCTGCAATTTACATTTACTCAAGCTTAGAGATGAATGCTCTCATATTACATTAATCTGTTACAGCTGCCTCTATATATATATATACATACATTAAACACCCAATGTATATAACAGCCTTAACAAACTTCTAACAATCTTAATGTAGACCTGTTGTCAATGAAAAATATCTTCAACCTTCTAGAAGAAGACAACAGCTAGTGTGATAAGGTTGTGTATTCTTCTTCCTTACACTTAAGGAGTGCTATAAGGGAGTGGGCAACTGAATAGAGTGTAATTAAGCTTACTATTTAGGAAGGAGGGTTGGATCTCAATCCTAAAAGGGAAAATAAACAAGACGGTCAGATCTCAACTAATATTGACTAACTAGTTAATTATCATTGGGATTAGGTATGAGATTTTACTTCAAAAGATCTAGGTATTGTAAATGAGGGTGAAATCCCAACTTATATTATATGTAATAAACTTTTTTTTCTTAGTTTCTCACGAGGTGTCTTCATACCCTTTGGCTATGGAACTAGTCTCAGTTCCTCTCTCAACGAGGGCGCCTTTAAAAATTGAACCTTGAAACTTTTATACAAGAACGACCTTGGAAGTCAGCCTACTTTTACTGAGCTAATCATTCATTGGTTTTAATAAATTTGCTCATATTGGTGTGAGATTATTATTTTGGTAGGAGATTATTCTTATCTTCTCGAGCATGAATCGCAGTGCCCATCATCCTATCACCCACACCACGCCATCTAATCATTACTATATAGTTGTAGTGGTTGATCACTTGAACCTCTTTTTTGCTATAATTGTATTCTTAAAATAAAAAAGACTACCTAATAACTAATCTCATCTGTAATTGATTCAATTTAATAAATACATGTTAATTGGCAGGTTCGTTAAGTTGGGGATAAACCACACACTTTATAATCATACATACCTAACACCAATATCTTTATCAAAACAATAATATTAGTGATATTCATATTTTTTATTTTATTTTCGATTAAATACTAAGTTTTGATTGATAAGTTTGAAAAAATCACGAGCTTAGGTTCTGTAAAAATAGAACATATGATATCTTGTCCATCTTGCAACAAATTAATGCCTGGAGCATGATATTGTGTGAAGTGTTAATAACTTCCACCGGCGTCCTAGAGATTATTGGAGTAGGATATAAAGCCCATATTTACGAAGGTAACTCAAGCCCAGCAACTGGCATGGACTTAGTTTTATTGGGTCTGCCTTGCATTGGTGCAACTATCGATACCAGCACTCACCAAAGGGCAGCTGTATAGTTTGTTAGGCATCTACTTAATTCGTAAAAGAAAGGGGGTCAAATTTGTCCTAAAAGTAAGAAGAAGAGAAATATTAATTATATAAATATAAAATAATATAAATGTCAATAACGAGACTTAAATTCAAGATCTTTTATAAAATTAAGGCTCTGATACCATATTAAAAACAACTCAATCAAAAGCTATAACATTAGATAAGGGCTCAATAATACATATCAAAGATATCACCAATATGTTGTAGTTCTATTCAGCCTTAGTGATCATGTGAGTAACTTTTTTACCATATCAACAGTTGGATCTCGCCTTTATCTTTGATCTATTAATTTATTAATTTCTTTATAACCTAATGTTATCGATGATTACATAATAGATATTGTTAATTTCATCCTTCGTTTTGTTTTGTTTCTTTTCCCTATTTGATTAGGTAGCAATTAAAGAAATTAGGTTATAAAATATTTTTGAAGCTTTGGTAATAATTACATAATCGACATTGTTAATTTCATAACTTTTTTGGGATAGGAAGAATCAAAAAATTGCAAGAGATCTCCGTACATATAATTCATCGTTGGAAACTAATTAATGATAATCGATATCATCAATAACATTAATTTGAGTTTCCATCCTCTAAGCACCAAAACCTCTAAGGAAGAGGAAATAACCGAGAGATACAAATTAATAAAGCTCAACATCGCTGATATGCGTTTCACCTGTCTTAGGAGGTTAATTAGTTTATAAAACTTGAACAATCTATTTTATTTTATTTATTTATTTTTTGGTCAATGAATTATAATACCATGTGTACGTTTGAAGTACAACTTGCCAATAGATACAGTAACAATAATAACAAGTACATTGCAGGAAAATTTCTATGCATGAAAATGTGCCTAGCTTTTGATAGAGGATTAGTAAAAGTACGTAGGTGCATATAAATTAGTCTAAACATCTTACAATTCTTAACTCAACTTAACTTAACTTAACTAAACTTTTTCTTACTTACATAGGTTGGCTACATAATAAAATAAAAAACCTTTCGCTGTCGTTAAAGAAAAAGGCAAGAAATTAGAAAGATGATAAAGGATAAAGAAACTTTATAGTCATGACCACTATCTAATTTTGATGTTTAAGAAAAATGTAGGTTACGTTTGATTTGTAATTTGAATATAATTTTTTATATCTGAAAATTTCCAAACATAAAAAAACATATTTGATTTTAAAAATAATTTTTTAAAATTTATAAAAAAAAATATACAATTTTAAAAAAATAATAAAATATTATTTTTAAAAATCTTTTACTTTTAAAATTGTATTTTTAAAAAACGAACCACATGCCGCCTTAGTTTATTTGGTCTACCTGAGCCCATATCAAGCTATTTTTGGTGATGTACTAGGAATCGGGACTAGCTAGTGTGCAGTTGATTAGGCCTCGATGGCCATCTTTAATTGTCTTATTGCCGACATTTGTAGTACCTAGCTCACATCCGTGGTGGTTGTAAATACGGACACATGTGGCAAAGACTAAAGCAATGTAGTCTTTTCTAGCCACGTGTCAATAAATGATGCACCAGGTAGCATTATTATTTTTATATTTATAGATTTATAGATATGTGCAAGAACTAGCTAATCTCATTAATGCAAATACACTTCACAATTTTCTGTCTGATAGGTAAATATTGAAGTGACATTTCTAGTTAACAGTCACGTTTTCATCATGGTAGCATTCAATTATATTGATTGATCATGTGTACATGATTAAATGGTATATTATTAACAGTACTAGTAGTGGAGCTGTTTAGATTGTTCATCTTGCATGTTTTCCTTATTAAGAAAATAATTTTATTTTATTTTGCAAGAATTAAGAAAATAAATTTAAATAGCAAGAATTTTAGTATATTCATTTTGCAAGTTTGAGATTTTGGATTTATGAAAAAAAAAAAAAGCTTTTGATTTTGATAAATTCGTAGACTTATATATATAAATATGTATTTTTAACATTAACAACCCTGTTTCATAACTCTTAATATTTTGTATTTTATTTACTCTAAAATCATCCTCTAGTAGAATTTAGACAAGTAGGCCTACATGTCTAAGTAGAGGTGGAGATGATCTTTAATTTCTACTAATTATAAGTGGAAATCTTATGAACCTTTAAAATTTAGAGGTTACAATAGATCTCCTAAACCACCCTCAGTTGTTTCTCTCTTTATTCCATTTGAATAAGAGTTTTCGGTGTTAACCAACTGGTGGTAGTTCAATTGGTTGATGAACTGAATATAAGTGAAATTAAAGTTTAGATTTTGAGTTTGAATTTGGGCGTGCCCCTATTTATCTGTTTCTGTTGGGAGGGCTAGTTCAAAAGGCTCTGCAATGCCCGAGTCTAAAAAAATTAGTCTCGTTCAAAGGAAAAATGACACTTTTCAGTGACGAAAAACCGGTAATTAAAAACAAAAGAGGTCCCGGTGTTAAAAAAAGAAAAGAAAAGAAAAAACCGCGGCTTGAGTAGGTTTGATGGAATCATTTAAATTCAATTGAAAAGTCAATTTCAATTACCCTACATTTTTTTTTTCCGAAGGGACAATTACCCTACATTGGTCGGGTATAGAAGTCAACTACCAATAAGACTATTAATTTAATGGCTAAGATCAGGACATCAATTATTATATTTCCCCCTCTTTCAATGTGACCTTTGCTGATAATAGAAAACCTTTGGTCACGATTTTAATTATAAACGTTTATTTATTTTATTTTTTTGAAAGGAACATTATAAACGTTTATACTTATGAAGTTAATGCTTCAAATTCTGAAAAGATGTTGATGTTACCTGATCGACATCGATGTGCGTTGTGACGCACTGCATTTGAATGCAAGGATGCACTAGCTAGAGCTCTTGGAAGCAATTTGGAGAAGAAAAAGTATTGACCATTGGGTGCTCGTGGACATGTTGAACTCGTTTTAACTGGAAGCTCTCAAAGAAGAGACCTCAATTAATGTTGTATATATATATATGTGTATGTATATATGTGGTGTTAGTTAAATTTCTAAATACCCATGGTAAAAACCAATGGTAGATAAGTGTGAGGGACATGAAAAAATACAAATGAATAATTTAATAGAATTGCTCTTCACTTATGTATAAAGAAAACATAAGAATAAAATAATAATTGGTATTGAGTTGTAGTAAAAGAGAGATGTTAAGTGAGAGAAGAAAGAGAAGTAGAAGAGGTAAGGAAAGAATGAATTATAATGGTTTAAGAAGAAATTTTGAAATAGTTGTTTGAGTTTTTGATAAGATCTTTGATATTAACTTAAATAAAGATCACGGTTTTGATAATTATTAGAAGTAGTTGACAAATGGTGGGTTTAATTTAAAATTTTTGAAGATAAATGAATGTGAGGCTTAATTCTAGAAAGTGATAAATGTGGGTATTAATTTTAAGAAGTGATAAAATAAAATTGAGACGTAGTTGGACAACCTAGATTGATTTAGGTTTCCAAAATACCCTTGTTTTGTTATATAAATAAAGTTTTTGAAATGTATCTATAATAAGATAAATAGGGGTAATTTAGGCAGCGTTTGGTTGGGTTCTTGTTTTCAGATACCCAAACCATCATATTAAAACTTGGAATAATGTCGTATTACAAGTTTTTTACTTTTTTTGTAAAGGGATGATTGAAAAGAAAATTTGGAATTTTACTCTATCAAACATGTTGTTGTACACTATTTTGATCCTTTTACTGTTTGAAAACTGAAAACAATTTTCAAGTTGCAAACCATATGCACCCTTAGGGTTTAAGCCAAAATCTAATGGTTTCACCGCAGAAAGTTTCTAAGTATTTTTAATATATATAGTATAGATATATTGATCTCTCCTAACTAATTGTAAGGCCTATCCACTATGATGTTGAGCTTTATTAAATTTAAAGTATTTTTAATATATATAGTATAGATATATTGATCTCTCCTAACTAATTGTAAGGCCTATCCACTATGATGTTGAGCTTTATTAAATTTAATTAGGTCATTGAGTAATTATGACCTAGAATACTAAAACGATTTAAAATATGTCAAATCTATATTTAAGCTAATGTGATAATACGTGCACCACGTAATAAGAAAAAAAAAATCCTCCACTTACCATACACCACGTTAGTACAAGTATGATTTGGAATATAATTTTTGGATCATAAAAATATTTCTCTTATGATATATTTGATGGTAAGGTAACCTTAATCAGTAATTTTATGACATATGATGTTATATGTATATAAAATAATAAATATAATTTCTAACGAGCATGGTGCCTCGTGGCAGGTTGTTATGAGACTCCTTGCAAGGTACGTCCGTGATTGTGCCGAGCTTTAGTAGATTTGGGTAAGTGATCATCAGCAATTATGACACATTGTTTGTATTAATAATATTATATTGGAATTATTATAATTAATCACCTTTGCAAGCATATTGAAGATCGCCAACTAAGCTGGAGTTTCTATATATATAAGATCCCCATTTTTTAATTACGAGAACCAGTTTAACTTCCTAGTTCATTGCATATGAGTATATGACCATTTGCATCCATATAAGGACAAGCAACCAATATCTTATATATAAACATAGACATCTATCAAACGAAACAATTAAAAAAAAACAAAGCAGATCCAAGATTGTTTCAATTATGTTCTAGAACATTTAAATAATTAAAATTAATGCGATATTATTAATAAATAACTCAAGGAAAATGCTTAACCACTTAGATTGTAAACTGTGTTGATTACGCTGTGCACCTCAAGCCATTCGATCAGCGGACAACCGTCAGCTTGCGAACCCCAATCCCCCTCTTAGTGGTGATTGAGTTTCTATATATGATAATATTTTGGGGATTAGTGAAGTATCCCTCAAATCAATGTAGAGTCGTATGTAGTAGATTTGAGGAGATTTAATGTATTTAATGAGTTATATACCGAAACTGAATGTTAGAATTATGCATGAACAACATTTTTTAAGGTACACAATGTCAAAAATATTTATGAACACACCAAATGAATGTGAAAATTATATTATGCATGACCAACAATACTTTTTAAAGTACACAATGTTAAGAATATTTATGAAAAGACACCAATAATTATACATCAAAAACAAAGATCACACTTGTTCTAGCGAGGCCAACATATAGCCTCCAAAGGCTTATTCTTGGGCATAGTAAGGCCACTTTTCTCGCTCATATCCAGAGGCTCTCCCTCAACGTTTTCCCACTCAAAGCATTGAATTAGCATTCCAAGAGCCAAAGCCATCTCTCGCATGGCCAAGGCCATCCCAGGGCACTTCCTTCTTCCCAACCCAAATGGAATATAATTCACTCCTATTCCCAAGCTTTCGAACCTCTCTGGAATGAACCTCGTGGGCTCCACCCAAATCTTTGGATCCCTCTGGATGGCCCACACATTCGCCAATAGTATCGTGCCACGTGGAACATGGTACCCACCTACGTTGCAGTCTTCAGATGAAGCATGAGGTAGTAGAAGAGGCGCTGCAGGGTGCAGTCGAAGCGTCTCTTGGATGATGTGATGGAGATAGGGAAGCTTAGCAAGATCAGAGTCTTGCAGTAGTATACGGTCACAATGATCTAGCTGGTTTAAATGGGCATCAATCTCGTTTCTCGCCTTTTCCAGAACTTGTGGGTGATCGATCAATAGTGACATTGCCCACTCCATTGTCATTGCAGTGGTGTCCGTTCCAGCCGTGAGCATGATCTATGCATCCCATAAAGTAACAACATTAAAAACAAGAAGAAAGAAAATGTTATTCTAACCTTAAAAAAGTTCAAGAATTGTAGTAGACCAAGCAGCATCCTGAAATCCGATGCTAGCTATCACCTAACATCTATTAGATGTTTTATGAGATACGCAATACACACATCACCAAAAACCCAACATCTGTTTATGTTAATTGAGTGCAGGTGATTTACATTCTTAATTAAAAATATTGCTACCTAGCAAAATACAAAAGAGAATGTTGAAGTGGAATTCTACTTAATGCAATGTTAGATTGTATTGAGTCATCTGTATTTATTGGTATATTTGAATGTGATGTATTTATGTATGATTTTATGCAATTATAATCATTAAATCATGCATTACTTACTTTAAAGTGTGTAATACACATGTATATCTAATCTAATGACACTTGAATTATATAGAAGACGTGGTCCAATACCAAACCTTAAGATCCAAAAAAATGTATTAATATTAACAATGACATTTTTAGTTTACTATATCTATAATTAATGTGGTGACGTAGACTACAAAAAGCCGGAAGCCCAATTTACATTACAAGAAATACAAAATCGTACAATAAAGCAAATAAAAAATGGTTTTATACATGTGTTAATGTTTGAAGGTAATGGCGCGTGGGATGATCAGACTGAATTACTGCATATATATATATATACGGGCTAATTTAATTTACTTTTAAGAAGTTCATAGAAGCGAAGGAGAAGAGAAAGGGATTATGGTAGTTAGCTTTAACAACTTCATAAAAAAGAGAGAGATAGAGAGAACTATGGTATAGATCAGGTTATACAAATTCTTGAAATACATCCGATATATTAAAATATGAAATATCCATGTGCAAAATGATATCAATTAGGGAAGTTCTGATCATGTATAACTTAAATGTGATCAATACAACACAATTAATATGATCATTTATTAAAGCCTAGAAATTATATCTTAATGTTTTTAAATAAGAAGAAATTTTTTTTTATTGATTTTCATAATTTATTTTATTGATATATTTATGTTGATTCCTTAAGTTATCTAGTTAAAGCTAGAGAAAATGATCCCTTTAAGGCATTGGCTAGAAATCTTGATATATATAGGAACAAAAACCTGTATATACATATGATCGCGTCAGTTGTAAAATGACCTAAATCTAAAGATGACTTTATGAAGACAGAGGATAAAACATATGTACATTAATCTTTATGTGTAGACCACAAATATAATGCTAGTGCGATGGTCCCAAGAGAACATGATAGCAAATAATAAAGTTGGCAGCAGTTAGATGATGAGATACACATGACAAGTTGGCGTGCAACGAGTACATCGAACTAATTGACCAATAACCCAGCCCTAATAAATATATAGTTGCTTCTATTGGTGCGAAGAAGTGTGATTAATGCCATAAACATGCTAGAAGAGCACCTAACAGTTCAATTCCTCACTCATGCATGCTTTGACTAGTAAGTAGATATGTTATTTTCTTTTCTTTTTTGAGAACGGCAGGTTGATAAGACATCTTTGGACACAGTTGACCAACATATTAGGGGACTTGTTTCTTGAGTCCAGTTTCGATCTAACAATCTCAAGGTTGGGGCCTCTTACCTCCAACCACTGGAGCCAAAATTAGATATCATTAATTAGTAAGGGGTTACGTTTGTTCTTAGGTCACATTTGAGTGGTCAGATTAAAAATATAATGAATAATACAAGATATACTAATTTTTCAATATATATATTATCATCAATTTTATCTCAATAATATATATATATATATGTGTGTATATATCTTAGGATAAAATCATAAAAAAATTGTATATATATATAAAAACATTTTGAATTTACATTAATTAAGTTTTTAACAAGGGGTTGGATATTCTTATAGAGATATATAATGTCCCTTTTATGTTTTTTTCTAATACACACAACCAGTGATAATTATGTCGACCATGTCAAATGATTTTTCTTAATTAATTAAGAAAAGGCTATTCTAATTGTAAAAATTGCAGTTATATATATTAGTGCAACTATACTACATATTATTATTTTGATTATGCATGCATTGCAATATGCATATATAAGACATGATTTAATGATTATCATAGTATAGCTGCACATGTATGCTTACAATTTTTTTTTTTTTTTTGTATTCAGAATAACATTAATCAATTAATAAAGCAAAAATAAAATAAAATACGTCTGAGATAAAGGGAGTAGTTTTTCTTTTCTTCAAATTTTTTTATAAAAAAAATGCTGTGTTTTAATTTATTTTTTTTTCTTTTTTTTTTCTTTTCTTGAGAGAGAGAGGAAGATTAGAAAGGTGTGAGTTCATGTTGCTTACCAATAGAACACCCTTGATAATTTCGTCAGTGTAGTATTCAGGTTCTTCCTCTTGTAGATCCAACAAATAATCCATCACTGTTTGCTTTTCCTGTACATCACTACTATTACTACTAGTAGTAGAAGAAGAATGGACAGATTTGTTAGTTTCGTATTCCTTCATAAGAGACTGCAAAAAGTCATCTCTCTTTTTCTGCATTTTGACCATATCTCTTTCTTCCTTAACTAGAAACCGCCTTAAAAATGGAAAGAAATCACCCAAAGTCATAGGCATCGTTGGAATAAAATTCTCCTTGAGAAACTCCATAAGCCTTTTATTATCATCTTTTTTATCATTATCTCCAAAACATCTTCTCCCAGCAACAATACGCATCATAACATCAAAACTCATCTCCAAAAACATGGATTTCAAATCCACTCTCACCTTATTATCACCACCATCATCCCTACATATTTGTAACAATCTACGAACAAGAGCCATGATTTCTTCGTAGCGAACCCTAGAAGTCATCTCGATACTACTTGGCGAAAAAATCCTCGCTGTTGTAATTCTACGTAAGTTTCGCCAGTGTTGCCCATATGGCGCCCACCCGAGAGCGGTGAAGCCATAGCTGAAGAACTCTCCGGCCATGACCTGAGGGCGGTTTGCGAATACTATGTCGTTCTTGACGAAGCATTCTTCTATGGCTGATGGAGATGAGACGACAAGAACAAGGCGGTAACCAAAGCGAAGGAGCACGACGGGGCCGTGTTTGTGTGAAATAGATTGGAGGGTGCGATGGAGAGGTTTTTTGTACAGGTGAAGGTGGCCTACTATGGGAAGAGCATGGGGGCTTGGTGGTAGGTTTTTTTTGTACTTTACTTGGATTAAAGGGTGGTTGTAGAAGAAAAGGAATACTAGTAGAAGTGCAAGTAGAAGGCAATAGAAGAGCTCCATAGAACTTATCATGATTTAGAGTTACTGCATATATTTGATGGGAAGAGAGGAAGGGAAGAGATCTCTTTATATAGTTATTAGAATTCTGATGGCGTAGGAGACAAGATGAAAACGGTGGGTTTTGATTTGCATAATTAATTTGATGATTGTTGTAGGAAGAAGGAAATTAAGCAAAGACTAGGCCAAAGTTATCTGCCTTTGACTTGGCACGTTATTGACCACGCAATATTTAGAATTATATGTCTAGATTTCACAATGTTATAATTTTTTTTTTCCAAATTAATATTTTTTTTGGAAACCATAATATTAATTATAATCATCTTCCCTTACCTTGGAATTTTAACAAGAGTAATTTTATATATATGTTAGGTGCAATGTCATATTTTGACACTGACACCCAATTTTTATTGGATATTTTAAGAATGTGTGTACATTTTGATGCTGATACCAACTCCCTTAAGTATTTTAAGGATGCGTCTGTATTGCTTATTATCTCTAAATATACGTGCATCTCTAAAATATCTAAAGGAGTTCTTATCAACATTCAAAAATAGCGTTAACTGCTCCAAGGGAAAGTCGCTTGTCCAATACCCAACTAATTTATTATCAATGACAAGTCGTTATGCTTTAAAAAAAATTTAATATTCTTTTTTTTTTTTGGAGAGAGAAAATTTGACATGCATGATATTCATACTATATATAAAGTGACATGATTTGAAAGGCCATTAATTTGAGGCATGTTTCTCAAAGTTTATATGACAACATTAAAGATGATCAATGGTGTTGATTCACTGGTTTCTGGAATGATGTTTCAAATGATATAAATTAATACCATAGCATCATATAAGTAATATACTTTTGTTTACTATCGTTCTAGTAATTATTCAAGGCAAGTTTGATAAAATCAATTAATATCTATTTGCTTTCATTTAAAATAATGAGTTACATCAAATGACCGGCGATGATTAAAAAAGTAGTGATGAAAGAAAATAATAACCAATAGTAACAACAACATAAGATTTTGAAAATACCCATTACAATATAATTGATTATTCTGTAATACCCAAAACTCTCTCTACATATAACTGTAAATAAAGAACGATTATTATATAGCTGCACTTTATAAAGAAAGATAAAGAATGCTTATACAATCTTTCAATAATATAAAGGTCTCAATAATAGAGATATATATAGCTAATCATCATTGTTTCTAATTGATAATAAGGCATCTCTTAATATACATAAATACACACACAAATGACATAAATAAGCAGGGGCATAGCGAGAAATTTTATTTAAGTTGAGTTAAAAAAAATATTTAGACAAACCTCGACTATACAAAAAGAAATCATTGATTGAAAATAAAATATACACCTAAAAAAGG
Source organism: Paratinospora sagittata (assembly GCA_035771175.1). Classification (NCBI taxonomy): domain Eukaryota; kingdom Viridiplantae; phylum Streptophyta; class Magnoliopsida; order Ranunculales; family Menispermaceae; genus Paratinospora; species Paratinospora sagittata. Next base: position 36,054,001 of record CM069603.1, read on the forward strand.
GAGACATAATGAACCATATTTCACTAACTCATGAATCAAATTCAAAGCAAAATCATCCCCTAAAATATATCAAAGTAAAATGAAATCCCTAAAAATCAAATCATTAAAATTTGACAATGACATCAAAAACCCACAACACAAATATCTCATTCCCAAATCAAACAACAAAAACTAAACCAAACCCATGTGAGTAAGATCATCAAACATGGAAATACAAAATTATCTTTAAAAAAATTAATTTTTTCTAAAAAAATCTTGTACTTTTACTTGCTTTTAGAAAGAAGTGAAGCTTAGCTAATGATGTTAACAAAGACGGAGTCACAGAGATAGAGACGAGGTCGCATGGTCATATGGTTACCAAATGATAAAAGCATGGTTTAAAAAAAATTCTTAAAATTTAAGACTTAAGTCATTACGATTCATTCAAAAACAAAGAGTGTAGCTTTGGGTATTTTTGTAATAAATTAGAGTTTTTTTTTTCTTTTTCAAAACTTAGTATTTTTGGGGGGATTTGTTAAGTGAGCTCTATTCCATTAGCCCACGTGATGCTCCGCCCTTGCCATCATCCAATTACAAGGTTTCTAATAAGTAATACAACTGACATTTACCACAAAAAAAAATTAAAAATGAAAATAAAATACAACTGACATGTTATATTATACACAAGCCTATTCTAGAATATATATATGTCATTATTGAGGAGGAGACTCTAATTACTGAAAAATGAAGGAGACGAACGTTATATTGATCATTTTAATGATCAGTGAGGGATTCTAGAACGAAGAAAGGAGAAAATATAGAAAGGAAAACAAGATTTCCAATAAAATAAACTAAGATGATCCTTGAATAAGCCCGGAACTGGAACTGATCAAAACATCTTATATTGACTTTTAGATATAAAATTCATTTATACGAGGGATGGGCGTCATATTCTAAGGGCCATATTTAGCACATGCTTAAAAAAGATTGGGAGCATGACAAAATTATTATTTTTTAAGGAAAGAAAAAAAGATGAAAGAGAGCAATGCGGAGGCTGGCCAATACAAATCTGCCAAGAGATATTAGGAAGGAGAAAATTATTAATTTAAGATACTTATCCTGCAAAGCCAACTGAAGTAGTACGTCATTGTTTACGCTTGCAATACTCCAAATGTCAAACCTGTCGGCATCTTGGAACCCCTTTTCCTCACATATTTGGACACCAACAATAAGTTGCTGCCTGCTACACCATATATCTTGGTGTTGCTGCCTGCTACACCATATATGGAGATATTTACAGATATTTACATGAAACCTTTTAAATACGTTGGTGGCCTTTCACAATAAAAAACAAAAAATGTTGGTGACATTTAAAGCTTTTTCCTTTAGCTTTTTTTTTTTTTTTTTTTTAAAGAAATGTTAAGGCTGTGTTTCGCATAAGATTTAATTTGTAATTTTTATTTTTAAAAACATAAAAAAAAAAAAATAGAGAATATGTGTTTGGCTGGAAAAAATCTTTAAATAATTTCTTTGATAAAAATTATTCAAAAAATAAGCTATTTTCCAAAAACGATTAGAAGCCATTTTTTAAAAATTATTTCTCAATCTTCAACCAAAAACAGTCTAAATTATGTAGCATTATCTACATAATTCAAAATTTAAAATATAAAAATATGAAATGATGCCACATCAAATGTGTTTTAACTTTTTGATTTTTTTTTAAGCTTATTTAACATTGAGAAAAATAAAATAAATCTTTGGTTAATTACTCATTGGATTTTTTTTTTCTTGTTAATTAGTCATGGATGTTGGCAGTCAGATTACAACGGTGCCAACCCCAACGACGCTCATAAAACACTATAAACATCGGGGGAAAATATTTGTTGCGGTGGTCACTTGGTACTTGGTACTACAAACATAAAGAGATTAGTAGTTTAACTACGCCTTGACTCTCTTTTTTCTCTCCTTCTTGCTTAAGAAAGTTGGCAAAAAGTACCTTGTAAAGGTTATGACAAAAAAAGAAAATAGAGAAAAAAAAAATTGTGAATTTTATATTTGTATATATCATAGTTTTAATGTGTTAATTGATGTATGTTCCACATGGCGTATTATAAGAAATTAGAGGTCATGGATGCATTTTTGCTTGATTAATTGAATGGATTAATTAGTGAATGCAATTGATGATTGTACTAGCTAGTTTAAAAAGATTGGTAAATGGGAGTTTTTCATGATCTGACCCACAAAACGAAAGTATTTGTAACAAATTACGATTGAATGAACAAAGGAATATCAGAGTCTTCCTCCATCGTTTAACACTCAAATTAAGTCAACTCAATTAAGTTTTTTTTTTTTTTCAATTATATGAGGTCGATTACATAAATCTGTTTCCTCATCCATTCTTTAATTTTCTTAATGTATCATTTCTAACAAAATGGTATCATAGTGATGTAAACTAAATAATCTATAGCTAATAGAAGGACAAGGCAAATACTAAAGAGTTTCATTCCAATATTTAAAACTCATGATTTTTCAAATACAACTTGGTACAATTGGTGCCTTTTCCATTCATATATAAAAAGTTGGTTAATCCTAAGAAATAAATGAGATTGTAAACAACGGAATGTAGGTGTGAATAGGGAAGAAAAAAATCATAATTTCTCTAACTCCTTGATTCACAAGAATATCAAAGAAATTAAGAGGAAAAAAATACTAATTAAAACTTTTAATTTTATATTATTCTGCGTTTACATATAACCCATACAATGACTTTAAGTAGGCAAAATCCAAACATAAACTTCTCATATAAATTTGAGAAATATGAATATTCATACTATTATATAAAGTTTATTTTTGTCATATTCTCCATAAAAAATTTCCACTCTCATATATGTTGTTATAAAATTTGACAAAAAATATATGTCGTTATAAAAAGTTTTGTATATATGGCATGTGTAAATTAAATCTGCAGTCTCTTCCTTTTGTGTTCTTTCCTTTATTTGAATTACTTCATTTATATAAAAAAGTGTCATTGCTTTACATATCAAGTCAATTATTTTTTTCAATATTCTCTTCATACTTTTATAGTTAACTTTTTATTAATTTTATCGCCATGCATGTATATATATCCACATAAACCACTAAGTTCTATAATCAACTAAGAAAGCCCATAGAAAAAAGCCTAATCAAAACACAAATCACCATTAATGAAGTCCTAAATAAACCTTTAAAAAAAAGTACTAAATAAACATAAACTCTAATAATAGAATCTCAATTTAGATTGAAAAATATCTCCATCAATACATCACGTCATTAAATGGAATATAATTATTTAATACTCCCAAGGCACCTCCTTCCCTGTCCAAACGGATAAGGGTGCAAGTGAATCCGAATAAGCCAAACATGACTCGATGGGTTGGATTGAATTATTTTAGGTGTTTAGGTTATGTTGAATTTAAAAACTCTTATTCAAGGTTTGGGTTAGATCATGGGTTGACATACTTGAAACCCAACCCAACACAATTCAAAACTAAACCTAACCTAATCCTAAAATCTTTTATCCCCTAAAGTGATTAATCTTTCGTGTTATTAACATTTTGATACAATTTTTTTGAACTTATATTGGATAAATATTTTGATGAAACTCTTTTGAACTTATATTTGTTATTTATGACATGATAAATGAATATGATTTTTTCTTTTTCTTTTTTAAATTCCAAGGCCCTTCATAAGGAAGAGGGAAGGGGACATGCCACCTCAAGTACTACGGCAGTGATTATAACTACACCAAAGAATGAATAAGAAAAATAACAAATTTGCTTAACCTATGGGCTGCAACATTTCATTCTCTAGGAATGAAATTGACGTGGACATTTGGCCATGAACTAAGATAAATGAATGTGGTTGTATTTGAAACATCTTGATATTTATTGTTGTCAAATTTATAAGTTAATTTGTTATAGTTGAAATATAACATACTTGATGTTTATTAATGTAAAATTTATACCTAAGTCATCTCAACTTGAATAATCTAACTACCTCGACCTGAACTAAGTTGATTTGGGATGGATTGGGTTTAGGCTAAACCCAACTCAACCGAGTCTGTTGCACCCTTACAAAAGGAATATAATTATTTAGTACTCCCACTCCTACCTTCAACATGTAACACCCCGTAGTTTTAATTAAATACATATGTTAAATTATGCATATATCGAGATATATAATACACGTATTTTATTCATAGGAGCCAAATATACTCGTGTATGAAAATACATGCTAGATTTAAGGGGTATTAGTAAATAAATAAAATTATAAAATGAAGATGATACATATGAGATCATCCTATATGGGTACTTACAAGTTAAAAAATGGAGTTGAATTAAATTGATTAATTTATGGGGTTGGTTAATTAAATATGTGGATTGTAGTATGATTTAATGAATGAAAGTTAAATATTAAGATGAGGAAGTTGTTTTATTAAGTTAGATGAGGTGCATAGGATCACTTTATATATACACTTATCATCTCATTTCAACCTCTTTCCAACGTGTAAAAAAAAAAAAAAAAACAAAAGAAGAGAAAGAGAAGAAAGAAGAATGAAGGGAGAAACGCGGGATTCGCGTCAAATCGGGACTCGCGGTAAGTGATTTTCACTTTAGTTCTTCGTGAAATTGATATCTAAGCTAGATGTAACGAGTCTCTCGGATTAATTTTTGCTATGGGAGCCATTTTATGACGTTTTCAAAATTGGGGTTTTGACCCAACTTGAATGAAAATTTGCTCGAAAGGTTAAAAAACACTTCCTAGACTGTAGGAGCCCTGAATATGTGGTTCAATTTCAATTATTTGTTCATTTGGAATTTTTATGGTTGTTGTAAGTTTGTTGGAAGTTAGAGTTTATATTGGAAACCTTTCGAATCATATTAAAACCCGATGAAACTCCAGTTAAGGCTATAGAATGGTAGAATGAAGTGTTGTGAGTCCATCGATGCTAAGTTCATGATTTTTGGAGACCGTTTGACAATTTAGTAAAAATTTACATGTTTTCAATGAACAGTACCGTAAATAGTTCTGTGATTATATCCAGTGAATAAAATGGAATTGAAATCCAATGAAACTCCTGTTCGAAATTAGAGAATCGTAGAGAACTGAATTCCGGACGTTTCAATACTAAGATTGTGATTTTTGGATATGATTTGATATTTTTAGTAACTAAAGATATGGTTTTTGCGAGTAAAATTTACTTTCGTGACCTTCGCGAACGTGTAAAATCTTAGTAAAATACCTGTTGAAGGTAGTATGACTGATTTTACATGTGTCGATGTGGACAAAAGAATTTTAGGAATGTACTATATTTTTAATAAAATTGATATATGTCCCAGTAGAAAAATAAAATTGAGAATTAGTGAGTTTCACTGTTCTTTCTTGTGGAAATATTTAGATTGACCACAGAAACGAGATAGTAGTTTCTTTAACTGTTTATGAGTCCTAAAGTGAGTTGGAATCTAAATTCACAGAATGTGTATAATATTTTTTAGGTGGATCTTTATTAATAATGATTTGAAGTGAGTTGCTAAATTGAATATATAAATAGATATAAATAAATGAAATTGAATTATGGAGTGGTTGTGACAGGTTGAGTTAGTTTGATTTAATTGAAGCTGGACTTGAAAGCGACGGTGATTGTGTTTAAGTTGAAAAGTCTTGTACTGTGAGTATATTTTCTTGATTTGGTTCTTGTATGACATTATATCTATATATGAAATGTTTGAATGTAAATATGATATGCATATATTGTTGCATTGTGTTTTAATTTGCATTCATAAATGATTGTTCTTAGCATTGCAGCATGTGAGACTTGCAAAGGCAAGTTGGTGTCATTTCGTTAGGAATTAGACCCGGATGAGTGTTATGCATAACCTCATTGTCAGTAGGCCTGTCCTAACAAAGATTGAAGATCTTTGAAATGACTGTGAATTGAGTAATGTGAGGTCTGAGCGTAGGCTCCTTATCGGTGCATAATAAGGGGTTCGTACCCGCTGCATTGCGAGAATGAGGGAAATTGTGGATTTAGTTGAAAAAGGATGCATTGTTTTCTTGAAAAATCATGAAATCTATGTTATTGATATGTATGGTATATTCGTTGAATGATGCATGTCTTTAATAATTGTCTTAAATGATTTTAAATGTCATGTTTCCTTAAATGCATATAATTGCCACATCAAGAGATATATTCATTGAGTTGTTGGTTGCTCACTCCATTTCCTTCAATATTTCAGGTACAGAGTTAAAAGGAAAAGCACGAGAGTAGATACATGAGTTAGATTCTTATTAATGTACGTGTATGCAAAAGAAATGAATTATATTTTCTTTATTTTCAAATGAATATATATCACATCCTACATATATATATATATATTATCACATAGATGGGTTGTAAGGAAACATGAATTTTGATTTGATATTTTGGGTTATACAATGCTTGTGATGATGAAATGAGATTATCAAATATATTTATCATGTGAGCATTTGATTTGTGGTATATCAGGGGAAAATGTGAATTGTCCATTTTATGGGGAGATGCTGTCAAAATTTCAAAAAAATCTGGAAATTATTGTAAATGTCCGTTGAGGCTGACAGTGTATTGTATATTGTATATGAATATGTACAGTGTATAATACATTGTGCCGGTCATGACGTCAGCCTACGTCAGGAGCGTCGTGACACAACATTTCGAACATCTCTGGCTTAACGATTTTTTCCATTTATAGGCATGATTATTTTTTTATATCCAAAAATGCATCAAAAAATAATATATCCACTTTTAGGCAACTTATGGACAACTTGGCACCACGTTGGCGCCAAGCTGGCCAAAAGTTGCCTAGCCCCCTTTTTTTTGTGGTAAAGGAGTGCTACCCATTCAAGGGGTGACTTGCACAAAAAAAAAATTTAAGTGAATGCCACCCCTTCAAGGGGCGACATACTAAAAAAAAAAAATGCATGCCGCCCCCTTCAATGTTCAACATGCTCAAAAAAAGTTTTTAAGCTTGTCCATTGAATGGGTGGCATGCTAAAAAATTAAAAAAACCAACTTGCACAAGTGTGCAATTTGGTTTAAGGAGGTGCCGCCTTTTTAAAAAAAAAAAAAAGAGAAAAGAAAAAAAAAACGAAATCGCACAAAGGCAAAGGGTTTTACCCTTGTGCGATTTGCGTTAATTGTAAAAACCAGCCAGTTGAGAGTAAAACTCTCATAGTAAAAAAAAACCATTCAGACGGCATCATCGACAACTCCCTCCTCCCGTGCGTGAACTCTCTGGAGACCGACTACGCTCTCCAGCATCTTCTATCTCTGGCATCTTCTTTTCTCTCTTTCTCCGACATTCAGGTTTGAAGTCGATTGAGAGTAAAACTCTCACCGTAAAAAAAAAAAAACCATTCAGACAACATCTTTGGCAACTCCCTCATCCCGTGCGTGAACTCTCCGGCGACCGGCGGCTCTCTCCAGCATCTTCTCCCTCCGGCATCTTCCTTTCTTTCTTTCTCCAACATTCAACATCTTTGGTTTGACTCTATTCTAACCTTTTATAGTTGGAAATAATAAGTTTTCTAGGGTTTTATTGATTTTAGATATGCTTATTTTGTCATTGTTGTTGTTTTTGACTGATTTCTTAAGTTTGTTTATTGATTCTAAAGATGTTGATTTAATCCTTGTTATTGTTGTGTTTGGTTTGGTAAGGAAGCTATATTTTTTTCCTTGAAAGTAGAATATTATTAGAGTATTGCTTGCAAACAAAAATATTTTAGTAACTATTTTTTTTTTAGATTTTTGTTAATTTTAAATATCTCTTTATTTAATCTTTGTTGTTGTATTTGGTAGTGGTAGTTGAGCTATATGTTAGAAAATATATTTGTTAAATTTTTATGTGGGCTTTTCATTTATTCTCAAGAACAAATTGTACTCGTTTGATGGATATTTAAAAAAAACATTGTTGCTGATAATAGTTTTTTTTAGAGGGGGTGGGTGGTTGATTTGATTAAATATTGTTTGAAATGTTCTGATAATGGTTTTAGTAATTATTAACTTATTGAATTATGTTTATTCAGTTATGTTTAAATTTTTATGTGGGCTTTTCCTTTATTCTCAAGAACAAAATGTGCACATCTTATGGATATTTAAAAAAAAAGTTGTCATTGATAATAGTTTTTTTTTAGAAGTGGGTGGGTCGTTGATTTGATTAAATATTGTTTGAAATGTTGTGATAATAGTTTTAGTGATCATTAACTTATTGAATTATGTTTATTCAGTGATGTTAGTCGTTGTTTTTCATTTATTTCTAAGTTTGGAGAGGATCAAATCGATCACATCATATGGTTGGGTTATTAGATTTAGATTTACCATCGTAAGCGCTTCAATTTTTCACCTTTTATTTTTTCTTTTCTCTTCTTCTTTGTTTTTGTTTGTAATTTCAATGTTTTCTCTTAAGCAAACTACCCACATCCAATAAACTACTTATTAACGAGATGACATTTTAGGTTTTAAAGCTAATTTCTAGGTGATCTTCTTACATTTAAAGCTACTTTCTAGGTGATCTTTCTTTATACTTTCTTTTGCTTTTTCGTAGAACTTATTACCAATTCCTTGCAAGTCTTTGGTGTGACGCCCCGAAAATTATTTCATCTAGCCCATAACCCAATTGCACTTTGCCCAAACTCTATGCGTTGCCTTGATATGTTTGGTGTTTGTTTGATGGTTGTTTAATATTTGTATAGTTGATGCTTGATAATGTATATAAATATGTGTATCATAAATTGTATATGGGTCATGTTAAATTAAATTATAATGCATATGTTATTATTTATGCATAGACCCATTAAACCATGAATTGATATGAGTTAGGATTGATTGAATAAAAGAATAAATGAGAATAAAAATTTGGTGTATTAAATGGATTGGACATCTAAAATACATGCAAACATGAAATTGGTTAAAGTACATGTGGTTGGTATGGGTAGTATGAGACCAACACATGTGAAGGTTGGTGCATGAAAGTGGACAAGTGTCCCATGACCTCAAGGAAGTGCTAGAATGAGTGAAGGGAATCAATGAGAGAATCAAGGAAGTGCTAGAAAGAGGTGAGTGGAGAGAAAGGAAAAAGAAGAGAAAGAAAAGAAGAGAAAGGAAAGAAGAAGAGAAAGAAGGAGGGAGTTGCAGGAAGAAGATCTCTGCGACATTTTCATCAAAGAGCTGGATATTTGGGATATATGGTCAGATTGAGCTCAAAATTTGTCAGCAAGTTCGGAGCTTATGGTTATTCATTCTGGTCGGTGGAGATCTTGATCAGAGGTTTCGTCTAAGAGATCTAACCTCTCAAACAAAGCTAGTCATAAAGTATGGATTTCTCGCACCATTTCGCTCAAACTTATAGAACTCCTTAATCTACCGTTGGATGGATATAAAATTTGGGTACATAGTGTAAAACTGATATTTACGCATTCTGAACCGTGGAGATCTTGATTAGGGGTTTTCTCTGAGAGATCTATCCTCTGAAACAAAGCTGGTCGGAAAGTCTGGATTTCTCGTGCCATTTCGTTCAAACTTGTAGATCTCCTCAATCTACCGTTGGATGGATATCAAATTTGGGTATGTAGTTTATAACTGATACTTCTGTATTAAGAACGGTGGAGATGTTTATGAGTTTAGTATTTTGTGTGATATAGTCATCTGAGTTTGAGTATTTGCAACAGGAAAGGAGAAAGTGTCTGCTTAGAGACTTGTTCATCAAATATACTTATCTTTTCGGTCCACCGTTGGATTGGACTGATATTTGGACAGAAGGTTTGTTTCTTCACATGCTTCAATCTGTACGGTTGATTTTGTGATTACATATTTCTGTTGGTATATTGATACATCTGAACAAAATATTAAATGAAGAATTGGTAGGGTTGCTTGTATTAGACCTAAATTTAGAATATGAACTTAGACCTTTCCAAATAGCTTGCATGTCAACTATATTGACCTAGTTGCCATTGTTGATGAACCCATGATGCAAAATCAGTGATATACATGGCTGAACATGGTGACCTAGCGTAAATCGACAATATGGCCTAAGTATGAAAATTTTCATATTTTGGGGCTTTTGATGCTTTTGGCCTAGAATCATTGAATTGATGCAACTTATGTTTAATTAAGCATGATTAGGGTTGATTATGCTACTGATTTGGTGGTTGTGACCGTATCATGGGTTTGGCCTACTTGTGATCAAGTGACCCAATTTGGGCATGTTTATGCCTAAGGAATTGAAAATCAGTATTTTTGATTAATAGAATGGTTTATGAATGAAAACTATGCATTAGAGGCCTAAGTCATGTGATTTGAGTTGCATGATGGGATTAGATGGGATTTAGGCCTATTGTTTATATGTGGGCTGATTTAGGGTTGATGTGTAATGTCACACCCTGGGTTGCACAGCGTGCCCCCTACCCAGGTGCGGGCGCACCCCCTCGGGGCGAACGCCTAGCCATTATGGATCCATAATATTGTCTCATCTCGGCCAGCCACGCCACACAAGGACGCCGGACACCGAGATCATTTATCCATATTATTCACACTCCCATGAATAATATAGGGCCTCCCCCAAGTTCGAACTCGCAACCTCTTCCTCATAAGGTTAGATTTCGCAACTTGAGTATCCATTGAGCCAATGGCTCAATAATGATCTCGGTGTCCGGCGTCCTTGTGTGGCGTGGCTGGCCGAGATGGGACAATATTATTGATCCATAATAGCTAGGCGTTCGCCCCGAGGGGGTGCCCCCGCACCTGGGTAGGGGGCACGCTGTGCAACCCAGGGTGTGACAAAAAGGCCTTATGTATATGGCTCAATGGGTACTCAAGTTGCGAAATCTAACCTTATGAGGAAGAGGTTGCGAGTTCGAACTTGGGGGAGGCCCTATATTATTCATGGGAGTGTGAATAATATGGATAAATGATCTCGGTGTCCGGCGTCCTTGTGTGGCGTGGCTGGCCGAGATGAGATAATACTATGGATCCATAATGGCTAGGCGTTCGCCCCGAGGGGGTGCGCCCGCACCTGGGTAGGGGGCACGCTGTGCAACCCAGGGTGTGACATGTAATGTCTATATGATTGAGCATAGAAATTGATGTATGGTAGGATATTGATGTATGTTTCAGGATCTTGATTGGGTTGATTCGGTTTGGTGGTCGTGTGTGGTTAAATACTCTCGCGAGGCTTGGTTGTGAGTAGACTTCATTTATGATTATATCTTTTATGTCATCAAATCACTTATATATTGTATGTTGAAAGCATGAATGTGTTCTAATGTTTTGAATGATGCATTGATTTGAGAAAACCTTATGACTTTGGTTGGGCCCATCTATCTGGCTAATAGGGGGACTTAACCTTATCATAGGAGGGTTTTAGGAAAGGAAATGATTGGGGTCAACGGTATGGTGAAATAGACGTGCACTTGTAACCCAAATAAACATGATTGGGATCAACGGTACGGTGAAATAGACGTGCACTAGTAACCCAGTGCATGTGGAATGTGGATCCAAATTGATAAGCTTTTACTTGCATCGAACTTATTATAAATGCTTGATATCTATATGTTATGAGCTTTTAATCATGTTACACATTGACATGCATACATGATATTTATTGATGAGTATTGATAGTATATTTGAATTCTATTCACTGGGCACCGTTGGCTCACCCTCATTTTTCTCTTTCAGGTCCTTCTGTCCCGAATAAGGGCAAATGAGTAGTTATATATCTTGAGGGCCTTGCCTGCGAGAGAATCCAAAGCCTCGATGTGAGTTGAGAGGCATTTTGATTGAATTGTGTTTTAAATTATGAAGAATTATATTTTGTATTATGTAATTATAATACTTACCACATTGTAGTATGGGTGAGTTGGGACTTGTTGGATAGACCATGTGGGCATATGACGGTTTTTATTTGTACCCACAATTTTGGACTTTATGTGTATGTCAATCTTAATGGAATGTAGGGATTATGATTTTATTTATGGTTCATTTTTATGGACTATCTCTTGTCTTGGATGATTAATACGGTGGGTAGTTTTGTTTAGTACCTTTTGATATTATGTCGTTGTTTGAGATAAGACTCGTAGGGTCTCAACCACCTCACGGGATTTGAGGAGTGGTCGGAGATGCCTACGCCGGGCATCCCGCCCCGGCATTCCGCATGCCATTCCCTGCGGGGTTGGTGGTCCAGGGCCCGGGGTCGCCACATTTGGGTTATGTGTGTGAATAATTTTGTGATTGTTGTTATTGCTAAATTGCGTATTTATGGTTGTTTAGGGCACATTATGGATGACAAAATCATTTCCGTTATATGTTACATGAATGGAGAAATGACATATGGACCTAACGGTGTTGATTATAGTTGTGGCCCTTCGATTGGTATTATAGTGAAAATTAGCATAAATCTTAACGAATTGGAAGATGTCATACGAGAGACGTTGTCAATAGGTCATCGATCTATGCAGTTAAGTATGATGTACCCTTATCCAATTTTCTTAGGAAGTGAACATGTTTCTTTAAGCCCTTACTCATTTTGGATGATCAGAGTATACAATTCATGTGACAAGTTGTGTCTCAATTTCCACCTCCAAATACCATAGAGATCGGTTGTTGAGCATATTACTGTGGATCAAGATCCTAGTGCACATCTAAACTTGCAAACTGGTCGCATTGAATCATCATGTCACAATGAAGATGAGTCGATAGATGATAGACTAAAAGATGGTGATGCAGGGAATGACTTGGTTTGCGGTGACACTTTGCCCAAAGTGGTCACGCAATCTCAACCATTTGATCCTGCAAATAACAATGATACCAAAGAACCTAGTGACGAAGATGAGAACGAAGTGGATGATGCCCTTGGAGGTGACCTAGCGTTGGATGCACACGATTTTTCGTATGATCCACCTGGTTCATTTAATGAAATAATTGATGAAGATGCACCTTTTACAGAACCAGGACGAGGGGCAGAAACCCTGCCAGAGTATGAAATGTCAATTCCAATGTACTACGATATAGATTTCAATGCAGTTAACGTAATGGCCGATGAGAATTTGTCGCAAAGTGGTGCCTGTCGAAGATACTCTGATGAGTTGTATAAAGGACTGAGGTTTAACAGTAAAGTTGACTTACAAAACACAGTGAAACGATATTGTATTGAGCACTACCAAGATTTTGTAGTTATTGACTCTGATAAGAAATCTTGGGTTTTGCGTTACAAGCAAGCTAGCGATGGTTGCAAATGGATGTTGCATGCATGCAAACGCAAGTCGCATGGTCTTTTTGAGGTTACTAAGTACCATGCAACTCACACATGTGTTTACGAAGGGTTATCACAAGATCATTCCCAACTCGATTCTAACTTGATATGTGCAGAGGTATTCAATCTGGTTAATCGGGAGTCAACCATTTCTGTAGCTACTTTGCACCAAATGGTGAGGGATGAGTTTGACTACGACGTTCACTACAAAAAGGTATGGCAGGCTAAGAGAAAAGCTTTCATAAAGATTTTTGGTGATTGGGAAACATCGTATCAGATGATTCGTAAGTGGAAGATGTGCTTTTAGAAACAAATCCGGAGACACAAGTAGAATTTGAAGAGAGTTCACTAGGATCGGGATTAATTGAGATCAAGCAGTTTTTTTTGGCATTTGGACCTTGCATTGAAGGATTCAAATATTGTAGACCCATTATTCAAATTAATGGCACCCATTTGTATGGAAAGTATCAGGCTAAATTTGTAACTCTCGTACCTTAGGATGACGTCATTTTGACCCGTAGAGTACCCGTATATGCTCGACACGTGTTGGTTCGAGTGTCTTTGCATGTTTTTAAGGTGTTTAATGTGTGCGTAAAGTTTCGAAATGATGTCAAAAACGGTGTTTTAGAATAGTGGAGTTCGCTCCAAGGAGGAAGAAATTTCTGTCACCAATTACATCAATGACTTGATATGCATGTGTGCGCGAAACCCATTCCCCGACCGATTTCTTACCCGTATCTATTAGGATTCCTAGGATTGCATGAACCGTAGGATTCACCCACTGAGGCAAGTACCATGCCTAGGCGAATCCTAACATGCACAACCCATAGAAAACATCTGCAAGGTCCACAATTGAGGATTCCCGGTCGGCCTAATGGGATTCCATAAGAAATCTCAAGCTTAGGGAATGCACATAACTCAATTGCTTTCCCAACTGATTATGCTCAAATGCAGTTCATGAATTCAATAAATCATGCATACTACATTATACAAGCATTTAAAACATTTTATACTACAATGCCACATATAGAATTCACAATTTGATTGGCTAGACTTAGCCAATCCAATTTTCAACCAAACAAGCACTAGGATGCTCCCAAAGCACTCCTATGCACCACGACTATCAACAGGCCTAATCGGGTCAATCAAAATCCTGCATTATACATGGTTCACATAACTAAAAATCAGTCCATGCTAATCTACTGTGTTTAAACCCAAGTCAAGCCAATACTTAGCCTATGCCCCAATTTGGAAAAAATCTATACAATAGGCATAGGGCCAAATTGAACTAGGTCAATCAATTCTAACCCAAGTTCAACCATTTCATTCTATTTGGGTCCAATTAGCCAATTCCCAAGTCAATTTAATCAATTGACTTGGTTTAGATCAAAAGCCCTAATTTCGAAAAAAAATTTCAAAATCAAACCTTAGGCCGATTTTGTGGCGACCCCGCGCCCCGGACCACCAACCCCTCAGGGAATGGCATGCGGAATGCCGGGGCGAGACGCCCGGCGTAGGCATCTCCAACCACTCCTCAACTCCCGTGAGGTAGTCGAGACCCTACAAGCCTTATCCCAAACAACGACATGATATCAAAATGTACTAAACAAAACTACCCACCGTATTAATCATCCAAGACAAGAGATAATCCATAAAAATGAACCATAAATAAAATCATAATCCCTACAGTCCATTAAAATTGACATAGACATAAAATCTAAAATTGTGGGTACAAATAAAAACCGTCATATGCCCACATAGTCTATCTAACAAGTCCCAACTCACCCATACTACAATGTGGTAAGTGTTATAATTACATAATCCAAAACATAATACTTCATAATTTAAAACACAATTCAATCAAAATGCCTCTCAACTCACATCGAGGCATTGGATTCTCTCGCAGGCAAGGCCCTCAAGATATGACTACTCCTTTGCCCTTATTCGGGACAGAAGGACCTGAAAGAGGAAAATGAGGGTGAGCCAACGATGCCCAGTGAATAGAATTCAAATATGCTATCAATACTCATCAATAAAAACCATGTATGCATGTCAATGTGTAGCATGATTAAAAGCTCATAACATATATATATCAAGCATTTATAATAAGTTCGATGCAAGTAAAAGTTTATCAATTTGGATCCACATTCCACATGCCTTGGGTTACTAGTCCACGTCTATTTCACCGTGCCGTTGATCCCAATCATGTTTATTTGGGTTACTAGTACACGTCTATTTCACCGTGCCGTTGATCCCAATCATTTCCTTCTTAAAACCCTCCTATGACAAGGTCAAGTCCCCCTATTAGCCAGATAGATGGGCCCAACCAAAGTCATAAGGTTTTCTCAAATCAATGCATCATTCAAAACATTAGAACACATTCATGCTTTCAACATACAATATATATAAGTGATATGATGACATAAATGATATAATCATAAGTGAAGTCTACTCACAACCAAGCCTCGCGAGAGTATTTAATCACACACGACCACCAAACCGAATCAACCCAATCAAGATCCTGAAACATACATCAATATCCTACCATACATCAATTTCTATGCTCAATTACATAGACATTACAAATCAACCCTAAATCAGCCCACATATAATTAATAGGCCTAAATCCCATTTAATCCCATCATTCAACTCAAATCACATGACTTAGGCCTCTAATGCATAGTTCTCATTCATAAACCATTCTATTAATCAAAAATACTGATTTTCAATTCCTTAGGCATAAACATGTCCAAATTTGGGTCACTTGATCACAAGTAGGCCTAACCCATGATATGGTCACAACCACCAAATCAGTAACATAATCAACCCTAATCATGCTTAATTAAACATAAGTTGCATCAATTCAATGATTCTAAGCCAAAAGCATCAAAAGCCTTAAAATATGAAATTTTCCATACTTAGGCCATATTGTCGATTTACACTAGGTCGCCATGTTCAGCCATGTATATCACTGATTTTGCATCATGGGTTCATCCACAATGGCAACTAGGTTAACATAGTTGACATGCAAGCTATTTGGAAAGGTCTAAGTTCATATTCTAAATGTAGGTCTAATACAAACAACCCTACCAATTCTTCACATGTATTATTCTGTTCAGATATATCAATCTACCAACAGAAATATGTAATCGCAAAATCAACCGTACAGATTGAAGTATGTGAAGAAACAAACCTTCTGTCCAAATATCAGCCCAATCCAACGGTGGACCGAAAAGATATGTATCTTTGATGAGCAAGTGTCTAATCAGACAGTTTCTCCTTTCCTGCTGCAAATACCCAAACTCAGATGGCTATATCACACAAAATAATTAACGTATAAATATTTCCACCGTTCAGAATACAGAAATATCTGTTGTAAACTACATACTCAAATTTGATATCCATCCAACGGTACGTTGAGGAGATCTATAAGTTTTACCGAAACGGAACGAGAAACCCAGAAATTCCGACCAGATTTGTTTCAGAGGTTATATCTCTTAGCACAAGCTTCTAATTACGATCTCCACCGTTCAGAATCTATAAATATCAGTTATAAACTACATACCCAAATTTGATAACCATCTAACGGTAGATTTAGGAGATCTATAAGTTTGAGCGAAACAGTGCGAGAAATCCAGACTTTCCGGCCAGCTTTGTTTGAGAGGTTAGATCTCTCAGAAGAAACCTCTGATCAAGATCTCCACCGACCAGAATGAAGAACCATAAGCTACGAACGTGCTGACAAAATATGAGCTCAATCTGACCGTAAATTCCAAAGATCCACTTCTTTGATGAAAATCTCGCAGGGTTCTTACTCCTGCAACTCTCTCCTTCTTTCTCTTCTTCTTTCCTTTCTCTTCTTTTCTTTCTCTTCTCCTTTCTTTTCTCTCCACTCACCTCTTTCTAGCACTTCCTTGATTCCCTCCTTGATTCTCTCCTTGATTCTCTCCTTGTTTTCCTCTCCTTGGTTCCCTCCACTCATTCTAGCACTTCCTTGAAGAAGACAAGTGGGCATTGGACACTTGTCCACTTTCATGCACCAACCTTCACATGTGTTGGTCTCATACTACCCATACCATCCACATGTATTTTAAATGTCCAATCCATTTAATACACCAAATCTTCAATTTCATTTATCCTTTTATTCCATCAATCCTAACCCATATCAATTCATGGTTTAATGAGCCCATGCATAAATAATAACATATGCATTAAACTTTAATTTAACATGACTCATATACAATTTATGATACATATATTTATATACATTATCAAGCATTAACTATACAAACATTAAACAATCATCAAACAAACACCAAACATATCAAGGCAACACATAGAGTTTGGGCAAAACACAATTAGGTTATGGGCTAGATGAAATAATTTTCGGGGCGTCACAGATTTTACACAGCACTTAGGGTTTTCAGCAAGTGAAACCATTGAATTTCACCATCAATCAACCCTAATCATGCTTTATTAGACTTACATTGCATAAATTTCTAGATTTTATATCAAGAGTATCAAAAGCCCCAAAATCTGGAAATTTCTCTACTTAGGACATATTGCCAATTTACACTAGGCCACCATGATCAGCCATGAATTTTATTGATCTTGCAACATGGAATCATCCACAATGGCCACTAGGTCAACATAGTTGACATGCAAAGATTTTGGAAAAGTCTAAGGTCATGAACTAAACCCCTCCAATTTCTTGCTAGAAATTGGGGGTTTCACCATTAGCGTACTCCTAACACTCTCTAATCACACATATGTGACATTCAAGACTCAACTCCAACTTTATTTTTCCACCACCCCTCATAAATCTAGGATTCAATGGTTGGAAAACACTTACTAGATGTTGGTTGAGGTCTAGGAAGGCCATTAATGGTATAAACAAGCTAAAAGGGGTACATGCAACTAGAACCTAGGGTTGGAACACCACCCATCCGAGGTTCATCACAATCCATGCATTAAAATGAAACCCTCATGCCCAAAATAAAGCTATCATGCAACTAATAGAGAGATTCAAGGAAGAAATGGAGGAAAAATACAAACCTTAGGTGTTCTTGAGCAAGAAACCACCAAACCCTAATTTTTCCTCTCCTTTCTCTCCTCCAGCACTTCTCTCATCTTTTTCAAGTGCAAAATGTGCAAATGAGTTGAAAAAACCGTGTTAATAGCTTAAACAGACAAGCTTGGGCCCATAACTAAAAGTTGTCAAAAACTGTCAAAAATCAGTTTTCCTATTGCAATACTTTCACTTAGATAATCAACTTCTTTCAAAATACTCACCAAATTAACATCTTAACCGTTCAAAAGTTTTATAAGTCAGTTACCAACATTATGATAAACATTTCAGCTCGATCCACGGTGGAAACAGTGTTTGGAGCCTTATAACTCACAGTAGATAACTTTGATCAAGCTCTTTACCATTCGTAATGAAGATCTATCATAGAAGAATAATCCGACAAAATTTCAGCTTAATCGGACCACGGATCTAGGAGATCAAGTCTTTGATGTAATCAGTGACAAAAATTTCTTCCTCCTTGGAGCGAGCTTCACTGTTCCAAAACATTGTTTTCGACATCATTCTGAAACTTTACGCCCACATTAAACAACTTAAAAGCATGCAAAATTACTCGAACCAACACGTGTCGAGCATCAAATACGTATACGGGTACTCTACGGGTCAAAATGATGTCATCCTAAGGTACAGGCGTTACAATTCTCCCCAACATAAGAGTATTTTTGTCCTCAAAAATAAAAGTAAGAGAACTAACCTCAGTCGGTAAAAAGATCTGGGAACTGCTCCCTCATCACCATGCTCCCAGGTTTGTTCTTCATTATCGTGGGATTGTCATTTGACTCGCACAATCGGGATCTCCTTATTCCTCAATTTTTGAACCCGACGAGCCACAATCTGAATAGGCAACTCTGCGTAAGTCGTATCCTCCCCAACTCTCAGATGACTCACATCAAGCACATGAGCTGGATCGGGATAGGACTTCTTCGACGGATCATCAATGTACTTCCTCAGCATCGATACGTAGAATACATTATGAACACCCTCGAGCTGATAAGGTAGAGCCAACCTGTACATTATCGGTCTAATCCTCTCGACAATCTGGAATGGCCTAACGAACCTAGGGGCAAGTTTTCCTCTAACGTCGAACCTCATCTGACCCTTGCGTGGCGAGCCTTGAGCAAAACTAGATCTCCCACTGCAAACTACAACAGCCTATGTCGGTTATCGTAATAACTCTTCTGCCTGTCCTGAGCTGACTTCAGCCTCTGCCGAATCAGCTTGACTTTCTCTGTCTACTCAACAACTGCATCAGGGCCCCATAACTGCGTATCACTCACCTCGTACCAACAAGCTGGTGATCTATAGGGTCTTCCATACAAAGCCTTATACGGTGCCATATCGATGCTCGCCTGGTAACTATTGTTGTAAGCAAATTCACACAAGGGCAAAATGCTCACTCCAACCACGACCAAACTCTAAAATGCAAGACCTAAGCATATCCTCCAACATCTGAATCACTCTCTCGGACTGACCATCCGTCTGAGGGTGAAACGTTGTACTGAGTTGGAGGCGAGTCCCAAATCGAGTCTGCAAAGCCTGCCAAAACCTCGATGTAAATCGTGGATGTCGATCTGACACGATAGACAGGAGAAGTAGCATGAAGTCTCACAATCTCTCTCACATATAATTTGCTCAGTCCATCCATAGAGTCTCTGGCGCTCATAGGAAGGAAGTGTGTACTCTTGGTCAATCTATTGACCACAACCCAAATGGCATCAAATCTGCCCTAAGACCTCGGCAATCCCATGATGAAATCCATCGTGATGTGCTCCCATTTCCACTTAGGTATGGGTAACGGTTGCATCTAACCTCCAGGATTTCGGTGTTCAGCCTTAACCTGCTGGCACACCTCACATCTCTACACATCTCAGTTATACTCTTCTTCATCCTATGCCACCACACAGATCTCTTCATGTTGTGATACATCTTAGTAGCCCCTGGATGAACAGTATACTAAGACCTATGAGCCTCTCGAAGTATCTCAGCACACAACTCAACATCATATGGGATCCATAGTCTCCCTCTAAACCGCAAGACATTATCTGGACCTATCTGCCAATCTGCCTGGTCAGCACTGTCTGCGTATGTACGATACATGTCATAATCTGGACAATGTTCCTGTAGATCTCTAACCCGCGGAATATGGGCATTAGCAAGCTACACGTGCATCTGAGCACATATCTTAATACGTGGTGCATCTGAGAATATATTCATCATAGTTACTCTCTTAAGTAGATGGCACTGCTAGGCCATCTCAAAAGCAACCACCTGAGTCTCTGCTCGCCTACGGCTCAAAGCATCAACCACAACATTGGCTTTGCCAGGATGATACTCCAAAGAGAAATTATAATCCTTAAGTAACTCGAGCCATCTCCTTTGCCGCATATTCAGCTCCTTCTGATCAAAGAGGTACTTCAAACTCTTATGATCAGAAAACAAATTGAACCTCTCACCATACAGGTAATGCCTCCATAGCTTTAGTGCAAACACAATAGTTGCCAGCTCCAAATCATGCACAGGGTAGTTGTGCTCATGCACCTTAAGCTGTCTAGATGCATATGTAACCACTCGACCCTCCTGCATCAGTACACATCCCAGACCTAAGAGTGATGCATCCGTATAAATCACCAACTTTTTCCTAGGCTCTTAAAGAATCAATATTGGAGCTGTAGTCAACCTATGTTTCAACTCACTGAAAGATTTCTCACAGGCATCCAACCACGTGAAGGTCACATTCTTCTGAGTTAGCTTAGTTAATAGTGCGGTTATCGTGGAAAAGTCCTTCACGAACTTCCTGTAATAGCTAGCTAAGCCAAGAAAGCTACGAATCTCTGTCACTTTGGTAGGTCTTGGCCAATCAATGATCGCCTCAACCTTAGCAGAATCAAATGAAATACCCTTTGCACTAACCACATGACCCAAGAGTTTCACCTCGGTCATCCAGAAATCACACTTGCTCAACTTGGCATACAACTTATGCTTCAACAATGTCTGCAAAGTAACTCTAAGATGACGCTCATGATCCTCCTTAGTCTTAGAATAGACTAGGATATCATCAATGAAGACTATAATGAATTGGTCAAGATACGGTCTGAATACTCTCTACATCAGATCCATGAACATAGCTGGTGCATTAGTCAACCCGAAGAGCATCACCAGACACTCGTAATGTCCATACCTCGTCCCAAAATTAGTCTTCGAAACATCTTCATCTCTAATCCTCAATTGATGGTACCCAGACCTCAAGTCAATCTTCAAAAAGAACTTGGCCCCAATCAGTTGGTCAAACAAATCATCAATGCGAGGAAGTGGATACTTGTTCTTCACAGTCACTTTATTCAACTGACGGTAGTCTATGCACAATCAAAGACTCTCATTCTTCTTCTTGATGAACAACACAGATGCTCTCCAAGGTGACATCCTAAGGGAAGTAAATCCCTTGCCCATCAGCTCATCAAGCTAGGATCTGAGTTCATTCAACTCTTTCGGTGCCATACGATACGGTGGGATGGAAATGGGTTTTGTCCCGGGCATCAGCTCAATGATAAAGTCTACCTCTCGCTTAGGAGGTAAGCCAGGTAACTCATCAGGAAAAACCTTTGGGTACTCGCTGACTACAGGAATGTCTGCTAACTGAACGCCCTATCCCACATCATCCACTGGCCTCAAACTATCCATCGTAGCAACCTCATCACCGGTGGCTAATCTACCCTGGGTAGGTGGTCTCGATGTAGTTCTGCCTCGAAAAAAAATGACTGGCTCTCCGAGTATCTGAAAGACAACCCTCTTGCCGAAACAATCAATTCCAAAACCTTTTACTCCAGCAGACGAAGGCATCAATTTTGATGATATAGTTGTCTCACCTATTAATGATCAAGGTTGTGGTCGTGGACGTGCCGGTCCACGACGAAGACGGGGACGGGGACAAGGACATGCATGACATGAGATTGATGTTCAAGCCGATGAGTCATTGCATTCCTCCCCTTTACATGAGAGTCATGTGCGACAGGTTGAGGAGTCATTACCTTCCTCACCTTTACATGATAATCACGGTCATGAGCCACAGGTGTTCAAAGATCTTTTACAACTTATTCACGAAGGTCTTTCCCAACCAATTCAAGATTAACCAGAACTACAAGTGTTCCGGTGCCAACCACGTCAAGGAAGAGTATGTACTTGGTGTCTATCAAAGAATATGAGCTTATGTACAATTTGTTTTTGTTATGTTACAAACATTATTGTAGTTACTATTTATTCGAACATATAGCAATGGATGAGCTATATTTTGGGAATTTAGTTCCTTGAACGATTCGACTTTAATTGATTCAAGAATATAATCCTTAAAGTTATTTATACTAAATACAATGTACAGGCGCCTAGGATGAAGTCGAACAATTTACTTTAATCTTCGATTTTTGTTAAAAACTTGAATTTCGAATGGGAGGGGTCAAAAATTCAACCGCGCATAGGAACGGGATTTCGTCGCCTCCGGGGGTTCGTGGAAGGATATTAGGGCACGCTCAAAATGGTCCGATAAAAAAAAAATCGTAGTTCGGCCTCGGTGAAGCCGAACAGTTTACTTTAATCTTCCATTTTTCTTAAAAACTTGAATTCAAAATAGGGGTTCAAAAATTCAACCGGGCATGGGAACGGGGTTCCGTCTCCTCTGGGGGTTCGTGGAAAGTTATTGGGACTCACTCAAAGTGGTCCGGTAAAAAAAAACAACTGTGGTTTTGCCACGGTGAAGCCAAACAGTTTACTTTAATATTTCATTTTTCTTAAAAACTTGAATTCCGGATAGGGGGTCAAAAATTCAACCGGACATGGGAACGAGGTTTCGTCACCTCCAGGGGTTTGTGGGAGGGTATGGGGACTCGCTCAAAGTGGTATGGTAAAAAAAAACCCGTGGTTTGGCCTCGGTGAAGTCAAACAATTTACTTTAATCTTCCATTTTTCTTAAAAACTTGAATTATGGATTGGGGGTCAAAAATTTAACCGGGCATGTCCAGGGGTTCGTGGGTGGTTATTAGGACTCGCTCAAAGTGGTCCGGTAAAAAGAAAACCACGTCGTTTGGCCTCAGTGAAGCCGAACGGTTTACTAATCATCTGTTTTTCTTAAAAACTTGAATTCTGGATGGGGGTTCAAAAACTCAACCGAGCATGGGAACGAGGTTCCGCTGCCTCCGGGGGTTCGTGGGAGGTTAGTGGGACTCGCTCAAAGTGGTCCAGTAAAAGAAAACCTCGTGGTTTGGCCTCGGTGAAGCCAAACAGTTTACGTTAATCTTTTGTTTTTCTTAAAAACTTGAATTTCGAATGGGGGGGTCAAAAATTCAACTGGGCATGGGAACGGGGTTTCGTCGCCTTTGGAGGTTCGTGGGAGGGTATTGGGACTCGCTCAAAGTGGTCCGGTAAAAAATAACCCTGTGGTTTGGCCTCGGTGAAGCCTAACAGTTTACTTTAATCTTCAATTTTTCTTAAAAACTTGAATATTGAATGGGGGTCAAAAATTCAACCGGGCATGCGAACGGGGTTCTATCACCTCCGAGGGTTCGTGGGAGAGTATTGGGACTCGCTCAAAAAGGTCTGGTAAAATAAAACCTCGTGGTTTGGCCTCGGTGAAGCCAAACAGTTTACTTTAATCTTCCATTTTTCTTAAAAACTTCAATTCCGAATGGGGGTCAAAACTTCAACTGGGCATGGGAACGGGGTTTCGTCGCTGTTCATGGGAGGGTATTGGGACTCACTCAAAGTGGTCCGGTAAAAAATAACCTTGTGGTTTGGCCTCGATGAAGCCTAACAGTTTACTTTAATCTTCGATTTTTCTTAAAAACTTGAATTTTGAATGGGGGGTCAAAAATTCAATCGGGCATGCGAACGGGGTTATGTCGCCTCCGAGGGTTCGTGGGAGAGTATTGGGACTCGCTCAAAGTGGTCCAGTAAAAAAAACCCCCGTGGTTTGGCCTCGATTAAGCTGAATAGTTTACTTTAATCTTCCGTTTTTCTTAAAAACTTAAATTCTGGATGGGGGGTCAAAAATTCAACCGGGCATGGCAACAGGGTTTCGTTGCCTTTGGGAGTTCGTGGGAGGTTATTGGGGCTTACTCAAAGTGGTCCGGTAAAAAAAATTCTCTTGATTTGGCCACGGTGAAGCCAAATTGTTTACTTTAATATTCTGTTTTTCTTAAAAACTTGAATTCCGGATGGAGAGTCAAAAATTCAACCGGGCATGGGAAGTTGCCTCCGGGGGTTCGTGGGAGGGTATTGGGACTCGTTCAAAGTGGTCCGGTAAAAAAAACACCATGTGGTTTGGCCTCGGTGAAGCTGAACAGTTTACTTTAATCTTCGTTTTTTCTTAAAAATTTGAATTTCGGATGGGGGTCAAAAATTCAACCGGGCATGGGAATGGAGTTTCGTCGCCTCCGGGGGTTCGTCGGAGGTTATTGGGGCTCGCTCAAAGTGGTCTGGTAAAAAAAAATCTCGTGGTTTGGCCACGGTGAAGCCAAACAATTTACTTTAATCCTTTATTTTTCTTAAAAACTTGAATTCCGGATTAGGGGTCAAAAATTCAACCGGGCATAGGAACGGGTGTTCCATCGCCTTCGAGGGTTCGTGGGAAGATATTGGAACTCGCTAAAAGTGGTCCAGTGAAAAAAAACCTTGTGATTTGGCCTCGGTGAAACCAGCATTTTACTTTAATCTTCCATTTTTCTTAAAAACTTGAATTCTGGATTGGGGGTCAAGAATTCAACCGTGCATGTTCGTGGGTGATTTATTAAGACTCACTCAAAGTGGTCCGGTAAAATAAAAACTTGTGGTTTGACCTCGGTGAAGTCAAACAATTTACTTTAATCTTCTATTTTTCTTAAAAACTTGAATTTCGAATGGGGGGGTCAAAAATTCAACCGGGTATAAAAACACGATTTCGTCAAATCCAGGGATTCGTGATAGGTTATTGGGACTCGATCAAAGTGGTCTGATAAAAGAAAAATCTCGTGGTTTGGCCTCGGCGAGGCCGAGCAGTTTACTTTAATCTTTTTTTTTAAACTTGAATTTTAGATTCGAGGTAAACGGTGTAGGGTACGGGCGCGTTGGATAGCTGAAGGCACATATGGGACGTGTCGGGAGTGGTTGAAAAAAAAAAACCTCGTTAGATAGCCCGTGATGGCCATTGACATGCCTAATTTTTTTTTTTAATTTGATTTTATTCTTTTTTTTTTTAAGAACCAATGCCTCCCCTTCAGACTTGAGATTTAACAAAAATAAATAAATAAATAAATAAATATTTCTAATGGACAAGTTTTGAACTCGTTGGTGCCGAAATAGCGCTAACTTGTCCAAAACTTACATAATTATGATATTTTTTTTTTGATATTTTTTTTGTGGAAATAATAGAAAATCCCTGGCTTGAACTTCGTGGGCTCCACCCACAGCATAGGATCCCTCTGATGGCCCACCCATTCGCTGGTAGTATTGTGCGACGTGGAAAATGGTACCCACCGACAGTGCAGTCTTCAGATGACGAGTGGAGGCAGAAAAAACAGGCGCCGGAAGGTGCAGTGGTAGCATCTCTTGGATGATGTGACAGAGATAAAGGACGCTTAGCAAGATCTGAGTCTTGGGGTAGTGTCGGTCCAGCTTCAAGCATGATCTATACGTCACATAAAGTAACAATGTTAATAAAAATCAGAAATATTGTTAATTTAATTAACAAAGAAAAATGGCATTTACATTAATATAAACACTTTTATTTAATGGTGTATTTGATAAAAATATGATATAAAAATGTGATCATTAATTGGATTAAGCACCACATACATTGAAATACGTAATACATTTATATTCAATAATATGCTTGAATATAGAAGATATGGTCGAATACTAAACCATAACAACAATGGTTTATAAGAAAGATACAATATTCTTGCACTAAATTAAGTTAATTAGAAATTTATTATGTTGTTTGGAAATCAACAAGCTAGCTAGGTATTAATTCGGGATGGCAAAAGTGCGGGTATAGATAACTTCTTACACTAACGAACATATATTGCGTCCATACCTGGCTCATTTTTAAAAATGGACACAAATTTTTTTTCAAACCCAACCTGGTTTCAAGAATTTAATTTTCATATCTACTTCCAACCGAACCAGACAATACCAAACAAAAAGGTCTGAACACAACGTAAATTGTCACTCCTACTATTAATGTTATATATGGCTCACGATATTTGTGAGTCCTAGCCTATTAAGCTCATACTTATTATAACCTATTTTGTAAAGCTCATTATTAGAGCATGTATAAGGGTTTAATTCAGATTTTTAATGTGTTCTTCTTTCTTCTTGAAGTGAGAGAACCACTAAGGAAGAAGTAGGGTTCAACTTATATTCCTCCGTTATTTTTCTAAGTGATTCATCACCTGTAGATATAGGCATAGCCAAATCACGTTAAAATTGTGGTTTCTTGTGTGATTGTTTCTTTATTGCTTGAATTGCACACACTTTCATTTCAATTTTTTTAGAACTTAATTTAGAATAGAGAGAAATGACTATGGAAGATAATTCTTGGAACATCTCCGATATATCAACATTTGAACGTATGAATGTTGGTTTTATTAAAATGTAACAAAGAAAGGATATTATGTTGTGACAAATATATATGAACAAAAAACTTTAGATATGTATCCATATATAAATAAGTGCATTCCAACTAATTCACATGGGTCAAAATATCTAAATCTAAAGACTTTATTAAGACAAAGAACAAAGCATATTTTTTATCCTTGTTTGTGGATCACAAGTATTAGTGCGGTGGTCCAAAGAGAACATGATATAGTAAATAATAAAGTTGCCAGCACCACCCGGGGACCTGGGCTTATATATAGGACTTGGAACCTGTAAATTGTAATACATAAGATGCACTATCTAATTGGCAATGAGTACATCAAACGAATTGACCAATGCCCAAATCTTAATAAATATGAGAGGTTTTTAAAAGAAAAAAAAAAAAAAAGAAACACGAGTGTGTTGTGTTAAAAAAGATCCCATATCAGTGGGCTGTGAGTGCTCCCTGCTTTAAAGACCCGTGGTGATTACTCATTTTTTGAGCACCACCGGAAGGTTATTCCTTGTATATGAGAGGTTTTTAGAATATATATAAGCTTCTAACACCATGCTTTGATTAGTAATTGGAGATCATTAATAAGAAGGGTTTACATTTGTTGTTGGGTCACATTTGTATGATCTAATTAAAAATATGGTGAACAATACGAGACATACTAATTTGTCTATGTTCAAGAATAAACAACAAGGATATATTAATAATCAAAAAGCTGAGAAATATATAAAGGAGCATAAGAGGTACTCAAAATCTCACACAGAAAAGAAAATCAATTCAACACCCCGCACCTAGGAAAAAAACATAAAGAAATTACTTCAAACATTTTCCCCAATTTCTAATCCAACTATTGATAGGAAAGTCTCCATTAATCTTAAAGGCTATTAACCATGAACTAGCTAAAATCATCACTTCATTCCAAACATCCTCCATTGTCCTAACACAACCATCAAAGATTCGACGGTTACATTCCAACCAAATCATCCCAATTGTTGCCAAAACAGCTGAACGCATAATCTTAACTTGCTTTCCATTAAGACCGTTAATATGAGAGATTATCATAGCATCTTCAAACGAGACCGGGGTAGAGAAACAAACTCCAAGTCTAGATTGCCATTCATTCCGAATGTGCACTGCAAAGGGACAACTAAAGAACAAATGGCCAGAATCGTCCGCACTATTAAAACACAAGGAACAACAATGAGGTTGCAAGCAAAAGTGTGGAAAGCGCCTTTGAAGCTCATCACCCATGCAAAGCTTATTATGGGCCAAAATCCATCCAAACACTTTAACTTTTGACGGAACAAGAGCTTCCCAAACCAAGTTGAAAATAGGCAACAAAGAAATGGAAGTGTCATCAATTACGAAATGGAACAAAGACTGACACGAATAATGGTCAGAGTGATGAAGGGCCCAATCAAAGCGGTCCGGACCCAAGGACAAGTGTGCTTGATGTAACACAAATAGCAAGTTATCATATTCAACCCTTTGGCCAACTGTAAGATGACAAGGATTGCATATATTCCAAATACATGGTCCCCCCAAATCATTAGGAGTAGTGAAGTGATCATTGGTATGGTAAGGGAATGAAGATGCGTGATAAAGTCTTGGGAAGAGGTCGACAAGGGGGGAGTCAGTTAACCACCTATCCTCCCAAAATTTGAATATCCTACCATCACCTAAGATGGGCTGAAAATGTGGGAACAAAATAGGAAGTAACGAAAGAATAAATTTCCAAGGAAAACGAAAGGTAGAACGAGTGGTAGGGATAAACCTTCTGCTGAAAT
This sequence comes from Paratinospora sagittata, assembly GCA_035771175.1. Taxonomy (NCBI): domain Eukaryota; kingdom Viridiplantae; phylum Streptophyta; class Magnoliopsida; order Ranunculales; family Menispermaceae; genus Paratinospora; species Paratinospora sagittata. Next base: position 36,082,783 of record CM069603.1, read on the forward strand.
CAATGTGCCCATACTTGCTAGTAATAACCTTTGCCCAGAAAGATTGTTCCATCTTGCATAACCTCCACACCCACTTCGCACATAAAGCCTTATTCCTCTTCATGATGTTACCCACACCCAACCCGCCTTATTCTGCAGTCTTTGTACCACGTCCCACTTGATAAGTTGAGTCCCAAATATCAAGTGGGACTTGAAAGTAACTAAATACCCACTCTTAACTCTATAATTTCCATTCTTTGTGTAATGCCATGTGAGGTCATCTTCCACTTCTCTGTTGCTAAGAGAAACTTGAAGGATAGCTTGTACATCATCCTCCCAAACTATTGCTTTGAGATCCTCCACCTTCCAAGTTATGTCATCCGCAATGAAGTCTAACTTTTTTATCCATAGCTTCTGAGAATGGGGTAATAGGTGTGAAAGTTAGAAGCCTTGAAAGCCATGGATCGTGCTTGAAATGGATTTTTTCCCCATTGCCTACACGCCATCTAGTTCCTTTCTTTAGCAGATCTCTTCCCCACATTATCCCTCTCCAAATGTGAGATGTTCCATAAGATGCCTTAGCTTCCCAAAAATTAGATCTTGGAAAATATCTAGCCTTGAGAAGTCGAGCCACCAAAGAATTGGGATTTTTTACCAATAGTCTCCAACATTGCTTAGCTAATAACGCCTATGTTACCCAGACTCTTTACTTTAGCCCAACGTACCCGTGTCCGACACTTCATGATATGACATGGGTATAGGATATGTGTTCGACACTTTAGATTTTAGAATATTACTATGTAGGTTCTCCAATGGAAAGAAGAGAAAGCATGAAAGAAAATAATGACTAATAGGTAAAATTCACTTAAGTGGGAGAACAAAACGGACAATAAATGAGTGAAAAGAAGAAAAAAAAGGAAAGAACAACATATAATATAGTTGAGTCCCCGTGTCCTATAATTTGAAAATGAATAAGTTGGACCTCTAAATATGTACTCGTATCCGACACCCATACCCGAGTCCAGGTAACATAGAGTAACGCCCTATTAAAGGCCTCCAGGTCTCTAAAGCCCATTCCACCAGAAACTTTTGGAGTACATAAATCTCTCCATTTCTTCCAATGAATTTTATTACTATCCTTTTTAAAGCCCCACCAGAATTTAGCTATGAGAGCTCATTTGCTTGCAGAGATTGGCTAGAAGTCTGAAACAACTCATTGAGAAAGTAGGGATGGCTTGAGCTACTGCTTTGATGAGAATCTCCTTTCTCCCTGCTGAAAATAACTTCTCCTGCCATTTTGGCAAGAGCTTCCACATCCTCATTTTAATGAAGTCAAACATTTGGATTTTGTTTCTATGGCCCATAAAAGGCGGCCCCAAATATTTAGAATGGCCACTGCAGCTTTTGATGCCCAGAACATGGGAAACTATATCCTAAGAAGATAAAGGAACATTTGCACTAAAAGATATAGAAGACTTCTCAAAATTAATTTGTTGACCTTAAGCATCTTCATACAATTTGAGGATGTCCTTGATAGCCTGAGCATCATCCCTTGAAACTCTACAAAATATGAGGTTGTCATCGACGACAAACAGTTGAGAAATTTTTGGACCCCTCCTTACAATAACCAGCCTTTCAAATAATTTATTATTTTCAGCCACCTGCAGCAAATTAGATAAGCCTTCAGCACAAATAAAAATAAATTTGGTGGCAATGGGTCACCTCGCCTAAGGCCCTTCTAGGGAGAAAATCACCAAAAGTATTCCCATTTATCTGAATTGAGAACCTGACAAAAGATACACATTTCATGATTAGATTGACCCAATTTTCAGCTAAGCCTATCTTAAGGGTAATTAATTTAAGGTAATCCCACTTCACCCTGTCATAAGTCTTGCTCTTATCAATTTTAAGGGCCATAAAACCCTTCTTCCCTTTGCGGTTATTTTTCATATGATGCAGAAGTTCATGAGCCACAATAATGTTGCCGGAGATGAGCCTACCCCTACAAAGGCAGACAATTCTTCAGTCTTTAAGTCAGCACTTTGGCTATCAATTTATACACCACATTGCATAAACTGATCGGTCTGAAATCAGACACTTTCAATGGGCTACTAACCTTAGGAATTAAAACAATAAGAGTACGGTTAAGGTCACCCAAGTCAGAATCACTATTCAAGAAAAATAAACATATTCTAGTTACATCCTCACCTACAATGTGCCAGTATTTTTTATAAAAGATGGCAGGAAAACCATCAAGGCCTAGACCTATGTAGCTACTTTCTCAGACTATGTATATTCCCAAATCTTTCCTTGATCCACCTATGTAGTTCCTTAATGCATTTAGCATTGGCGTGAGAGAGATTGATAGTATTGGATGATTCCTTCGCCTTCAGCCAGACTTCTTTGATGATTCAGGAACTCTTTCTTCTCCTGCCCAGAGAGACTCAAACATTAGCCTTTTTTTATTCTTCACTTTATTACCATAAGCCATATCTTTGGTATTCACCAAAATGGGACGGTGATCTGAACTATAGAAACCCAAATGGTAACAATTGGCATCTTGGAAGTGATTTCTCCAGGCCTCTATACAAAAGGCTTGGTCAAGCCTTTCTTGGATGTTTGCCTCTTCACATCTTTTGTTAGACCAGGTAAAAGGAGGCCCAGAAAAACCCATATCCTGGAACTCACAATGATCAATCACCTCTCCAAAGTCTTCCATCTGGCGAGTTGTTCTTAGTGCACCTCCCTTCTTCTCTCTTTGGCTGAGAATTTCATTAAAATCACGAATGATCAACCATTTCGAGGCCGCATTGTCTTTAAGACGTCACAAAAGTTCCCAAGATTGAAATCCGAAGTTAGTTTCAGGTTTGCCAAAGAAACCAGTTAAATGCCAATGGACCCCATCTTCGTCTTGAACTTGAACATCAACATGCCCTTCAAAGAGAGATCGCGGAGAGATATGCACTTGATCCTTCCAGAAGAGAGCCAACCCACCTCTTTTTTCCTGTAGCATTATTGTATAAGCAGCCATCAAAACCCAGTTTCGATTTTATCACACCCAACTTTTGCACCCGATTCTTGACTCGATCAAAAGTATAACCTTGGGATCTTGAGAGCGGACTAGGTCGCGCACATTGCGGAATGTTTGAGGTTTCCCAAGCCCTCGAACATTTTGTTGGCCTAAATGGTTCATCACTTAGCACGCTCCATAATGGTTTTGATGCTTACAACCAATAAACAATCCATTACTTGGAGCTAACGCTTCAATCAAGGATATATTTCAGCATCTCAAGAAAGCAAAAAGTAGAAGAACAATTCGATCAAGGACTTCGCGACCACATCACACGATCGACGTTCTCGACTGCTCAACTCAAGTGCGAAGAAACTGATGAAGATATAATAAAGAAGAGTTGGGTTTGAAAATTATGAGAAGAACACATAAAGAATGTAATGTATCACACATTTCCTTATTTTTTATTGCTCACACATTTTTCAAAATCACGCATAAACGTCTTGCATGTTTTGATTGATATGCTTTAAAGGTATTTTCAAATGGTTCAATTTCTCAATCATTTTAAGTGAATGATTTGATCGAATTTTTCAGTTGATTTAATCGAGCTTTTAATAAAAAGTCAAAATTGTTTTTATGTGCCTTTCAAAATGCTAATGTCTCAGCAGCGCCCTCCTGAACTTGATAAATCAGGACATTGATGAAACATTAGGACGCTAATAATATTCAAGGTTAAATTGCACTTACTAAGACGGTTACTTCATCAGTAGCGGCCTCATTTAAGTCAACCTATGAACTTGTCAAGACGCTGACTTAGTATCAGCTCGCTAAAAGATTTTTGAGATTTTAATGTTTTAATCTTTAAGGACGCTAATAGTTATAAGTTGGAAAACTATCAAGACGCTGCTTGAATGGGAGCGCCCTTACTTAAAAGATCAACTTAATAACTTTTAGGATGCTGATCGTTTTTTAGCATACTCATTGCTTTTACGAGTTTTAAACATCAAGAAGCTTACGTGGTTAGTAATGCCCTTATGTTATTCGGTTGTTTTTAAAATGTTTTGTTTTAGGATGCTTACTTGTTAGTAGCGCCCTCGTAACTTTAAATATTTTAAAATAAGCAGGACGCTTACTGTGATTTAACGCCTTCATAAAGTAAGTCAGGATGCTTACGATTGAGTAGCACCCTCACTTCACAGTTCAGGAATACGCTTATGGTCCATGAACGCCCCGAAAGGAACAAAACGACAAAGTTTATATTATACGTCAAGACACTAATTCAACACTGTCACGGTTCTGACATGCACACTTTTTCATACCACTTTTTCATACTAATTCAACATACGTCAGGACCTTTCTTAAAACATTCTTTATTCATGCAATTTGAGAAAAACCAGAATGTTCGTGAAAATTGCAGTTGTCATTTTCATAAAAGATTCTAGTTGTTGTGTGTAAACGTTCACTTTGAATTTCAAATTCAAACATCCAACAACTCTATTTTACTAAGTCTATAAATACTAGCACTTAAATTCAAAACAAGTCGTCGCTAATTTTATTGAGCAAATACTTTTGAACGTTAGTTGAATTTCAATCTTAACTTCAAAAGTTTAAATTGTTCTAATTTTTCAAAGTGTGTTCTTTGAAACTTTCTTATTCAAAAGATTTTCGTTCTAAGCTTAATATCTATCTTTCTTTGAAAGTCTATTTGAATAATACAAAACTATTTTTTACTCAAATTCTCAGCCATGTTTTATTCTTGTAATCAATCATGCTGATCAAGGAATTTGAGAGATGGTTCATAGGATACAGTTATACTTTATCCTAAAAATTGTTTCAAGCTATAACAGTAGTTATACAAACTGTTGAGTATCAAACCAGAAGTTTTCCTGATCATCAAAACTTCCCATATGTTTTTATCCATTGGCAAAACCTTTTGTGTATGTATAAGTTTTACACTTGTTTCCCTTTTGATTTCTAATGCAATGTTTGATCAAGTTAAAGAATCTCTGAAGATGCATCACACAACTATTTTTCAAGAAGCATCATACAAGCTTTTCAAAACTACACTTGAGCAATACTGAAACATTGAAAGGTAAAAGGATTGTAAGAGTATTTCTCTCAGCATTAAGGCTTAATTCTACATATCTTTGTGTGGTAAAATAAAATAATAAAGAAACACAGAGATGTAACGTGGTTCGGCCTTATGGCCTACGTCCACGCGAGAAGAGAGAAGAATTCTTCTTATTCGTGATGATACCTCAATGGAGGAACACCAAATAAATAAAATTATATAGTTGTTTACTGTATAGTAACTTTTACAATTTCAGTATCTTTTAGATATGGCAACTCCTAAATATGGCAACTCCTAAAAATAATTATTCCACTAAATGGTAACACCATAAATGGCAACGCAATCCCCTAAATTTCTCTCTTCTCCACAACACTCCCCCTCAAACTAGTGAATAAAGATTTATCATTCCTAGCTTGGACACATTTTCTTGGAATGCAATACAGCTTAACCCTTTAGTGAGCACATCAGCAAGTTGATTATTGGAAGACGCATATGAAGTACAGATCAACCCATTATCAAGTTTTTCTTTAATGAAGTGTCTATCAATCTCAATATGGTTGGTTCGATCATGTTGAACTGGGTTATGAGCAATGCTTATTGCAGACTTATTGTCACAATAGAGTCTCATAGGGCCATCCCAGTGTATCTTCAAATCTGTCAAAATTATCTGCAATCATAATAGCTCACAAACCACAAATCCCTTGTGTCATTACTCGAAATTCTGCTTCAGCACTAGATCTGGCCACAACATTCTGCTTTTTACTTCGCTATGTCACCAAATTCCCACCAAGAAACATACAGTATTCAATAGTTGATCTTCTGTCAACTACTGAACCAACATAGTCTGCGTTCGTATATGCTTCAAGAACTACTACTGTGTGTCGTTTAAATAAGAAGCCCTGCCCTGGAGTTCCTTTAAGATACTGTAAGACACGGTTAACTACTTGCAAATGAATATCTTTAGGGTTGTGCATGAACCGACTGATTACACTCACTGCATATGCTATATCATGTCTCGTGTGAGAGAGATAAATGAGTCTTCCTACTAGTCTTTGATACATCTCCTTATTGACGGTTGGTGCTTCTTCAGCTTCTCCAAGCTTACGATTGGGATCAATAGGTGTGGTTATTGGGTTGCATGCTAACTTCCCTATTTCTTTAAGGAGATCTGTGATGTACTTCTGTTGAGAAATAAAGATCTCTTGTTTGGAATGTGCCACTTCAATTCCAAGAAAGTACTTCAACCGTCCTAGATCCTTGATCTTGAATTCTTTGGCCAGAGACTGTTTCAGGCTTTGTTTCTCATGCTCATCATTTTCAGTCATAATGATGTCATTTACATATACCAAGAGCATTGTAACTCCCCCAAACGCTGAGTGCTTAATGAATAATGTATGATCTCCTTGGCTCTGCTTATATCCCTTCTCTTTCATTACTCTGGCAAAGCGACCAAACCATGCTCTTGAAGATTGTTTAAGTCCGTACAAGGCATTTTTCAATTTGCACACTTTACCACTAGTTATACAGCTTTCGAATCCAGAAAGAACCTCCATATAGATCTCTTCTTCCAGTTCTCCGTGAAGAAAAGCATTTTTCACATCAAATTGTTGTAAACCCCAGTCGTAGTTGGCAGCTAAAGAGAGCAAATACTCGAACCGTGTTCACCTTGGCAACTGGTGCAAACGTCTCCAAATAGTCCACACCATATGTCTGAGTGTACCCTTTCGCTACTAATCTTGCCTTGTATCTCTCCTGTGACCCATTTGCTCTGTACTAGGAGTCTTGATATTGTTCAAACCGGTGAGGAAACTCTTATGGGTTGGTAAAAACTTCTCAAAGGACACAACATGAGATAGTGGATACAAGGGATGCTTGGTGCATTCCCTAGTTCCTTTCTAATGGCAATGGGTAGATCACTGTCAGGTTTAGAGGCTAAAACATCACTGTTAGTTTCAGAGACTAATGAAATTTGTAAAGAGGGTTCAAAGCCTGTTACCTCATTCGCAAGACTTCGTTCAGATTCTTGAACTTGAGTCGATTCAGGGACTGGAGCTTTCTTCCTTGAGTACATTTGTCCAGTCATCTGATCCATAGGTTCATCATTTTGGTTATCAATGGGTTCAAAAAGGGTAGGAGATTTAGGTTTGGTTTGTTGAAGGTTAAAAAGGTTAAGAGGGTCAAAACGAACAAACAGACTCTGATTCTTGTATTCCATGATGACACTCTCCCCCTGAAGAAAATGAGCGAAAAAATAGGGCACATGTTCCCAAAAAGTGATATCGGCAGAGACAAAGAATTTCTTTGAAGGCGGATGATAGCATTTATTTTCATTTTGAGTGGAAGAGTATCCTACAAAGACACATTTAAGAGCTCTGAGGCCCAACTTCTCCCTGTTATGTTGGTGAATATGTACAAATGATACATACCCAAATATCTTAGGTATAAGATTATTGGAGATTTTGAGCTTAGGGTAAAATTGACATAGCTTTTTCATGGGACTTTTGAAACCAAGGGTCTGTGATGATATGCGGTTAATAAGGTGTGTTGCAGTAAGGACAGTTTCCCCTCAATAAGACTTAGGCATATTATTTTGAAATAAAAAGGCTCAGGTTGTATCAAGCAGGTGGTCGTTTTTTCTTTCTGCAACTCCATTTTGTTGTGGGGTGTGAACACAGGATGATTCATGAAGGATCCCCTCGTTTTGGAAGTAATTGGTCAAGGTTTGATTAAAATAGTCTCTTGCATTGTCAGATCGAAATCGCTTGATTTTTGCACCAAACTGTGTGTGTCATGTTATGGAAGGTAGGAAGAACAAAGCTCACATCGTATTTTTGCTTTAGTAAGAATATCCACGAGACTCTAGTACAGTCATCAATGAAAGACACAAACCATCATGCTCAAGAAACATTAGGTATTGGAGAAGGACCCCAAATATCACTATGAATGAGATCAAAAGGATCTGAACTTCTTTCATTACTAAGTGGAAAAGATATACGCTTGTGTTTTGCTAGTTCACACACGTCACAATAAAAATCTTCAACATCTAGAGACTTAAACAAAAAAGGAAACATAATTTTAAGCGTTCTCAAAGATTTTAAGGCGGCGATGATGAAGTCATAGCTTTTCTTTATTGGAAAAATTGTGCTCGGAGAAAAATGAAGTGTTACTCTTGAGGATGTGCTGGTGTCTCAAGGTAATACAGCTCATCCTGTTCCTTAGCACGTCCAATCATCGTCCCCAGGTCCTAGTCCTGAAACACACAGTAAGTAGGGAAGAAGGTTACATTACAACTCAGATCATGGGTCAATTTTTTAATAGAGATAAGATTAATAAATAGTTTAGGAACATGAAGAACATTTCTGAGTGTAAGGGTGGGGCTGATGTGAACATCACCTACACCAGCAACTGTGGTAAAGGATCCATCAACTGTAGCTATTTCTCGACTACTAGGACAGGGATTGTAGGTATGAAACATAGTGGGGGAATTGGTCATGTGATCAGTAGCACCGGAATCTATAACCCAAGAGTTAGCAAAAAACTTATCCGAGACTTTAAATCCAATAGAAATAGGAAATTTACCTGAATGTGCCAATAAACAGGTACCTGAGAGTTTGTCCAGTGTGCCAAGCAAAGATTTCAATCTTTCAATGTCGTCTTGGCTGAATCTTACTAGCATTGGGGAGTCTACAACTGTTTGTTCAGTAGACAGATGTGCGTGTCCACTGGTCTTCTGTTGTCTTCTTTTGTAGCCTCATTCTTTATTGAAAGTTGAAGGCTTGCCATAAAGTTTCCAACACTTCTCCCTGGTATGTCTAGCCTTCTGACAATAAGTACACCAAAGATTGCCCCTATTGTCTCAATTTGAGACCTTTGATGATTTAGCTCGCGGAGTGTTTGTCTTCTGATCATTTCCTCGATTGACAACCATAGCCGAGCCTTCCATCTTCTGAGGTGTGAGCATGACACTTCTTCTGCCTTCTTCAGTCCGGATAACAGAGATAGTCTCATTCAGAGTTGACAATTCTTTGCTAAGAGTCTGAACCCTCACTTGATCAAACTCTGCATTGAGTCCAGCCAAGAAGTCATAGACCCAATCCTTCTCAATGTAGTTTTTTAGAACTACAGCATCTACAGGACATTTAGTCTCAATACACCTATAATGGTCAGGTTCCTGCCAGAGATTCTTCAATACATTGACATATTCTGTGACAGTCATGTTGCCTTGTTTTGTCGTTCCAACTTTCACTTTGATCTCATACACTTGGGCTGCATCATGGGCCTTAGAGTATGTTTGATGAACGGCATCCCAAATATCTTTGGCGGTAGTCAGAAACATGCATGTACAATATTTGGCATCATTGAATTCTATAGCCACGCAATTATAGAAGCAACTTCGTTATCCCATGCTATAAACTTAGGATCTCCAAGTGTAGGTTTAGTGCCCAAAAGATGACTCAATTTTTCTTTGCCTTTTAAAAAAGTACGCACCAGCTGAGCCACTTTAAATAATTTTGTCCATCAAGTCTGTATGCTGCCTGAATGTTTGGTAGTTCTCCTTTCTCCGTTTTGTCAACTGCTTCTTCAGTCTGCACCATTCCAGAAGTAACCGATATTTTTTTTTAACTTTTTTAGGGCTTAAAAGAAGAAGAAAGAAAGGGAGATGAGAGACGGGGGCAGAGAGAGATGAGAGATGACGAACCAGATGGATGTTGCAAGCACTGAGCAACGAAGACGATGGTGCAACGGCAGTAGTGACGCAGCAGCAGCAGCAACGGTGGAGATGAGGGTGGCGATGGCAGTGACGAAGTTCAGCAAAGGAGCTGCAACGAAATCAATACGGAGAAGCTGCGACAGTGAACGACGAAATATACAATAGCGACGGAAGAAATGGAGTCAACGACGAGGAACAGTAGCGTGGGAAGATACACGAACCAGTCGCATGCACCAGAAAGTAAGGGTGGCGATGTGTTGCGACGATGGTGAGATGGTGTGCAACAGCGTCATCGAAAATAGTGGGTTATGGCAAGATGATGCACGCTGGTGATGAAGGCAGCGGTGGTCGATGAAGATGAAGTTTTGCAGCAATGAACAATAGCAGCGGCGAAAAAATTAGGGAGTGAAGATGATGAAAGTCGACACAGCAATGGCGATGAAACACAGATTTGGCGATGAAGGCCGGCACAAAAGATTTCTGCGATGAAGGCCGAAAAAATATTCCCAATTGTACGAGCCTAATGTTCTGATACCATGTTATTAAATAAAATAATAAAAAAACACAAAAATGTAACGTGGTTCGGCTATATGGCCTACATCCACGAGAGAAGAGGGGAGAATTCTTCTTACTTGTGATGATACTTCAATGGAGGAACACCAAATAAATAGACTTACAGAGTTGTTCACTGTATAATAACTTTTACAATTTCAGTATCTTTTAGATATGGAAACTCCTAAAAAAAAGTTTTCCTCTCAATGGTAACACCATAAAAGGCAACGCAATCCCCCAGATTTCTCTTTTCCCCGCAACACTTTGTAATGCAATGTATGAGCTGAATTGTAAGTGTACTACTCAGTTAGAACCATCATTATTACTCTGCATTGGTGTGTTTCAAGATTGAAACAACCAAGTCTAGTGAATTTAGTTCACTTGACGTCCAAGGTTGGAATCGTAAGAAGGTTTATCCTCCACCTCGACGTAAGATCTGTCGGTTCTTCCTTAGCCCGCAAAAGGAACATGGGTTTATGTTTTATCCATTGGCAAAACCTTCTGTGTTTGTATAAGCTTTACACTTGTTTCCCTTTTGATTTCTAATTCAACGTGTGATCAAGTTAAAGAGTCTCTGAAGATGCATCTCACAATTGTTTTTCAAGAAGCATCATACAAGCTTTTCGAAACTGCACGTGAGCAATACTAAAACATTGAAAGGTAAAAGGATTGTAAGTGTACTTCTCTCAACATTACGTGCTTAATTCTACGTATCTTTGTAATGCAATGTATAAGCTGAATTGTAAGTGTTCTACTCAGTTAGAACCATCATTATTACTCTGCATTGGTGTGTTTCACGCTTGAAACAACCAAGTCTAGTGAATTTAGTTCCCTTGACGTCCAAGGTTGCAATCGTAAGAAGGTTTATCCTCCACCTTGAAGTAGGATCTATCGGTTCTTCCTTAACCCGCAAAAAAAACATGGGTTTATGTTTCTATCTATTGGCAAAACCTTTTGTGTTTGTATAAGCTTTACACTTGTTTCCCCTTTGATTTCTAATTCAACGTTTGACCAAGTTAAAGAGTCTCTGAAGATGCATCTCACAACTGTTTTTCAAGAAGCATCATACAAGCTTTTCGAAAGCAATACTAAAACATTGAAAGGCAAAAAGATTGTAAGTGTACTTCTTTCAGCATTACTTGCTTAATTCTACGTATCTTTGTAATGCAATGTATGAGCTGAATTGTAAGTGTTCTACTCAGTTAGAACCATCATTATTACTCTGCATTGGTGTGTTTCAGGATTGAAACAACCAAGTCTAGTGAATTTAGTTCCCTTGACGTCCAAGGTTGCAATCGTAAGAAGGTTTATCCTCCACCTTGAAGTAGGATCTACCGGTTCTTCCTTAGCCCGCAAAAAGAACATGAGTTTTTTCTCAACCCAAAAAAAAAAATGCGGTTCATCGTTAGCCTGCAAAAAAAATAGGTTTGCCTTGAACCTGAAAATGGCATTTGTAATGGTTTGGTTCTCACGCATAAGAAAATCAGTTAGTGAATTTGAAAAATCCTAACTTAGGAGATTAAATAGTAAATGTAGGCGTGTATTGAACCACTATAAATTGTGTCTCTTGTTTTTTACATTTATTTTTTGCCTTATTTTGTTAAGGTTGATTATTCATTTCCAATGTATCCAAGTATTTCACTAAGACGTTGGAAAGGTTTAATTTTGGCCATTATACCCAATTACCCCCCTCTTGGGTATAACCAACACATTCCAGCTTAAGACCCTGCCAATGAAACAATCTCATCATTTGGGGATGAAAAAGAGGATTTAAGCTTCTTAGAATCTGGTTCAGCATGAATGTTTACAGTTTCAAATGGACGCTTACCTCGAATGCAAGTTATTTATGGAGAGAGAGTTTTCCCAGCTCTGTGCGCATCTTGGACCAACTTCTTCCACTAGACTTGTTGCTGAGTAGTAGGCGATTTGTTCTCCTTCTTCTCAATATCACCACTCTCCACTGGTTCAAAGCTCTTTTGATCGAGATTAGTCTCGTCGTAATGAACTAGAGAAGTTGGGCTTTGAGAGTTTAAGTTGGGTTCTCCACTAGCCTCACCCATTATCACCTCTTTGGCAATAAAATCTGTCAGTCGGACTATGGGCCAAGTAAATGTGTCTCCTTCGTTGGGCTGAAAATCATTTGTGGGATTTTGATAGTTCTTATCCATTATAGGTTGAATAGTTGGGCTCATGAACTTTATTTCCTTCTGCGATGACGTTGTGGGCCCAAAAGTCTAGCCCAAGTGAGTTTTTCCCATTTCGACGCCCATTCTCTTTCTTAACCGCCAACGTGGCTTTTTGGATGTATCTGGAAAATCCTCCAAATCCTTCCCTGTCAACGTCGCCGCCTATGTCAGAGATTTTTCATAATTCTTTCTGTTGTTCCTGACATCATCATCAAAGCCCCTGACGTCAGCTTCCCCTCCGCCTCCCCGCTAGACCTGCTTGGGAGCAAGCGCATGAAAGTTCCTCTCCTTAGATACCTCTTTCTCCTCCAAACTTCTCCCTGATGAAAGAGTATTTCCTTCATTAAACCTCTACCAACCTCCATATTGGTGTTTGGTTTCATGAATCAATGAGTCTTCAAGCAGAAGCTTTTCACAAAATTTAACTGTATAGGTCAAGCTTCCGCAGTAATAGCAGAAATCCGAGTCTCTCATATTTGAAAGAAACCCATATAGGTTCACTTCTTTGAGCAACACGAACCTTCATCCCACGCCTAACTGGCTTTCTAACATCGAGACGAACATGAATGCGAAGTGAACGTCCCCAACAACACTGCCTTTGGTCTTTCGATATCTCTTCAAAAACCCCCAAGGCATTCCCGATCATGTGTGCAACTTCTTTGGTCATGTAGGCAATGGGTAAATCATACACATGTATCCAGACTTTTACCCATTTCATCTCAGTTTTAGCTGGTTTCTTCAAACCATCAACTTCTGCGAACACCACCAACACTTTGTCAAAGTGCCATGGTTATCTCTCTAGAACCCTTTTACTATCAACTAAATTGCTAAACTGAACAATGAACAATTTCTCCCCAACTTCCTTGAAGGAAATAGGTTTTGATGTTCTCCAAAGCTGATTCATTGTAGAACGAAAACCTTCCTTGTTCACTAGCTTCAGGGAAAATACTATAGTATACAAACATTTCCTGAAATCCTCTCCTAGTCTTTCATCCCGAGCACCCGCAATATCCCAAACTTGATCTTCTTCTTCTGTCATAGATAGCGAATTCCATAACCCTAATAACTCACCATCCATGACAACTTCTACTAGAGAAGAGGATTGCTCACATGTTGTGAGAAAACACTCTTAGGAAGAAACTTCCGAGTACTAATAATTTGAGTCTAATTTGTCTATGTTCATGTTATTACATCAGTTTTATTTCTAATGTTGCACTTGCTGGAAATCACTTAACACAAAAGCCTCCTCCTCAAGGACCTCAACTCTGACTTCAAAACTGTAGTTGACATCGAATCCCATCGATGCATATATCAATCTTCTATTAACAACACTCGTGGTCAAATAATAAAAATAAACTTATTGGGTGTATAATACTTCCAAGAAATATTAAAATAGCCTATATTAGTTTGCCTTAAGTTTTTAAAATACAATTTTTTAAGTTCTTACTATTTATTTATATTATTTTATAAGGATGTTTTTAGATATATCCACCAAAATATTCACTTTGCCCATTTGTTGTGTAGCATCATTAAAAATCAAAGCTGATGGGTAGAGTGAGAAATTTTGGTAGGTATAACTAGAGGCTGCCTTTTATAAACATAGTTATAAAACAATTAAGATTTTAATTTAAAAAAAAAAGGAAAAAAAAAACTTTTTTTTTTACCTCAAAAAAAAAACTACTTACCAACAAAGAAACAACGTCCACGTGAAAATTGACATTTGTACAAACACATGGTAGGTCTATTAAATATTAATACCAGGTATTGTATATGCATATTTCCATACATACCCACTTTCAATGGATTACAAGCACGTCGACGTCAATACAGTGAAGTGCTGACATATTTCGTCTTTCTTTTATATGAGAAAATCTTAAAAATCTTCTAGAAAAACCAGCTTTTTAGACCATTCGGCCCATCAGGTCCCGATCAAGAAATAATTGGGCCGGACCTTATAAAATTTATGGATCTCTTTAAAAAACTTTAGCCCAAGTCCGCCTTAATGCATAAACGGACCGGGCCTTTCGACCGAACTTCGAACGGGCTTTTGGTCCAATTATACAAGTCAAATTTATTAAATATGACAAAGTAAAATTTAAAATATTATAATATAAATTTTATGTTGATAATAAAATAATACATACAAATCATAAATTAAATAACATTATTTATTGATTCGTTAATAATAATAACTTGTACATATATAATTTTTTTATTTAAAAGGAAATTTTAATTACTACAAAAATACAACTTTTTTTAGAACACAATGATCCAACTTATCATTACAAATTAAATAAAAGTTATAATAATTAAAAATAAAAATAAAAAAATTTATCATTTTGTATATCATATATTTTTTGTCTTGTGTATAATTTACATCTTATTTCTTTCGTAACGAATCCTAATGTTATTATTTTATATATTGAACTATATAACATAATATTTATTTTGATTTCCTATTTCATTCTAATTTTTTTACAACTTTTATAATTTGTGTTCATTCTATGACATCTATATTTAATTGTGTATAATTAATTTATACTTTCATTACTTATCATATATTACATTATACAATATCATATTACAATTAATTACGTAAAGTTTTATGAAAGATTATAACAAATTAACTATATTTTATAAGATAACAATTTTCAAATTAAACAAAAAAAAAACTTAATGAATATTATATATTCACGTGCAACATACACATATCTATTAGTTTTATATATATATATATATATAATTAAATTAAGAATTGAGCCTTCGGGTCGGACCTTTTGACTAGACTTTTAGGCCACGCTAGGTCTTGATATGTAAACCCAAACGATCTTCGAACTAGGCCAGGCCTTGATATGTGAACCCAAACCTACCCAATAAATTTTGAGACCGGGCTAGGCCGGCCCATATAATAATCGGGCTCAAATTTGGGTCGGGTCATTTTGATCAGACCAGGCCGGGCTCATGAGCCCTGGACCAAATTGTCACCCTTAGATATATCTTGCCATTATAGCAAGCAATCACATTTAATTCCACATCTACACGTGGAACTAAATGGTCGATAATCATAGAAAATCAATAAGAATGTGTTCATCTTCCTCTCTTTCTTTAACTTTGTGCAAGAAAACGCCAATGATGTGTTGGCCTGATGGCAAATAGCAAGCGACAAGGTTATAATAGGTCGGAAGTTCAATTTGCGGCTGAAACATATTAACAAACATGCTACGAGACGTGGGCTCATCCTGTCAGACGGTTAAATTTCTCGAGTTGTGGGCTGGTGACAGTGTTTTCAAGGCTACTAGGGAGAAAACGCCGAGGCTCTGTGCTAGGCAGGCAGTGGAGGTTTGTACAAATATTTAAAAAGTTTAGGAGGGTCTCTCTAATTTGAAAAAAAAAAAAAAAAGCTTTAAAAATATAAACGCCCACTTTCTACAGTAAACCCTCAAACTTTTTCTCTCTAAGCCCATCCATCCTATTTGCTCAGACCAAGAAACGTCGTCAAAATCTCTGGCAACCATCGGCAACCCTTCGACAATAGATATTTGAGTTTTGTACTTTTGAATCTTTTGGATAATGTGTATTGTGGCATGAATTAATGTTTTGTGGACATGAATTTAATTAACATGAAGTGTTTTTTATCATTTTATGAAAATTTAACATTTATTATAAAATACAGTTAAATATATATAATTTTGTATATGGACAGTCTTGGGACATGTAAATAATTAATTAATTATCTAGGGACCTATAAATAAATATATTTTTTTATCGCCTAGGCCACATCTAGGCTACGCTTCGCCTAGACGGAACAAATCGCACAGATAACGCCTTGACGCTTTGAAAATATTGGCTGCTGACTATTCGCTAGCTTGGGCGTTACCATCGGTGTTCCACCCACATTGGAGCGGGATTAGTGGGTTCAGCAAACCGGCCCGATACCCCATGGGTTGGACATGGTGTCACTGGTGTAAAGCAAGTTAAACATTGTTTCCACTAAAAAAATAAAAAAATAATAATAATAATAATAAATAAATAAATAAACCCGCAAGAAAACTAAGATACAAAAGAGAGGTAATTGCAACATTTTAGGCTTCATTCAGGACTTTAGCATAAAAAAACAAAGACTTTAGCCCATGGCTATGTTAGATTCGCATTTTCTAAACGGCTTTAATCCAGAGAGTTGATATGGAATAGCCCATATATTATGCAAGGCCAAGAAAAAACAAGGTTCTGAGATTGAATAGGCATTTTTAAATGGTCCGGAGCATATCCGAGATTGGAGTAGAAGAATTGACAATTGTATGCTATTAGCACTTCAAACAGTGATTATGTTCTCAACCACTTTTCGAATTTTGAAATCACGCAAATAGTAAGTGATGCATTTAGGCAACAAGAAATTGAATTTTGTAGCCGAAATCAACAAACAATAACGATCATCCATGAAAATAGTTTGACCTTCATCATGAATATTTAGCTCACTCTTTGCATAATCATTCAGAAACCAAATTAAATGCCATTGGTTCATCATGTGAATACAATTCTATCTATCCAAAAAGTCTTCAATATGAAAAATGCATTTAGTTGACAGAATTCAAAAACAGTTTTTAAAAAATATACTTAGAAAATCATTTGTTTTCGTAAAACAATTAATTTTTTTTTTTCAAATTGTACAATTGTTTTCGGATAACAATTCATTTAGTTGATAGAAATCAAAAACAATTGTTAAAGATTAGGGATTTAAGCCAAGACTTACCCAACGAACTGAACCGAATCGAACCAAACACAACCCGATAGGTTGAATTGGGTTAAAAATCTCAACCCAATCCGAACCGAACATAATATTAACCCTTAAATTCATTATCCTCTAAAGCCACCAAATTACAAAACGAACAAAACTCCAAAAGTTCTAAACCCAAATCACAACCTTTTTAGCTTTACATAAAATTTATCAACCATTCTACTACTACTTTGATCCTATTTTTCTTCTTTGTTTCTTCTTCTTCTTCTTTGTTTGTATTTCTTCTTCTTTTTAAAATCTTCTTTTATTTTTTTTATTTTTTTCTTCTAAAGTTCAAGCCATAAAATATATATATATATATAAATCAAGTCTTTTCAACCCGAATGACCAAACCAACCCAACCCAACCTAACCCAAATCAAACTAGTTCGGGTTGGGTTGGGTTGTGATGTTGGTTTGGTTCGAGTTGAGTTTTATTTTTTTTCAACTTAAACTAGTTTGGATTACGTTGAATTTTCACTCCAACCCAGCCCAACTCAACTCAACCCATTACACTCGTATTAAAGATTATACATAGAAAATAATTTGTTTTCATAAACCAATAAATAATAATTATTTTTCAAATTTCTTACCCTTTTCCTCCGTGAGGACATCTTGAAATTTCTCTTGACTACCTGCTCACCAATAACCAAGTTGACCAAGGCAGTATCTTAATCTACACATATGATATGACCTTTCTCAAATATAACCAGAATTGTCTAAAGCCAAGCTATTTGAAGAAGCTGGACCTTCATGATTAGGTTTCATAAGTTGTAACAACGTGTAATTGAAAATTTATATGTCGCAAATCAATGGCAAACCGAGACCCATCATTTTGATCAGCATCAATAGCAAACAAGCTCCATGACTCACCAATTGGTCATCTATTACTGGGAAAGATAAATAACAAAACATATCCAAGACTACATTTATTAGAGAGATATTGACAAACACTTGGTGCGCACCATTTTTTGGTCATCAGTTGTAGCAGATATCCTTCAGCTTTTCCGCAGCCGATTGATCCACAGAATACTACAAAAACCGAAAATGAACCCAAAACGAGTTAGTTACATGAAGAAAACGGTAGATTCATTTATGGGTAGATATAAAGAAAGTTAGATTAAGGTGAAGACGAAACCTTGTTGAGAACCCAAGTGGAGTGCACATAAGCCCTCTTGAAGAGCTCGTCGAGGGCTTTAGCGTCGTTGGTGTCGACTTCTCTGTAGTTGACGAAGTTCTCTCTGGCGTATTTCGAGTAGTATGGTCTAGTGTCCTCTGGCAAAAGCCTTACTAGCCTTAACACTGCACCGTACGCGCTCAATCCTCGCTTCATTTCTTTACGCTGTTCTTCGATGATACTCGCTTCTTGATTATTGTGCGATCTTGCGCACTAATTCCTGAATTTCGGTGCACCAAACCAGCACCCTTGTTGCCAGCAACTTGACGACGGCCGTGTCTGGAAAGACGCATTTAGAACAGTAATTTGAGTTAAAAAAAGCTATTTAAAACCTGTTTTGATAAAATATATTAAAAGTGTGTTTTTTAAATATATGTAATCCATATTGATTTGACAATATAAAAAACTTTAAAAATAAATAATAGAGGATATGTATATATAGTGAAAATGGCAGTTCGTACTCTAAAAAGGACACCAACAGTCAAACACAATATCAAAAACGCAAAACCACCTCTGGGATGCTTTTCCAAAATGCTAATACTTTTATTTCTCCAACGAAAACACATAACATGTCAAACGACTTTTTACCAACTTTTGCGATTTTTCACAGTAAACGCGGTTGTTACAGCACTCCTAGAATTGGGTTATTGCTAACACGGTTTGTTACTAGTTTGTGGTTTTAATTATGGAGGCTACTTACTTAAGTTATTATTATTATTATTATTATTAAACTCTGTGGACGAAGGACTCTTTAGAGAGGACACATGCCAATGTAGAGCTATAGAATTTCAAGACAAATCATGAAGTAATCATCCTTCTATTTTTTAATAACTTGAGGTACTTGGCTCAGTCTATGTGCACTGACCAATTTTCGGGAATAAGCTTCAATAAAGAAAGAGAGTAACGTTTTCTTAATAAATGTGTAAGACACGTAGTCCACGACACAAAAAATGTGTGAAATAATAATCCATTACACGTAGCATAACTCCTTTTTAAGGTAGAATCAAATCTTCAAATGAATGGATTTTTTTTTTATTAAATTGCCTATGCAATAGCCATGGGCATATTTGACCCCCAAAAAAGCACATAAATTAGGAACCTCCTTATACCTATCATCAATCCAAATAGAGCAAATGGACCTTTGACAATGTGTAGGCTACTTTGTATACTATAACAATATCAATATCTCCTTCTTCTTCCCTTTCTTCTTCTTCAGTTCCAATGACCATCGCCCACTGTTCCCTATTTTTCTTCCCAATCCAACAACATCTCTACATGATTCAAGGGTTTTTGGTGAGAAGCGGCTAGGGTTTGGTCAAAGCTTGCCTTCGTCGGCTCACTGCAACAACTTCTCCTGATCTCGCCATCAGATCCCGATTTTGGTGTAGCAGATTTGTTGTATGTAGCCACTGATCCAGCCAAGAAAAGCGAAGAAGGTGAAACTTCGCCTCTGCCGCTTAGGTTCTCCAAGCGGCAGAGGCGAGGACGTAGGATAGTTAGGTTTTTTATAGTATGTAGTGTCTCATTTCTAACTACGCTAGTAGTTAAGATCGTATGTAAATAAGGGTTTTTGCGAGGGTTCTACCCTCTTATTGCGAGGGTTTACGCTCTTATTGTAGTGGTATTTTTCTTTTGTTCTGGGGGGTCTTGACCGTCTTGTTGTCTTGTTGTGATGGTTCTACCCTCTTGTTGTAGTGATGTTTTTCTTTTGTCGTGGGATCTTGATCCTCTTAATGTCAAGTGTTACCCATTTTCTGTAAGCATTTATGTTCACTGTTGTACTTGTATAATTCTTCGGTATATTCTTTTATCAGTTGGTAGGATGTACTCCTACTTTAGAGATTTGATGGAAATGAAATGAAACTTTGACACAAAAACCTTATACCACAATTGCTAAAGCATTTATTTTTCCTCTAAGATTAAAAGGAGATGCCTATGTGACCAAGCTAAGTGGTGATTGACATTCAAATTCTTAATTTAGAATTTAGAATTAGATGGCAAGTAACATCATAGGAGCCCCTTTTATATAGTAGGGTCCCAGGAAGTCGAACGACGCCTCATTATGAAAATTATGCACACTAAGAAAGATCCTACGACTCAGATGAATCTCGAAAAGCTGCAAAATTTTCATCGCAAAAATGTGCACACCTAGCACACTTAACAGTCTAGATGAGTGCTCTAGCCAACCGACGCGACGGCTCGCAGATCTCAAGCCTTGCATTATACGACAACATTTAATGCGCACGATCTAACTGACATGGTACCTCAAATGACCTCCAACATGGACTAACAAATAAATGCGAACAAAGCACCCTCTAGCCAACCTCGGTCAAGCTTCATCGGTGCCCTCACCTCGGAAGCTGGGCGGTAGTTGTTCGGCAACTCATAAAAGGGTAAAAATAGTGATTAAGGTCAACATATCCTTAGGGTGAGGGGTTAATTAGACTCACTCTATCATTTGCATTTTTTTAATGGTAGTGAAATTGAGATAATTTATGCATAATTTGAAATTTTTATCACCATCATCAGCATTGTTGTTGTTCTCCCTCTCGTAGCTCCGATAACGACTAAGCTTGCAAATATCTTGTTTTTGTTTTAAATTTGTATTCTCAACATTTTCTCTGCTTCTCACATCCTCTAAGTTTTGAACACTCAGTGTACCTCAGGTGGTCCGAGTAGTGTTTCAACTCTCCAATATGCTGACCCTTTTTCTTTTCCAACTATAATAGAGGCAATGTTTCGTCCTATTCTTTTGACATTTCAGTCTACCATATCTCAAAATGTCTCAGGTTCATCAATTCTTCTATGTTGCTTAGAAGCTGCTTAAGTTCCCAACATTTGTGGACTTTAATAGTCTCCAAATGGTAGAGGCTAGTGCTCCATATCGGCGACACTTCAATATTAATAAGTTCAAAGTTCAAGGTACCTTAAATGCTTCAAATTAACTATTAAATGTAGCAACTCCTTGATTACAAGTCAGCTTAGAACAAGCACTTGGACCACTTTAGAGGTACATTGAGTATTAATATTTAGTAACATAATAACAAATATTGAGAAAAAAAATGTCATTAAATACTAAAAAAAATTGATAATTTTAAAAAAAAAAGGTTATTTTTTCAACATTCACCACATGTAATTTTATCTTCATAAAAAATCAAGATGTATTCATTCCTCGATATTAAAAGACCAATTTTTCAAATTAATCAATATTTTGGAATATTTAACACTATTTTTTCATAATATTTTTAAAATTTTATATCATAATTTAATAAAAATTTATTTTCCTTTTTGTAAAACCCTAGTTTTCTAATGTATAATTTGAACTTGGATCTGAAACCTATAAATGTTGTGGTTTTGAGGCTTTAGTTGTCTTTCATTTAACTCACTTTCTATGAAATTGAGTATTCATTTGCATGTTAATTATTAGGTTATATGTGTTTAATTTCAAAAATAATTAATTTTATCTACAGATGTCTAGGAGTGGCAATTCGGGCCATTTGGCCCGACCTGGCTCGATCCCACCGGGCCTAAGAATAATCGGGTCGGACCGGGCCGGGTCTTATAAAATTTTGGGCCGGGTCAGGCCAACATTAAAAAGTCTTGGCTCAAATCCAACCCAAAAAATATATGGACCGGGCATTTAGGTCGGGCCTTTAGTTCGAGCTTTTGGACAACTAATGTAATCAAATACATATTTTAAAGTTAAATTAGTTACAATAAAATATAAATCAGAGAATCAGTGTTTTATAAAATGAGCAGTTGTAGGTTCAAGAACAAATGAATATGGAATGATTTGAATTCAAAACATTGTTTAATCTAAAGTTATTTTGGACATTCGAGACAATGAGAATCATTCAGGTGTTAGTAGAGAATATTTCAATTAAGATAACCTCGCAAAATTGTGCAAGGAATAGAAGAATCGAGCAATTGAAAGTGCCTACGTTTTTCTCGTCAGAAAAGTTAGATTTATGTCTTCGACAATGATAGTGTGTTATCAGCATGTTCATTATGCATGATATTGGCCTATAGCGAGCTATAGAAGCTCGATATACCGAAAAATCGAGAGTTCCTGAGTTTCAAAACTCATTGATAGCGCGCTATCATCCATGATAGCACGTTATTACCCTTTGTGCAGAAAAATAAAATTTTGGCAATAGCTTGATAGTGGGTTATCATCAATGATAGTGCTCTGTAGATTTCTGATTTTGGAAAAATCAATCTTTTGACATTAAAAACCATTTCATTGAATCAAAACACTTTGATATAAGATTAAACACTTTTAAAATCATTCAAAACCCATTGAAATTATGATTAAAACCTTTCGAAAAACATTTTGTTAAAATCAAATACTAAATCGAAGAGATTTTGAAAACTTTACAATTTTGGGAGTTTTAGTGCTGAGATTGATCGAGAGGTTACCCTACACACCTAAGATCAAACTAATACATTCCACATGAGATATGTCTTCGTTCCTCGAGCTTGATCTTTGTAGACTTCGATAGCTATTATTTGATGTCTTCTTGATGATTGGTTGTGGCACTTAGGGAAACAATACAGGTGATATAATGTGGTTTGTAATCATCAAAATACCGAAATACCGACGTGAAGAGCATTGGTCCAACAACTAGGTATGTGAATTATTTGTTTTATTTAATTTATCTTAAATGTGTGTTAATTTATTCTAAATGAATGAATTTATGTATATAGTTGGATAATATCTTTATTTCTTTCATAATTTTAGCTCAACCTGACCTTTTTATAATTTAGTTAAATTCATTATATATTTATATCTAGCCCTACTACATACGTTTAGAGAGTATACTTAATAAAGTATATTTGGTAAATAAAATTTTAAAGAATATAGTTACCAAAGTTGAAATGCATATATGTATTTTTAATTAATTATATGTACTCTTTTTTTGTATTATATATTTAATTAAACATATTCTTAATTATGTATATGCAATACAAATATAAATACTTAATTATATATAAGTATATAACACTCTTCACTATTGTGTTTTCCTTATTATACATACTTTAAATACTTTTAATTATGCTTTTTTTCTTTCATTTTGTAAACTCTTAATTATATATATATTGTGTGTATATATACATACATATAAGTTTGTGCGTGTATATATGTATGTATAATATATTTTCTATTTATATAATACTCTTGAATCTTAATTATGTTTTGTTTTTACCACTTTATACTATAATTATATATTATTTATACTATTATTAAGAAATAGAGTAGATATGTGGATTAATTGTTTTATTAAGAAATAGACTAAGTATGTGGATTATTCGTATTATATACATAATTGAACATACTTTTAATAATGTATATATAATACAAATATAAACCCTTAATTAAATAACACTATTGACTTAATTAAATATATATTATACACTCTTAATCATAATAATACATTTGATTATGTTTTTTATCATTATATATACATATACATATATACATATATACATATATATATATATTATTTTTTGATATAATATATTATGTATGTGGTACGTATTATATTTATATATACTATATATATATATATATATATATATATATATATATATATATTTTAATTATATAACACAATTTTAATTATGTTTTGTTTTTTCATTTTATACTCTTAATTACGTTCACATATATATTTTGTATTTATCATAATATATATATATGTGTGTGTGTGTGTGTGTGTGTGTGTGTGTGTGTATATATAACTTTGTATTAAAAGTATATTACAATTTGGACATACATATATTTTACAGTAAATCTAAAATATATATATATAATGTATGTATGTATGTATGTATAATCGGACCCAATCTTCAGGCCTTTAGGTCGGGCCTAGCTATGTCATCCTAAACCTGTACAATAAGTTTTGGGACCGGGCCAAACCGACCCATTTAATAGTCGGCTCTGGATTTGGACCGAGTCATTCACAACAGACCGGATCAAGTCTATAGGCCTCGAGCCAAATTATCACCCTTAAAGATGTCTCACGTTCCAAATGTGGGATCGTGTTTGAAGTGTTGGTGAAGGGTTTTAAACGAGGCATGGTGGGTCAGGAAAGAAGACTTCACAACATTGTTAGGTCAGGGAGGCTACGGGGTGGGGAGTTGAGGTTGGGAGGGGTAGAGTTAGGGTAGATTGTAGCATGAAGATAGTGATTAAGGTCAAGTTTCACTAGGGTAAGGGGTTAATTAGAGTGACTTTCATTTGCTCTGTTTTTTGTTTTCAATATCTATGGTAGTGGAAATCATGCATAATTTTGAAGTTTTCATTTTCATCATCTGCATTGTTGTTGTTGTTGTTAAGATGATTCATGCATAATTTCCAACATTTATGTCTCAAGGGGTTAATTTAAGATGATTCATGCATAATTTCCAGCATAATCATGCATAATTATGCTTTTTGTTTTCAATTTCTTTAGTATTGGAATTTAGATAATCCATGCATAACTGTTAAATTCGCTATTACATTTTTTTCTGGTTCTTCATTCACGACCATCCCACCTATATATTACAAAATAGCCTAAAAATCAGGAAACATGTTCCGTCTAAAAACAGGAAACATGTTCCGTAAAAACATATGCCCAATAAAGATATCGTAATACCCCCCCTCAAGTTGGAGCGTGAAGATCCCGAATGCCCAACTTACAGAGTAGAAACTCAAAGTTCGCTTTCCCCAACGCTTTTGTAAAGATGTCTGCCAATTGAACACGAGTGGAAACATATGACGGACAAATCATCCCTTCAGTCACAACATCTCGAACAAAATGACAGTCAGCCTCTATATGCTTTATTCTTTCGTGAAAAACCGGATTTTGAGCAATATACAACGCCGACTGACTATCACAAAATAACTTCATACCCTTCAGATGTCGCACACCTAAGTCGTTTAAAAGTTGGTGAAGCCACTTTAACTCACACACTGTTGCCGCCATTGATCTATACTCAGCCTCCACAGACGATCTAGACACTGTTTGTTGCTTCTTGGTCTTCCACGACACAGGAGAACAACCAAGTAACACGAACCATCCTGTCAAGGAACGCCGCGTAAGTGGACAACTAGCCCAATCCGAATCACACCACCCTTCTAGACGTAGGTCACTATCAGCACGAAGCAAAATCCCTTGCCTCGGACTCTTCTTCAAATATCGCACGACCCTAAGAGCTGCCTCCCAATGATCCTCACGAGGTTGTTGCATAAATTGAGACAAAATATGAACCGAATATGCAAGATCAGGTCTCGTCACACACAAGTAAATCAATCTCCCTACAAGTCGCCTATACGGCACATGATCCGCAAGGAATTCGCCCTTAGCAAGGGCCAAATTGTGATTTTGTTCCATAGGAAATGCCGCAGGCTTTGCTCCCAATAAACCCGTTTCAGAAATTATCTCTAGTGTGTATTTTCTTTGGCAAAGAAAAATTCCTTCTAGATTACGGGCTACCTCTAGCCCTAAGAAATACTTCAAAACTCCCAAATCCTTCATATGAAAGCACCTGCCAAGGTAATCTTTAAAAGTTGTCAATGCAACCTTATCATTCCCTGCAATAATCAAGTCATCAACATAAACTAACACGTTGATCTGAGTTCTTCCCCTGCACAACCCAAATAAGGAATAATCTGAATAGGATTGCACAAAACCATAATTCTTCAATGATGTTGACAGTTTTGCAAACCAACATCAGGGAGCTTGTTTCAGACCATACAACGACTTTTTCAACCTACAAACCATGTTAGGATTTGTATTTTTGAAACCTGGAGGAACCTTCATATAAACCTCCTCACTTAAGTCACCGTGAAGGAAAGCATTATGCACATCCATTTGATGTACCTCCCAATTTTTAACAGCAGCAATTGCAAGAAAAATACGA
Organism: Paratinospora sagittata; assembly: GCA_035771175.1. Classification (NCBI taxonomy): domain Eukaryota; kingdom Viridiplantae; phylum Streptophyta; class Magnoliopsida; order Ranunculales; family Menispermaceae; genus Paratinospora; species Paratinospora sagittata. The sequence continues at coordinate 36,109,144 of CM069603.1, forward strand.
ACAGTCACCATTTTTGCCACAGGAGCAAATGTCTCGTGATAGTCAATTCCTTCCACCTGATGATTGCCATAGATCACAAGTCTTGCTTTGAGTCGCTCTATGCTGCCATCGGACTTATACTTAATTTTATATATCCACTGGCTCCCTAGTGCTTTCTTGCCGGGTGGAAAAGTCTTCATTACCCAAGTCTCATTGTCTTCAATGGCTCGTATTTCCTTACCTATCGCATCTCGCCATCCCGAGTCTTTCATCGCTTCTTTGAAATACTTTGGCTCATGTCCCGCTGTCACTGCTGCAAGAAAATTTCTATGTCTCACAGAAAAACGTTCACAATTCACAAAATGTGTTAAAGGATAGGGCGTACCTGAGGAAGAGGAAGGAGCTGATGAATTCTCAGATGGACTTATTTTTCGTATAGTATGAGTAACAAAATCACGATACCGTGTTGAAGGAGTTTTGTTTCATTTTCCTCGCCCTAGCTCACCGTCAACTTCCACACCTTGCTCCCCCACCGTATTCTCCAGCCCCTCATCACGCACATCCTCATGTGTAGGCTGTTGCTCGGGCTGCACCATACCACCAGACCCCCTCTCGATGGTGGACGCTGATTCCAACCCCCCCCAACGCACGCAGCACCATCATCGGCACCCTCATCGTCACTCCATGCTCCATCCTCATTGTTCGCCAGCACAGGAGTCACCACATTCTTTGGTTGGTTTGGCGCAAAAGGAAATTCTTTCTCAAAGAACTTCACATCCCTCGACACAAAGTACTCATGTGTTTCTAAATCATACAATTTCCAACCTTTCTTCCCAAAAGGATAGCCAACAAAGATACATTTACGGCTCCTACTTGCAAATTTATCTCCTTTGTGTCGTTGATTATGAGCATAGCAAAGACAACCAAATACTCGAATAGCATCATAAGAAGGCACTTTTCCTAACAACATTTCATATGGCGATTTAGTCTTAAGTAAAATGGAAGGTGTCCTATTAATCAAGTGACACGCTGCCAACACACATTCACCCCAAAATTTGATTGGTAAGTTCTCTTGAAATCTTAGGGCTCTAGCCACATTTAAAATGTGTTGATGTTTTCTCTCAACTCTCCCATTTTGTTGAGGAGTCCCAACACAAGAAGTCTCAAAAATAATCCCATTATTTTGAAAATAATCATGCAAACAATTAAATTTGGTCCCATTGTCACTTCTCACACGTTTTATTACTTGGTCAAATTGACGTTCAACCATAGCAACAAAATTAAGAAACATAGATTCAACTTCCATTTTATTGCGAAGTAAATAGACTCAAACTCCTCTTGAAAAATCATCTACGATTGTCAAAAAATAGGTAGCCCCACACGAAGAACGAGCCTTGTAAGGCCCCCACAAATCCAAATGAACAAGTTCAAAAATCCTACCAGCTTTATTCGTACTAATCGGAAAACTAGATCTAGGTTGCTTTGCACGCGGACACACATCACAAGCTTTAGTATTTGTCCTACAAGAGTGACTTACAGCCGGAATCATCTTCAATATTTTCTCCGACGGATGCCCCATTTGTTGATGCCATAACTCGAACGATGAATCACCATCCACTGTCAAGACCTTCACTTGAGGAATACCACGGAAAAAATAAAGTCCATCCAATCTTTCACCCGCTCCAATCACCTTCCTCGTCGGTTGGTCCTGTATAACACAAATATTATTAGTGAATTGTACAACACAATTTGATTCATCGATTAATTGTGTAACAGAAATTAAGTTGCATGTCAATTGTGGGACATAAAGCACATTGTAGAGCTTCAATCCTCCTGGCAGCACGACACTCCCCTCTAGGTTTGCTTCTGCCGTGTTTCCATCCGGCAAACCCACCGGGCAGTATTGCACCTTTCTCACGTTCTTCAAAATAGACAAGTCGCACGTCACATGGTTCGATGCTCCTGTATCGATAATCCATCTAAAATGACTGTTATTACCATGTAGTTGATCTTTTGTTTTGTCGAAGTTCAAAAATGCAAGAAGTTGCTGCAGTTGCGTTGCCGAAACACCTGCAAGAGCCGCAGCGTCGGTTGCACTCGCCAGCCCCTGCGAGTTCCCTGCGTGCTGCCCAGATGAAGTTCCAGCCCGCCAGTTTTATGTGCGCGGACAGGCGGTGCACCATGCCCTTTGCCACGGCCAGAACCTGCACGCCCACCTCCTCTTCCTGTCCGTCCTCCACCACGACCCGGTCCCTTTCCTCCGCGAGGTCGGTCCCCCCACCATTCAGGGAACCCGTGTAATTGAAAGCAAGAGGATTCGGCGTGGCCTTCTCTATTACAATGGTTGCAAAACTTATCAGTAGTATCCACAAAACGAGACTTACCACGTGTATCAGGCTGAATTGCGAATGCCATGATGCTATCTCGTCCATCCTTGGATGACTCGCCGCCACGCAGTCATTCCGCTTGAATCACTTGTTGATATGCTCGATCAAGCGTCGGTAATGGCTCTTGTCCAAGCAGATTTGCTCGAATTGAAGCATATGTTCCATCGAGGCCGATAAGAAAGTGATGTAGACAGTCCTCTTCTCTCAGTTTTTCTACCTGCGTGACTATGCTACATATGCAACCTCCACACTTACAAACCGGCACTTTCACATATGTGATCAGTTCGTCCCAGATTTTTGACAAACGACCAAAATAAGTTGCCGCAGTCTCGACTTTTCCTTGCTTGCACTCTCCCAAGGATGTTTTTAATTGACATATACGAGTACCGCTTACCATACAAAATCTATTTTTGAGATTGACCCACAGAAGTTGTGCATCATCATATTCTCCAAGGGTCGACCGAACGGACGGCTCAATGGTATTGGTCAGCCATGATACCAACATCGAATGCACAGCTATCCAATCCTCAAGTTTCTCCTCTGTTGTTGGCTTCGGAACCTTCCCGTCCACAAAGCCAAATTTCCTCTTTGCCTTAAGCGAGGTTCGAATTGCCCTCGCCCATTCATCGTAGTTCTCACCACGTAATTGAATCGGGGTAATGATGTTTCCCGGACCGTCACTCGATCCAAGATGATACGTCATATCCACCCTTTTGTCACCCTCTCCGCCAGCCATGAACTCACGCGCATTGTTCACGTGCACTGTTCACGCGCACTGTTCAAGCCGAGCCGCACTATTCAAGCCAAGCTGCACTGTTCAAGCCGAGCCGCGCTGTTCAAGCCGAGTCGCGCACCAACGCTACACTCGCACCAATCACGCGCACACTGCCCAAAGCGCGCACTGCCCAACGCAGCACGCGCACCAATGCTACACGCGCACCAACGCGGCACGCCAGTCACCGGTCGCCTGTCGCCGGTCGCCTCTATTCTCCTCAGCCCCAAAGGAATAAAAGAGATTATGTTTTGAGGAACTAAAAACCTTTTCTATAATATCTGAATCATATCATCCCTTCTTGTTCCAAGTCCTCCACTCCGCCATAATGCAGATTCTTCTTCTTCTTCTTTGTCTCCTTCTTCTTCTTCTACTTCGGCTTCTGTACTACCGCGCGGTCGCGCCGTCCGAGATCGGAGTGATCGGAGAGATCGGAGATCGGAGAGAGTTTCGTTGTTCCGTCGCTGATCTCTCAAGCCGCTCTGATACCATGTTAAATTCTCTATTACATTTTTTTTTGGTTCTTCATTCACGACCATCCCACCTATATATTACAAAATAGCCTAAAAATCAGAAAATATGTTCCGTCTAAAAATAAGAAACATGTTCTGTAAAAATATATGCCCAATAAAGATATCGTAATAATAACCTTTCTAATAGTACTTGCTGACTGATTCATAGTTGAATTGAGTTTATGGTTTTCAGCTTGCCAACGTTCAAGTTTGTTCTTATTTCATTTATTTGCTAACTAACAGTTATAGAACATGGGTAGGATGAGATATGGCAATGGTAATGTTTAGGTGGGAGAAGACAGGACCATCTATTTATTCATCCTAAGAAAGTCAATAATGTTGGGATTTTCTATATAAATAGAGAGCTTACCACAAGATCTAAATCTTTAGTTGGAAGATGCTATGTCTATCAGTATGTGTGGTTCACATTTGTCCAGTTGTCCGGTATGAATTTATTCTCAGAGAGGTAATGAAATATTGGATTATTAATTATCCTTAGTTATGACAGAGTGAATCAATTGATGGATCTTAAGTCTTAAGACGTCATGACCTCATGAAATATTCTATTACAAAAAGTGCTGAACAGAGGCTGATCAATGAGGAGAAATATCTCCTTCCCCCCTCTACCCCACTCCCTAGTCAAAAGAAAACTTGAGTTAGTGATTAATTAGAGTTGTAGGAAGTGATAAGGATCCTGCTGGGAATTCAACTCAAACTCAAAATCCAAATTAGTTAGCAATTCAATTTCAACTTGTAGTGAATAATCTAGTTACGATTTCTTTTGTAATTTCAATTTCAATTTCAATTTTGGATTAGCTTGTATTTAGGAAATTGTTATTTTTCTGTTCCTACTTTCTCTCTGTACAGATAGTGCGAGAATCAGATTGTATATATATCTCATTAGTTAAATGAAATCTTTGGCTAAAAAAATCAAAATCAATTTCGATTATTATCTTAAAATAGAAAGACTTTCAGTTTGAGACTCAGGACACTCTCTTTAATTTTCTTTATTTTTAGATCATATTGAATAATTTATTTTGTTTTTTGTTTTTATGAGGTAATGGTTGGGCAAGCCTTTCCATTACCTCGTAGACAAGTACTCAACAGCTAGTCTCTCTTTCCTGCTTATTTGATTTAAGTCTTTCCTTGTCCTTCAATAAAACTGCATATAAATATAGGAACAGACCCACCAAGGAGTAGATCAGCTCGTGGGGGTTGGTTCTTGTAACCAGCCCATCACGAGTTTGAGTCCCGGTGTTTCAAGCGGAGAGTATGTCATGTGGGGTGGTGTTCTAACTCTGCCCACTCCAATTAGGGTAATACATATACCCTTCTTCCAAAAGCTTCTTTCTTTATGTACATTTTTTTTTTTTTTTTCTTTTGGTCATAAACCATGTCCTCAGCTAACCCTTTTACGAGGACGAAACTAATTTAGAGTTCAAAATCCTGAGATAGTGGATAATTAGCACTTTTTCATTAGTACATATCGTAGTAGGGTTCGAATTTGTGATCAGATTCTTCAACCCACTAAGACGCATCTGAGTTGCAACCCGATGGGTTTATGTACATCTTCTTCTACCAAGCCAGCCATCATTATCAAACCATTAAGCCATTTCCTTTCTTTTGTGGTGGACTATCACTTCGGCCACTAATATTTAATACTATAGCACTCAATGCTAATGTCTCATTTTATTCTTATCGACCAATACTAAAATTTTAAAAATAACTCTTATATGTGACTAATAACATAAGTTGCATCATCATGAAAAGGTCACGCGATTCTCTTAATTAAGATAGAAACATTTACATGACGGTGACACTTTTCACACACGAGCAAACCCCAAAAAAATACACTCTTTTAAGAGTTTCACTTGAAGGAAGTTAATTAGGAGTCCATATAGCATTTTTCTTTATAATTGCTAATTATAAAAACTACTCTATTTAGTGCTTGTATATAAGTTGTTACGTAAAACATCATTTTTAATATTCTGGATTACCTAGAATAATGGCTTAATAATGTAATCTAATAATATATCATCAACATATATATAGTGACTCTTTAGGTTTTCTATATATATGTATATATGAACACCAAAACTTGTATACCCTCTGAGTCCATGCATGCTATCCCTTAGATACAAATGGAAATGAAGTCCTTAGCATCTTTACATACATCATGTAAATTAGAAGTCCATATCAAAGTTCAGAGTTTTGCAGAGAATATAACCGTACGACATATATATCATATCCAATGCATCATTCAGGCTCTCATCTGGTCAAAATCGAATATCACAGATTGGGCAGCAGACAATATGAATTACAAGACTCAAAACAAAAAATAAATAAAATAAAAAATAAAAAAAAGCAAGAAAAGACCCAAAAATAGACACAAATAATTGGAAGAAGAATCCTAAATTTGAATACATTACATATTCATATTTAACGAAAAAGAATTAATTAACCAAACTTAATTAATTTGTACAGATATATTTGCAAGCAAATTTAAAAGCCTCTCTCTCTAATATTACAAAATATATTGATGCAATTCTCGAGGAAAAAAATTAAAAAAGCATCCCAAATTCATCATGACGATCACTAACAAAGATGCATACATGCCCATCAAAAGTCTACCTCACCGCGGCCATTTTTTGACTTCAAACTCTCCTTTATCATTCTTAGAAAGAGAAGAAAAGCCCAGATTTAAACATAACCCCAAAAACCCACTAAAGAAAAGCTTTCATATATGGTGAATCTATATATATATCTGCCAGTAATGAGAGCACCTTAATCAGCGATTGTGCAGAGGATCTGAAGTATTGGGAACCCTTCTTTTGCTTGTGAGAAATGCATCCAATGATGAATGGTGAAGATAGTGTACTTGCCTAAGCTGCTTTTCTTCTTGCACTCCCAGCTGCTGAGACTGCTTCTGATGATCTTCTCCATTACCACCAATTATCGTTTGGTTTTCTGCTGATACCAAGAGAGATAGGAAGAGCAAAATCACTAGCAGCTTCTTCTGTAACAAAAACCCCACCTCCTGGAACACAGATTGATGAAATTGCATAGTATCTCGGTATTACACCAAGAAAAAATCGGGAGAATGCTTATAAAATTATGTGTTAAAAAAAATGAAGTTAAGAGGCCATGCTTATAAAACAGAGTGAGCTGATCAGTAAAATACAAAGACTTTTAGTTTGAAAGAGGGCGTTTCCATAAGGAAAAGGTAAGTAAGGGTCAGTGTTATTGATTGCAATCCTGCAAACATGGGACACATCTCACGAGAGGGTCCTGATTTTTTTCTTTTGTTGTCCGGTTGTCCGGTCACGAGAATTATTTTTTTAATATATATATATATATATAATAGAAAAGGTAGATGGGTAGAAAAGCTTTTTTGTTTTTGTTTTTTTTTTTTCTTCTTCTCTTATGTGGGTTCAACTTTCATTTGTGTTGTTCTTGACTCTTGTGCTTTTTATGTTTCCGCTTTGTCGTAGCGTGTGTTGGCTTGGAAGCAAGTAGGTATTATTATTATTATTAGAGTATGTGTGTTGCTAGAGGCCTGGTGTGTGGTGTCGAGAAAACTGTAATGATCACAGCACTTCTTCGAAACATGGCACATTCTGGGGACCTTTTGCCTTTGTTGCCTCACTAAATGTTAGGCCCTACAATACAATTGGTGTGTTCATGTTTCCGGGCAGAGGTTATATCCCGTGAGTCTCCTTCCCAAGGATGTCCATGCATGCTAATTAATTAACAGCCTAGTGTATATATATATAGTGGTGTTCATATAATTAGAAAGAAAAAAAAAAGTAAAAATAATCGAATTGAATGATCAGTTTTGTAGGTTTGATCATTTTTATAAAGTTCGTTCCTTCCAAGATTGTACAAATCAATGAGCCCGGTTCAGTTTTATAAAGTTATTAATTAAGGACCGTGTTGATTATCAAATTTGTTTATTTTTTTGAATTATGTTTTTAAAAAAGTTATTTTTATAGGTTAATTTTAGAAAACAATATATGAAAATAACTTTTTGTTGTATTTTTCTTTAATTCTTTCACATATTTTAGAGTTAAAAATAGTTTTTGAATTTCTTGAAACAATTTAACTAGACATATTTTCAAGGAATTTTGAGTTTTAAAAACAAAAAAGAAAAGTATTTTTAAATTATATATCAAATTCTAAATCCTAAACTCTAAACCTTAAATCAGACGCACATTTGATATATAATTTAAAATTAGTTTTATGTTTTTAAGTTCAAGATTCCTTAAGAACTTGTTTGCTTGAACTGTTTTCAAAAAACTCAAAAATCAATTTTAAATTTAACTTTAAAATTTGAGAAGGAAATAAGAATATTACAAAAATGTTTTTTTTTAAATAATTTTTAAATCAAATGCCAAACGGGCCCTTATTATTGCTATTTACTAAAACTTCACCATTTTCCTATTAAAAAAATGCTATTTAATCAACTTGCCTAATTGATTTTGTTTGATTAATTTGATTTGGTTGGAGGGGGTTGATTTAATGTTCTATTTACCAAGAAAGCTCATGTTGACCACTTAAAATTAATTAAATGTAGGGCATTTTCAAGCCCAAATGGGGAAAAAAAAAAAAGTGCAGTTCTGATCACCAGAGTCAAGGATTATATATTTAAGCATGCTTTGAGGATTAGTTAAAGGAAATTAATGTTGTTAAGTATCATTATGGGAAATTAACTTTCAAGACCACTGCAGACTGGAAGGCTGGTGTAATTCGGGTCTAGCTTTAGCCAACAGAAAGTCTTCCTCTTCCTTTACATTCTTTAGAAGATTATTTCAGTTCCACTTACTCTACATTTGTTTCCTCACATGTGCTGGTGATTTGTAAAGTACTTTTTAGTATTTGGGTTATTTAAGTTTCTTTCTTTCTTTTTCTTAATGCAATTATCTTGTTGGTAAAGTTTATAAAGCACATACACTGTATGACATTATAACTAGCTAGCTAGCTTTTGCTAGAAATCATCTTCATTCTATCTTTTCCCTCTTCTCTTTTTCAAAAACATATGGCTCCATCGAAAAGCTTATGTAATATGTTCAGTAGATAGTACTGATCATGGATATGATGGACCCCTATGAGATTACTCCACTTGGGAAAAAGATGAGACAAAGGTTTTACATCGGATATGTGTTATAAATATGCGAAACTATAAATATGCGAAACTATAAATTTAGATTTCTATCTTCCGAGCCTTTTCAAGTAAAACTTCATTTGGTCTAGAGGTAGTTATGTTGGGATTTGAGGGCATCCAACATCAATACTAATTGAGATTGAGGTTCATCTAATAAGTGATATTATAGCTGATAATTTGACTAAAGGTGAAGCATGGTGCAAAAAGTAATTAAGTTGAAGAACAACATCACACTAAGGACAAAGTTTGAATAGCATGTGCTTAATGTTCAATGTTCAAGAAGAGAAATCACCCTACCCATCTTTGTAGTACACGGTTTTTCAGTTTTTTGTTCTTAAAACACAATTTATATTAGTTCATTTTCAAAAAAAAAAAACCTGTTTGATTGAACTGTTTATAAAAAAAATTACAAATTATTTTTAAAGTAAATTTATAAATTGTGAAGGAAACAAGAATACATAAAAAGTTATTTTCAATGTTTTCTAAAAGTAGTTAACTCTAAAAGACAACTTTTTGTAAACAATTATTTAATAAGTATACCAGCTGGGTCCAAAGTGTTGTTCGTTTTTTTTCTTTTTTTCTTTTTTTTTTAATTCTAAAATGATAAAAATATGAAGGAAGAGGATCTATTTTCTTAGTTAAAAATAATAATAAAGTGATTTTGAAAGAGTGGAACGATAAGCTATGACAAATTACTAATCAATTTTCTTGCGGGAAAGGCCTTGTGTGGTATAAGCTTTAAAAACTGTTTTCTATTTTTAAATTCAAAATTTTTAAAAAATTTGTTTCATTAAAGTGTTTTTAAAATATTTAAAAACTGTTTTTTAATTTGACTTTAAAAGTTGTGAAGAAAACAAGAATACAATATTGTTGTTTTCATTGTTTTCTAAAAATAAACTCTAGAAACAACTTTTTAAAAACTTATTTTTAGAAATTATTTTTAAATTGGATACCAAACATACCCTAAATTTTATTTATGCATTTGCTAGACTATGGTGCAGACATTTTCATTACTTAATTGATTTTCTCTGCATGAAGATGAGTTTCAATAAATTATGACTAGTATTCCCTGATTCTTTTTTCTTGTAGGAGTGATAAAATGAAAATCAATAACACAGAAATTGTACATTTAAAATTCTTGAAATTAATCCATATTACAACTTACAAGAGTCTCCCACGTGTTTTTCCCTAGAATAAAATCCAAGACCAACAGATGCATTCACCAATAATCCTCACAAGAGCACGAACCATCAAGGAAGTGATGAAACCGATTTCTATCCCTTACTATAATCTTCCGACCAGTGATCTTCGAAATCAGCTTGGTCACAGTGTGCCAATCCAGACAAACCCTGAGGTTCTTCACAATCCTAATTGTTGTTCCAGGCTCAGTACTGATAAGCCCGAATGCTATGGCGAGCTTCTCACTGTGAACTCCAAGGACCCTTTCTTTCTCAGGCTCTCCAATGTCATGCAGCACTATTTCAGTCTGTGCAGTGTACCCGTGAGCCTTAAGCCGCCCATTGACCTCTTCCAACATCACATAAATGTCTTTGCTCTTCGGGTGACTCATATCCCCAGCAAGAAATTCATGTACCCTATTATTTACTTCAATAGAGCTGCATCCTGGTTCCTTCTGGATTCCTCTCTCTTTCATCATTGTTCTCATTCTTGCCACCCCTTCCCAATTTCCCACTGCAGCGTAGATGTTGGAGAGGAGAACAAAAGCTCCCGAGTTAGCTAGACCACTGTGAACAAGGAATTCAGCTATATGCTCACCTAGAGCATAGTTCCCATGCAACCTACAAGCAGCAAGCAATGATCCCCACAGAACAGGGTCTGGATCCAACATCATGTTCTTGACAAGCTCGTAAGCTTCATCCAACAACCCGGCACGCCCAAGAAGATCAACCATGCATCCATAATGCTCAATCTTGGGTTCAATTCCATATTCATCCTTCATTGAGTTGAAGAAGCTCCGACCCTCATCCACTAAACCTGCATGACTACAAGCACTCAAAACACCAATAAAAGTTATATTCGTTGGCCAAATGCCCAAGTTACGCATCCTAGAAAATAACTCCAAGGCATCTTTGCTAAATCCGTGCGTTGCATACCCAACTATCATAGAATTCCAAGCCACAACATCCTTGCCTTCCATCCTATCAAACACCAAATGGGCGTCCTCCAAACTCCCACATTTGCAATACATGTCAACTAGAGCAGTATCAACTTGAACATTAAACTGAACCCCATTATTGTCAATGTAAGAATGCATCCACCTACCTGATTCCAGTGCACCGAGCTGCCCACAGGCAGAGAGCACAGAAAGAACAGTAACTTCATTGGGCCTAATTCTCGCTGCTAACATTTTCCTAAACAGCACCAATGATTCCCTCGGTCTCCCATGTTGAGTATACCCATCAATCATCACATTCCAACAAACGACATCCTTCTCCTCCATCCCATCAAACAAAACACGTGCACCATCCACCTCCCCGTGCTTCGCATAGCAAGTAATCATAGCTGTAAAAAATACCAAACTTCTCTCAGGCATTTTGTCAAACAGTTGGCGCGCGGACGCCACATCCCCTGCCCGAGCATACACATCCAACAGCGCCGTTCCGACATAAGCATCGGAAACCAATCTCAATTTCAGGGCTTGTGCGTGAAGAGCTTTTCCAGGTTCAATTGGGCAAGATTTCAAGACGGATGAGAAGGTAAAGGCATTCGGGTCCACGCCATTTTTGAGCATTTCGGCATAGAGGAAGAGGGCTTGTTGGTGGAGGCCGTGGACGGCGTGGCCGTTGATTATAGACGTCCAGAAGAAGATGTTGGGGTTGTGGGTGCGATTGAATAGAGAGAGGGAGTGTTGGAGGTGGCCGAGAGAAGAGTAACAGCGTTGGAGCTTGAAATTCAAGATGGGGTTGTTATCTAAGCCATTCCGGAGAAGGGCGGCGTGGATTTGAAGAAGATGACCGATGGTTCTGGTTCTGTCGATGAGGAACGCCGCCCGATCGGCGGTTAGATGGGTGGTCGCCGGAGAAGGTGGTGGAGATGAAGCGGTGGTGGCGGGAAAGGGGACGGTGGAGCACATGGTTGAGTTACCGGTTATTCAAAATTTTGGCGCCACGGTAACCGGCATCCACAAGGCTTTGAAGCTGTCCTTTGACTCTTACCCAATTTTCTTGTTTTGGCTCACTTGTATTTTAGCTCATGCTCCTATTAGTTCATTTGTAATTTTTTAGCTGTAGTCTTGTAGGTATATGTGTCAATTTTATTTTGATAGACATATATATGTCTTATTCTCAAATATGTGAAAACATGTTTCAAAATAGGTGGTGATATACGTAGGGGAGGGACACCCAACAACCTTTGCAGTTTTCGAATTCGAAATAGTCTCGCTTCCGTAAAGGAGTTAGCAAGAACATAGGAGGAGTTAACAAGAACATAGGAGGGTCATAGACCAAAAAAAGTATGAGCGACAAAAATTGTTCCAACCATTTTTAATGGGGGTACCGATAAGATTTTTTTTTTACTTTTAATTTGAGTTTGGTACAAACAAGAATCTATGTTTTTAATTCAGGTACCAAAAAAAAGATAAAAAAAAATTGAATACACACTGACTAAGGATTTGATTTTTTTTTTTTTTTTTTGATATCTACTTAGTATGGATAAAGTTAATATTTTATGTGTTATAGATGCCCTATTTGTTGAAGTCTTTTTTCTCCCATGTTAAACCTTATAGCATGTTGTGTAAGAATAGACAAAACGAACAAAATTGAACAACTCAATTTTTAAAATATATGAGTAAAAATGAAAGGTTACTACCTATTTCTCGAACGTGACTAAGTATGACATGCTATATATTTGTTAATATAAGGCATTATTAATGTAAGACATGCTATATATTTTTTAATATAAGACATTGTCAATGTCCACTTTTTTACCACCCCTTGATATATAAATGGTGGATTATGTAGCTTGTTGGAATTTGTGTTTTAAACGTGAAAATCAATATATCCACATTTTAAGAGTCTTGAAACTTATTTATATATTAGAACACTTCTTTAAGGCCTTGAAATCAGGCGCGACCCATGTCTATTGTATTATGAAAGGAACGTGGGGCACTCATGCTTTCTTTAGAACGTTACTTTTTCTTAATAACTAATGCACATGCAAACAATGGATCCATAGGGGACAGAGCTTGGGAACCAAGCAGCCAATCTAAAAAAAGATTCTAAGCTTTTGAGGGGGCAAAACACATATATAATGTAACGCCCCAAAATTTTCTTCACATAGTCCATGGCCTATTTGTATAAGTGTCCGACTCTATGTGCCAATAAGTGATGAAAAATACACATATGTTATGTTATGATGTTATGATGTGTATACGTGTATTATGTTGCTTGTTTAAGATGTTAATTATAGTTAAATATGTTTGTTTTTGCGCACTTTTACATTTTTCGAGATAGTTTTCTATTAATACAAAGAAAATAAGATTTTATGGAGAGTCCGATTGAGACTAGTAGAGTCTCAACCATCCCTACGCAGGGTGTCCCGCCCCCGATTGTTCGCACGCCATCTAATGAAGACGATGGTTCAGGGTGTAGGATCGCCACATATAATCCAATCTTAAATTCCTACTCAAGAGAAGAGGGATAAACCTGCGTTATTTGCTTTTTTTTGACAACACAAGGACACCCAATGAATCCACATGGAATGAGCCAAGGAACCAAACAACCAACCTCAAAATGGATCTTGACTTTTAAGGTGGCAAAATCCAAACATGACTTAATCCCTTTTGAGTTTGGGTGCTTACTTCCCTAACAATGTCCCTCTGGATACACTAGGTGTGCGTAATGTGTATTAGTTGTCAAAAAAATAAAAATAAAAATCTTGGGTTATCCAACGTTGCTTACTTCCACAACTAAAAGTAAGAGGAGACATGATGAGGCGGAATGCTTGACTTTTGATAAATGCTAATTCACGTATTAGTTTTTATATTGGTGTCTAACATCCATAAAAACATTTTTTGAAAGTGATCAGAGATACCAGTAGAATATAAATAAAAATGTGAACATTCATACACTTTATCTTGGAAATTCACCTGCGTTCACAAAGAAGACAAGCTCGCTAAGATGTCGGTGCCTCGAATTAGGTAATAAAGCCAAAAAGTCGGAAGAAAAGGCCTACAATTTCTCTCTCGCCATTTGTTTAATACACTCCACGCCACACTCATGTGTGCTGACTAATCACCCCTGAGTAAGCCCACATTTAACACACGATTATCTGTTTCTTTGTTGCTCGAGACACGGAAATGCAGAGAGATGCGCTTAGATTTCCGTTCTTTAATTTTCCAACAACTCTAATTAAGAACGAAGCCTGTAAATACGAAATCATGCATCAAAAACATGAACATGAACCCTTAAAAAAACAGTAGAAAAATTCTGAAGATTTTTTTTCTTAAATTATTTTTGGATTTTAGAGCAAGAAAGAAAGATGGGCCCTCCAATTCCATAATTAACAGTCCGTGAACCAGGACAGTGTGCATTGAACGCAGAGGGCAGTGGCTGCAGTGGTCTATCTTCTTCTTCTTCACTGCCTTGCCTTCTTTCTTTACTTTCTCTCGTCCAACTACCATCTGCATTTCTTCAAACACCTGCACTTCATTATTTTCTATGGAGGATGAAGAAGATTGGGTTCTGGTTCGTCGTCCTAACGAGATAGACTACTGGAGCCCAAGCTCGACGGAAACAGAGGCTTCCCAGCAGCCTCTCAAGATTCGGTTTTCCGGGCCGGCGAAGCACTGGATTGACGCTTCTCCTATCGGCAATGGCCGCCTCGGAGCAATGGTTTGGGGCGGTGTCGCCTCCGAGACGCTTCAGCTCAATGGTACGTATCAACTGCACTTGAACAAATCACTTGCAATGTGACGACTTTGGTGCCCGTTATTGAATTCACAAGTACATTACTCACATTTACTGAAAAAATTGAGATCGATCTGTGTTTAGAAGAATGAATCGTCTTGTTTTTTTTGTTTTTGTTTTTGTTTTTGGTGGATTGTTGTGTAGAGGATACTCTATGGACTGGAACGCCGGGGAATTACACCAATCCAGATGCGCCTAAAGCACTGGCACAGGTCAGAGAGCTTGTGGACAAGGGGAAATATGCGGAAGCAACTGAAGCTGCCTTTGCATTGTCGGGCAAACCCTCTGATGTATGTTTCTTCTTTCTTTTTAGTTATCAGAACTGTGGAATGAATTACTTCATTTGAAATTAAGTAAATGCACTGATCCCAACTTATCATGTAAGAAGAACTAGAGAAGAGCCAACTTCAGAGTTGAGGCCCATTGAACTCAGATGAGAAAAACCTAAAATGACAAGCTTAAGAATTGAAGAATGTTATGCTTGACTCTGCAAGTCCAAACTGATTTAGAAGAAGAGTTTTTTATTTTCAGTATCTGTGTTTCTGAAAATGGGGCTAAAACTGGTATTTATCCCCACAATTAACTTCCTGATTTGATTTCCATTAGAATTTGGAACAAGAATGCTACAAAGTAAATAACTGAGAGAATTAGAGGAAATTAAATAACTTTATAATTTGTTCATCTTCCAAATGAGCCTTTATTATTGTTGTTGTTGCTATTAATAATTAAGTTCTATTTAATCTTTAGGTTAACATGATCCACTAGTGCCATAATTATTGTACAATTGTAGAGAATCAAATGAAATTCTAAGAATTATGCTTTTGCTAATGGATATTTCTCAATTAACTTTTGTGCTCCTTTGGATGAAGATTTATTATTACAAAAGTTTAAACATGTTGAAAGACTATTTGTTTCCCTATAGATTATGGTGAAATATTATCCTAGATAGAATGTGACCTAGTCATGACATCATTATATATATATTGTCTTAAAGTCATGGAGTGGGGGAGGGTGCATTTGGTTTGCTGTACCATTGAATCTGCAACTTATATCATAATTAATTGCAAGATGGAACTCAAACTAATTCATTACGCTAGATAGGTAGACTTGTAGAGTTCGTGGAATTTTTTTCCAGATTAAGATTTCACCATTTGTCATTACTCATTTTGTTGTGTTGGGCTTAATTCTTCCTTGTGATTTTGTAGGTCTACCAGCCTCTAGGTGACGTCACGCTGGAGTTTGATGATTCCCATATTACATATAACAAGGAAACTTACCAAAGGGAGCTTGATTTGGATACAGCAACTGTTAAAGTGAAATATTCTGTGGGTGACATAGAATTCACAAGAGAACATTTTGCCTCAAATCCTCATCAAGTGATAGTGACAAAGCTTTCTGCTAACAAGCCAAAGTCTCTGTCCTTCACCATATCTTTAGACAGCAAGTTACATCATCACTCATATGTAAATGAGAAGAATCATATTATTATTGAAGGAAGCTGCCCCGGTAAAAGGAAAGAACCCAAATCAAATGCAAATGCAAATGAAAATCCAAAGGGAATTCGGTTTTCTGCAATCCTTGGTTTGCAGGTTAGCAACGGAAACAGTGCACAGGTCTTGGATGATAGAAAGTTGAAGGTGGAAGGAGCAGATTGGGCTGTTTTGCTTTTGATGGCTTCGTCTTCGTTTGATGGGCCATTCACCAAACCTGAAGACTCTAAAAAGGACCCCACTACAGAGTGTCTTAATGCACTCAATTCTACAATAAAGATGTCATTCTCCGATCTTTATGCTAAGCATTTAGATGATTTCCAGAAACTTTTTCATCGTGTTTTGCTGCAGCTTTCAAAAGGCTCTGAGAACATTAAACTTGATCGTTCTCATCAGAATGAGAAATTTAAATCGTCAAAATCTGATTCTTATACTAAACAATTGAAAAGTGATATAGTTTCAACTGCAGAAAGAGTTAAGTCCTTTAAGACCGACGAGGATCCTTCTTTGGTGGAGCTTCTATTCCATTATGGGAGATATTTGTTTATTTCTTGTTCAAGACCGGGAACTCAACCATCAAACCTACAGGGTATATGGAGCAAAGACATTGAGCCACCATGGGAGTATGTTCTCTCTCTCTCTATATATGTGTATATATACATATTTGAAATGGGGTTTGCTCATTTGAATGTGTGTAATATTTATTCACACAGTAAATGAAAATTTCCAACTAAAATCATCTTTAGACGAAAAATATGCAATAAGGTTTCCTGTGGTTTAATGGGACTGATTGATTTTACGCAAAAGCAATGGATATTTTTTATTGTTGGCTATGGTTTAGTGTTGGCTATGGTTTACAACTCCTTCAGGTGCTACAATGGATGGAAGATCCTATCTTGCAACATTTGGTTCCTAGCAGTTCATTTGGACCAATTTTAAGTGTTTCTCTTTGTCAAGTGTAAGAAATTTTATTGCTAAATCAGAAAGAAACAACAGGTAGCTTCTTTGACTCCAACTCAACCAACTAAGCCTTTTTCCAACTACATGGGGTTGGTGACTCCAACTCAACTATTATATAAAAAGTCATTTCCTTTTGGTTACACATATAGCCTCAAAACAATTTTCATTGAGAAGCAATTGTTACCATAGCTACATAAGAAGAATACAAAACGCTTAAAAGAAATTCATCTTGGATCAAGAAGTGATTGTCATT
Source organism: Paratinospora sagittata (assembly GCA_035771175.1). NCBI lineage: Eukaryota > Viridiplantae > Streptophyta > Magnoliopsida > Ranunculales > Menispermaceae > Paratinospora > Paratinospora sagittata. The sequence goes on from CM069603.1 coordinate 36,126,585, forward strand.
TTCAACAAGGATTTACACTTATTAAAAAAAAAAAAAAACAGAAAGATCGTTCCACAGTTTCTTGATCGTCTGCAGTTACACAAGATTACCTAGTTTGTTTTTTGCTATTTTTAAGCACATATTTTTCTGGCTCTGTTACTCTCTGTTGGTTCTCTTTCATTTTTCGCATATTTGTTGATTGTTTCTTTGTTTATCATTAAATTCAGAAATATCAAATATAAAAGGATCTAGGAAAGAATAGTTGAAGGTATGTGTGTGGTAAATGTTTATGATAACTTGATATCCATTGTTGGGCCTCCACCTATGAGCTATAACTTTTAGGTCAAGTGGTTTCGAACATGGTATCAAAGCCTTGGTTTTAGTAGAGGTTGTGGGTTCAAGTCTCATTGTTTGCATTTGCCTAGAATTGTTACCATGATTTGAATTCACCCTACTTTTCATATATTTACTCAAAGACCTACTTTTATGCTATAATTATCTAAGAAGAGTTTCATGAATATTCTACTCTCTTTCTTCCAAACTTCCAGTTGCATTATCATGATGCTAATGTTCGCCTCTTACGCTTATCTTTATAAATGACACCTATTTATATATAAAGATATAACATCATCATTGTGTATGGTCTGTTGTGTTTGCTTTTGTGATTTTAATTCAAATTCAGATTTGTTCTTTCCATTTTTCTCATGGTGCTAATGCTTGTTCCATCTGCAAGAAGTATTGTCTAGCAGGAGACAAGGAATAACATCATTATTTATGGCCTTTTCATTTAAATGCTATTTTGTGCATTTCAGTTGGAAGAATTGACGAGTATGTTCCCTTTTCTCTTTTCCAGTTGTGCTCCTCACTTGAATATCAATCTCCAGATGAATTACTGGCCCTCCCTTTCTTGCAATCTTCGAGAATGCCAAGAGCCATTGTTTGACTACATATCTGTTCTGTCAATCAATGGGAGTAAAACAGCACATGTAAGATCTCTCTTCTATTGTTCAAATTTAACTCAAATGACGAGCAGTGTTTCATCTCAGGGTTACCAATGCACCATAGACTGCAGAGCAAAGGAGGAATTCACTTGTGGAAAGTTTTTGTAGTTGGTTGGTGAAGTAATAGCTTGCCAAGTATGTCTATATATTGTTTCAAAATGTCAAGTTAATCCTCACCAGACTTGAATTCAGCTAGTATTTACCTTGTCAGAATCACTTTTAGAATTGATAGATGTGGCAAGCCAATGGTGTTGAGGTTTTTTAAATAGCATGCTTTCTAGATGTCGTGCTAAAGTGTACAGTAAAACCTTGATAAATGAATGTTCGATAAATTAATAACCTTGACTAAATAATAAAATCTTCCGGTCTCGACTCGGGCCAATGTACTAAATTAATAACATCGCTAAATGCATAAGATAATAATTTTTTTCAAATCCTTTAGGGCCCAACGAAAATATAAATTAATAATTGATCAAATACATAAAAAATATATATTAAGGTACTTTTTTCTAAACAACTTCTATTTTTTCAATTCACCTCTTTGCTAAAATATGCATCTAAAGTCGTTTGTTTTTTCTTTGTATGTGAACTGAGCTCAATCTCATCCTTAATTTTTTGCAAAGCATGCACCACATTTGATATATTTTTTTCATGTTGTAGCAAGTATTTTTATTTTTATTTATAACTCATACATGAATCTTGGTAAAAAAAAAATGCATGTACAAATAATTAAAACATAAAAACTCTTCATTTATCGATAAATTAATAAATTATTCATTTATCGATAAATAAATTACCTCTATAAAATAATATTTTTCTTAGTCCCAATAGTATTATTTTATAGAGGTTTTACTGTAAATAACAAGATGCGGAAGATGTGTAGGAATGATGCCTGGTTGTACTTCTAAGTTGGATTCTTGCTGGCACAGCCATTAATGTCAACCTGATTCTTGTTTATTAAACATTATGGCAACATATTGTTTATTTGTATTGTGGTATGCTTATTTTCTGAACAACAGTCTTTGATACTTTGATCAGTGACAAACACATGATCTTTTTTTTTAGGTTCAACTTCTCTAATTTAATTATGAAAACTTTTTAAGATTCTGATTTGAATTTTTCGCCATCAAATTTCCAGGTGAACTATGAAGCTAGTGGTTGGGTGGTGCATCAAGTGTCGGACTTATGGGCCAAAACATCACCAGACCGGGGTGACCCTGTCTGGGCTTTTTGGCCAATGGGTGGAGCATGGATTTGTACACATTTATGGGAGCATTACACTTATACGATGGATAAAGTAGGATTCTAATATACTGTCTGAAATATATTTAACATTGTTTTGTTTTATATATAGTTTGTTTGGTTGTTCTGACAATTGTCTGTGTTGCTTAGCTGTTTGATTTATTTTACTCTTCATTTGTTTTTGTAAAAGTTATTCCAATTCTTTAATGCTTACACAAATTCAATAGATCTCCCTTAAGTTGACCAATGTTATTTAACTTTGTCTGAACTCTATTCATATGAGATATTCGATTGGTACATCGTAATAGATCTCCCAATAAGATTATTTATAGAAAATAAACCGAAGATGGTCTCATGGAAATCCATAAATCATGCAAGTGCAGTAGTTTGTAGGTTACTCTGCTTACCGTGAACTGATCTCAACTACAGAAATAAATAAAGAGTAGTCACTTGAGAATCCATTCAATCATTATAACACTATAATTCCTTGGCCATCGTGTTGTATACCATGAGTTTTGTGCATAAAACTTGTGGATACCCAGATATGTTAGAGTAGGGGACAATTGTTATCTATTCATTGTAAGGCAGGAAAATTTCAACTAAGCAGAATCTTTATGACAATGAGGCACAAGACAGTTTTCTCTGCAAGATGGTTCTATATTCATCAAATTGGATTGAAATTTAAATTTATCATGAGCAAACTTTATGCTTGGAATATTCATTTTATTCAATCAAAATAGTATTGAGATAAGGCATGGTTTTTCCTAGGAATCATGGAATCATTATTTATTGATGTGGTATTGAAGGATTCTTTTGGCTTATAGTATTGGACCTCCTTTTTAATCAAGTAAAAGTTGCTGATGTCTTTTTCTTTTTCTTGTCAATTTGCTCATAAGAATGGTTACATTTTTTTTTCTTTTTTGGAGAAGAAACAAAGTATTATATTATATATTGATAAAAATTTACAAAGCTGGGTACCAGAAGTACACCTAATGATGTTTCCATTTCTACTTTGACCCACTAACTAACGCCCCCTGTAACACCTAAGACAGCATCACCCAATTATCTAATAACAATTTTGACATCAATACAACCGAAAACCACTACATGCAGCTACCCCAATTTTGCCTCCAGACAGATACAGAATAACAGCGGTATTAAGGCTGCCACCCAAGAACTAGCAATGCCCAGTATCTCTTCCCAAAGGAGGTGTATGTCCTTTCAATTTTCAAGAGTTGTGAAAGGTTACGAATTTCTTTAGTATCATCTTGGGAGTGAATATTTGGTATATAAAGTGTGTGTGTGTGTAATATTGGTTATGTAGTACATATTATAGTAAATTTTTGGAGCATACATTTTAAACTTGTTTTGCTTTATCTTCCTGTGTGTTTAGGGATTTTTAGAAAGTAAAGCATATCCATTGCTGGAAAGCTGTGCATCTTTTCTGTTGGACTGGTTGCTTGAAGGCCGTGGAGAATTTTTGGTGACCAACCCATCAACGTCTCCTGAACATAGATTCATTGCACCCGATGGCAAACTTGCTAGTGTAAGCAGCTCATCAACCATGGACATGGCAATCATAAGGGAAGTTTTCTCTGCAGTTACTGCTGCTGCTGAGGTAAATTATTTTGAACCTGATTACCCCTTTAAAATGAGTTTCTAATTACACGTCTTTTTCAACTCTGTTTCTTTTTGCTATTTCCTATAAACAGATTTTGGGAAAAAGTGAGGATGACTTAGTTGAAAAAATTCAACAAGCACATGCAAAGCTCTACCCTGTAAAAATTGCCAGAGATGGTTCCATTATGGAATGGGTAAACTAAAAAACTCAAAAATTTTACATCATGCAACATTAGATACTCTTTGTAATTGGAAAAGCCTTTATGCAGTCTTATTTCTTTATACTTCTTGACGTTGTAGGCTGAAGACTTTCAGGATCCGGAAGTAAAACACCGGCATTTATCACACCTATTTGGTCTGTTTCCAGGTCACACAATAACCTTGGAGAAAACTCCTGATCTATGTAAAGCTGCTGCTTACACTCTTGAGAAAAGAGGTTTGTCATGGATAGCCCAGTAGAATGCTTACTTTCCTGTGTTGAGTTACTTCAGTTGAAGTTGACTTCTATGTATGCTATTTTCTGTATGGTACTAAATTCTCTCTTTCGTAGATTCTTAATAAATCTCTATTTCAACCTTGATTAACTACAGACACATTGGCAAAATTTCTAACAATGGGATTCAAAGAAGCACTTCTGGTGCTTTGTAATGTAATCTACAATATAATATTATTCTAATAAAACAAATTCTGTTTCATCTTAAAAAAAAAAAAAAAAATTCTGACCTCTTATGCTCTTCCTGTTGCGCAAGTATTGCTTGACATATTATAGTGGTTGTACATTTTTGAATTCAACCTTAGCTACTGCAAAATATTGTTATATTTATTCTCCAGTCTTTCAGTAAAGACCAGCCATATATAAAACTCTCATTTGATTTGTTATTCAATTATCTTTATGCAAGGTAGTTTTTCAATATGTCATTTGAAAAAAATATTCGAGTCCACTGAATCCAACACTCTGTACTGGTATTTGCCCCTGATCCCATTACCCTATATCGAGCAACAAAGCCTGAATACTCATTTTGTATTTGTTGCATTATGGTAATATGATCTTTTTGCCATTTATATTTCCATGGACCTGACCGCTAGAACTCTGCCTAGAAAATGGGATAACAATTTACCTATTGTTTATGTTAACTCTACTCAACTTGTGTAGTGTGGGATTTGCTGGAACTTACAGAGGAGCTACAAATCCTTGAGTTTCACCTCTTCTTTTTTTTTTTCTTTTTTTTTTTTTATGAAATTATTTATCTGGAACAGGGGAGGACGGTCCAGGATGGTCAACGACATGGAAGGCATCTCTGTGGGCTCGGCTCCATAACAGCGAACACGCATACCGGATGATCAAGCATTTGTTTGACTTGGTGGACCCTGATCGCGAGAGTGACTTTGAAGGAGGGCTTTATAGTAATCTATTTACTGCACATCCTCCTTTCCAAATTGATGCTAATTTTGGGTAAGCAAATGATTTCATAATTTTTTCAGTTCAAGAACCAAACGATTTTAGATTTGCAGTGCCACTAATTCTGCAATATTTGGTCTTCAGCTTTTCTGCGGCAATCGCAGAAATGCTTGTGCAGAGTACCATGAAGGATCTATATTTACTTCCTGCACTTCCCCGCAATAAATGGAGCAGTGGATGTGTGAAAGGTTTGAAGGCTCGTGGTGGTGTAACAGTCAATATTTGCTGGAAAGGAGGAGAACTACGTGAGGTTGGTCTTTGGTCTACTGATCAGAAGAATTCTATTATGAGAAGATTACACTACAATGGATCTGTAGTTACAACAACATTGTCCTCCAAAATAGTCTACACATTCAACCACCAGCTTAAGTGCGTGAGGAAACACTCACTACCGAATGCAGCTTTTGGTTAGAAAAAAACAAGGTGAAATAAGAGGATGCTCATGGCTTTTAGTGATGAGTTTTTTAAGAGTTTTTTGTCTGGCCCTTTGGCTTGTATCTCAATTTTCTGTGTGAACATTTAGTTTTATTTCACTATTTATTTTAATTACATGGAGCACTTTAAAAAAGAAAAAAAATAGGAGAGTGGCTGGTTTCCTACAATTCCAGGGGACACTTGTTGGTTGAACCATTGATGTATTCATGATTTATTATATTTAGTCGTTTTGATATTAAAGACACTTTGCTTGTGCCTAGTATATTTGGATAACTTTAAATACAGTCAATTTTAAGATCAAATAAGGAAAAAATTTATTTGGTAGTTATTGATGATAACTTAATATGTATTGTTAGGCCTTTATCTAACAATTATAGCTTTTGGATTGAGTGATTTTTAACATTGTATTAGAGCCTTAATTTTGAATAGCTTTTTACGTGTAGGATAAGGTTATACGTGAGGGGAGTATTGATGACAACTTGATATACATTATTGGGCTTATATCTGATAACTATAACTTTTGCGTTAAGTGGTTTCTAACAAGAGTTGACAACTAGTGTAAAATTTTCTAATGTGTTTTCGAATCAAAAATATTTTTGGAGATGTTTATTAATATTTGATTCTAACTAAACTGTGGTGGAAAAAAATAATTTTTTGCTTTTAGAAGAAACTAGAAGAGATTAACTTTAAAGCTTTTTTTCAAGAAGCGTCTTTGGATATGCTCTTTGAAACGAGGTCTATCCCTTCTCTCAAACCTTGCATTGGCAGGAGCCTGTCTATTGGATATTTTATTTTTACTTGGTTCTAATCTTAAGCCTATCATATTTGTATTCATTTACCTCATGAAGTTGAACAAAAAAAAACTTATGAAGTTGACACTTTCTGCACAATAATCCCTTTAAGATTTTTTAAATAATTTATGTAAAAGTATTACTGATTTAGTCACCTTTATTTTTGCCATTGAGATGAGGGGTTTTCCAAGCTCAAACAATTGTGTAATTTGATCAGAAATTTCTTTCTAACGACTGGAACAATAGAATATCTTTATAATATATGTATATATATTGGAATGCATTATTACTTAATATTCTATGGTGGCTTTTGGTAAGGTACGAGATACAACAAAATGTAAAAAAAGAAAGAAAGTATAGCACGTGTGCGATCTGCGGTTTGGCTTCCACGTCACCTCGCCTCTTAAACCCTGAAGGTCATCTACAAAACCCCCGCACACCTCTTCTACTTACATTAACAACAGCAACAGTAGTAAACTCATCTCTGAGAGAAAAATGGCGTGGCGCTGTGGATCGCTTTCGAGATCTCTCCTCTCCTCCGCAAGAGCTTCATCTCTCCGTTCACCGGCGACGCTGCCCCGCCTCCGTCCTACGCCGCCGCCGCTGTCTTCTCCTCGCCTTCAGCCTCGCCGCCCGTTCTTCTCTAATCCGAGGTAATAAATGCTGTCCAATTCACTTTTTCTAGGGTTTACGTTTCATTTTCGTAGTAATAACGATGATTAACGCTACGCTTACTCGATTTTGTGTTGTGAAGGACACTGGGAGAGTTGGGATGCACGCAATCGCTTCTGCCATTGCACAGCGTTGTCTCCGCCGTACGCCTCACATCGCACCTCGCGGTCGACGCGCGGGCGTGCTGTGAGCTGTCACAGGGTACCTTCTGCCGCACTTGTCAAGATCGCTAATGGTCTCCTTTGTGAGTCTTAACTGTTTGTTGTAGGTTAAAAATGTTTTTTTTTTTTTTTTGGTTTTTTCAAATCATAGTCTAGTCCACGGGTTCTGCGTTAGGAAACTGTTTAGGGTTCAGGATATAGGTTTTTTTTTTTTTTTTTTTTTAATTAGGGTTTAAATTCAGTTTTTGTAAGTTTTGTTGATAAGTAGAATCGGGGTTGAGATTGTTAGGAAAAATTGGAAAAGATGGGTGATGCTGAAGAGAGGGTTGGCGATGATCAGAATGCAACAATGATGATGCGTGTAGGTTTTTTCTTTAATTTTGTTTTCTTGTTGATAATTTGATTAGATTTACTATTTTTAATAAGAAGATTACATTATACTCGTCTCTTAAAAAAAGAAGATCATTTACAAAGTCTAGCCAAACAAATTGGGAAAATCATTAAAGAAAAATGAAGGAAAGAATTTAGCAGACTAAGTTGATTGATTTGGAAATATGTGGAATTTGTTACTTGTATTCTGATCTCATTTGCTACTATTTTTGCATAATTTTTGTATATGCTCTTTTGTCTTGGTAAGTTGGGGATTATCTATTGGAAAACTGACCATGATTCTTAATCATTAAGCTTCTATGTTTTCTTTTATGTGGATTTAGAACACTATATGATTAATGCATTCCATTAAAGTTGTAAGAAGAATGTTGTAGGGCTGCTTTTAAGTTAGCCATGCTCTGTTGAGCAGAATTTAGACAATGAAGAAATAATAAAATAAGGCATACCTAGTGCATGAGGCTCCCTCCATTACGTGGTCTGGGGAAGGGATAATGTACTCAACCTTACTTACACATGAAGAGGCTGTTTTTGGATTCAAACTCATGACTTCTAGGTCACAATGGAGTGACTTTAACTGTTGCATCAAAGCCTACAATATGTTTGTAATTTAAGTATAACAAAAATAAGAATGTTAAGATGGATATGCGGTAATATATTGAAAGATTAAATTAGAAATTTTGGGCAATGAAGAAATTTGTGAATAAGTTAAGTGTAACAAATGTGAATGTTAATATTTCTATAAGGTAAAACATTCACAAATAATTTTAAAAATGAGCACATTTGAAAAATGGTAGGAGTGGCTCCATTTTGAGATAAAATGAGGACTAATTGAATTAAATGGTTCTACGTTCTAGCACCTATAGTGCAGATTATTAGAGATTTCAGTTAGAAAGAGTGATGTATTAACTATTACATTTAGTAATAAAAAGAGAGATATTGATATTTATAATATAACGAAAGATTTATCCCTTGATAAAGTGGAGAGGAGGAAGTTTGTTTATGTAGTATATGTAACCTAAGTAGTTGAGTGAAGGATTTGTTGAGTTGAGTTATTTTATTTTATTTTAATTTCTCTGTGTTGAATCATTGTTCTTCAGTTTGTTGTGTGACCTTATAAATGACTTCATGGAAGAGATTACTTGTTTATGAAAAATAGAAGCATATAGATTATTTTCTTGATTAGGGGTGTAATTTTGAGATGAGTTGCTAACTATATTTCTATTGGATAGCATGTTTTTGCTTGCATATGTTTTAAGTTCACAAGTTCTTTTAGATAAGGATCAAAAGTTCTTCTTTTCATTATTGTATCATTTTAATTTTAACGTGATAGAGTTGAACTTGTCATGCTTGTTGATGTTTCAAAGATATGTTGTTTGCATGTGTCATAATCTAGGGCAACTAAAACTATTATGAGTCTTCTTCACCGTGTGTATCAAAGGCTTTTTTGTTTTAATCTTTTTGATTTTGTTTTCTTTGTATTCTTAGTCTTGGGAAAGAAGTGTTAAGCTTGTTGCCTTTCTTTTGTCAGTTCCAAGCCCAAATGAAGGATCTGGATTGTTGACAACCAATGGTTGTAAACTTTTGTTAGATCCTCTATGAATATGAATCCACTTAATCAAACTAGCAAAGGTTTGGATGAAAATTTAGCCCTCAATATAATGGAGAAAATAGAAGGCATTCATGTAGTTTATACCATGTAGTTGTGAAAAGGCTTTGTTCAGAGTACTGAGGAAAGAATGTGTCACTATCGAGTAACTACCCTACGTGCACAAGCAAGGGTGCTTCTAATTGGTTATTATGTATGTGTTGAGTATAGATGAGATTTTATAGCTTCATTTGGGCTTATAGACCATATGGCGTTGTGGAAGTGTATCATAATTCAAATGGTTGCTTGAAAATATGTTTGGTCAGAAGTGGCTTCTAGTAGGTTCTCTCTTTCTCTCTCTCTCTTGCTAGGCAATATCTTTTATTTTTTGTTTTTTATTTTTCTTTGCAAAAAAATGCTTTAAAATATCTTTGCCAGCTTTTTCTCATGTTTTTCACAAGAAACTGTTTTGTGGAGGAGTTTTCAATTTAGTTGATAGGAGTCATGAGTGTATTAAGTCAAATGAAATTCTTATAAATTGAAGTTTAAGTATTTTTTGCCATCATTTGTTTAATTACACTGGTAAAAAGCACATGTTTGTGGTCCCTTCTTGAAAATTCTCAGTTATTTATTACCTCATTTCATTGTACCATCTCCTTTTGTAATTGTGTCTTAACCTAATATGATGGAATACTAATGAACTACTAATAAGAAAGACTATATACTTTAACAGCGACAAAAGAAAGAATAATAAACTAGCATAATAGCATGCGTGCGATATATTTATGATTTTAAGTACAAAAGAGTTCAAGGGACACATTTACAATAAGATGCAAACATTTTTATAACAATCAATTTGGTGCTAGAAATTTGTAATCAATAAAATGGACGAAAGGTTGTCAGAACAACCCTTGTTACCCAAGAACAATCCGAGTAAGAACGGATAACATCTTAGCTTATTCTTGAATTTTAGAAAAATAGCCATAAATTGAAATTCTATTGAGTATTTGCCTCTCTGATTCCTTTTCTTTTTCTGGGCATGCAATTGGTCTCCACTGCAGCTCTTTCACTGTGATTGATTTACCCTATCAATCATTTGTAGAGGACCAAAGTAGATGCGAGAAATTTGTTCATTTCTTTCTTTCAATGGTCATTGATGTTGAGTGGCCGATTCAATATTTCTTTCTTTAGCTGTTAGCACCTTTGCCTTCATCTGAGTATGCATAAGTGCTAAGCATATTTTAGAATTTAGATTTTACATTTGATTGCTTGTGAGACTCATATATTTTATACAACAAGTGTGAGATGTGGATGCAAGTTGATGCAGCCCATGAAGAAAAGTTGAAGTCAATAATCGATTTCAATCCAATAATCAATATGTGCTCAACAAACCGAAATACACTGGCATTTACTGTTGTGGAGAAGAGCAAAATCTGTGGGATTTATTTCCTTTAAGGAAAGATGATAATTTTAGTAGTTGTTTTATTTAGCAGTTACTAAAATTGTAATTATAGTTATATGTGTGCATAGCCTTGTATGTCTATATATATATGGTGTCCCTCCATTAAGACATCATCAAGAATAAGAAAATATTCTCTCTGTTCTCCCGTGGACATAGGCCTTAGAGCCGAACCACGTTACATCTTTGTGTCTTTCATTATTTTATTTTTACAACATGGTATCAGAGATTTAGACTCGTACAACTGGGAATATGTTTTTCGGCCTTCATCGCCGAAATCTTCTGTGCCGGCCTTCATTGTCGAATCTTTGTGGTTGGTTTTCATCGCTATCACTGTGTTCGACTTACATCAGTCGGAACCCTCTGTCTTTTGTCGACGTTGTTGCACACCATCTCACCATCGTCGCTTTGATTCGTGCGACTGATTCGTTGACGCTGTTGCACACCTTCTCTCCATCGTCACGACTGGTTCGTGCTACTGTTCATCGACGCTCCTGGTTCGTCTTCTTCCAGATCTCTTCTTCGCCGGCAGTTTCATCTTCGTCGGCGGCTCCTGGTTTGTCTTCTTCGGCGGCGGCTTCATCTTCGTCTCATCTTCTTCAGCTAACATCGCCTGATATTTGCATCGTCTTCTTTGTCTTCGTCTAAAATTCTTTTATTTTTTTATTTAATTTTTCTTTTTCTTTTTTGAGTTTGTAACCTAAAAAAAAAAGTCGGTTACTTCCGAAGCGGTGCAAATTGAAGAAGCAGTTGACAAAACGGAGAAATGAGAACTACCAATCATTCAAGTAGCGTACAGACTTGATGGAAAGAATTATTTGAAGTGGTCTTAGTTGGTGCGTACTTTTCTGAAGGACAAAGGGAAATTGAGTTATCTTTTGGGCACTGGACCTACACCTGGAGATCCTAAGTTTATAGCGTGGGATAACGAAGATGCTTCTATAATGGCGTGGCTATGGAATTCAATGACGCCAAACATTAGTGATATATGCATGTTTCTAACTACCGCCAAAGACATTTGGGATGCCGTTCATTAGACATACTCTAAGGCCCATGATGCAGCCCAAGTGTATGAGATCAAAGTGAAAGTTTGAACAACAAAACAAGGCAACATGACGGTCATCGAATATGCCAATGTATTGAAGAATCTCTGGCAGGAACTTGACCATTATAGGTGTATTGAGACTAAATGCCCTGTAGATGTTGTAGTTTTAAAGAACTATATTGAGAAGGATCGGGTCTATGACTTCTTGGCTGGACTCAATGTAGAGTTTGATCAAGTGAGAGTTCAGACTCTCAGCAAAGAGTTGCCAACTCTGAAAGAGACTATCTCAGTTATTCGGATTGAAGAAAGCAGAAGAAGTGTTATGCTCACACCTCAGAAGATGGAAGGCTCAACTATGGTTGTCAATCGGGAAAATGATCAGAAGACACCCTTCGCGCGCTAAATCATCAAAGGTTCCAAATCGAGACAATAGGGACAATCTATGGTGTACTTATTGTCAGAAGACTAGACATACCAGGGAGAAGTGTTGGAAACTTCATGGCAAGCCTTCAACTTCCAGTAAAGAATGGGGTTATAAAGGAGTACAATAGAAGACCAGTGGACAAGCACATCTGTCTACTGAGCAAATAGTTGCAGACTCTTCGGTGCCAGAAGGATTCAACCAAGACGACATTGAAAGATTGAAATCTTGGCTTGGCACACTGGACAAACCCTCAGGTACCTGTTCATTGGTCCATTCAGGTAACTTTCCTATTCCTATTGGATTTAACGTCTCAGATAAGTCTTTTGCTAACTCTTGGGTTATAGATTTTGGTGCTACAGATCACATGACCAATTCCCCCATTATATTTCATACCTACAACCCCTGTCCTAGTAGTCGGAAAATAGCCACAGCGGATGGATCCTTAACCACAGTTGCTGGTATAGGTGATGTTCACATCAACCCCACCCTTACGCTCAGAAATGTTCTTCATGTTCCTAAACTATCTACTAATCTTATCTCCATTCAAAAATTGACCCATGATCTGAGTTGTAATGTAACCTTCTTCCCTATTTACTGTGTATTTCAAGACCAGGAGTTGGGGACGATGATTGGACGTGCTAAGGAACAGGACGGGTTGTATTACCTTGATACACCAGTACATCCTATCAAGAGTAACACTTCATTTCTCTCCGAGCACAAATTTTCCAATAAAGAAAAGCTATGGCTTCATCATCGCCGCCTTGGCCATCCTTCTTTTCGAACCCTTAAAATCATGTTTCCTTTTTTGTTTAAGTCTCTCAATATTGAAGATTTTCATTGTGAAGTGTGTGAACTTGCAAAACACAAGCGTATATCTTATTCACTTAGTAATGAAAGAAGTTCAGATCCTTTTGATCTCATTCATAGTGATATTTGGGGTCCCTCTTCAATACCTAATGTTTCTGGAGCGCGATGGATTGTGTCCTTCATTGATGATTGTACTAGAGTCTCGTGGATATTCTTACTGAAACAAAAATCCGGTGTGAGCTTTGTTCTTCCTACCTTCCATAACATGATACACACCCAGTTTGGTGCTAAAATCAAGTGATTTCGATTTGACAGTGCTAGAGACTATTTTAATCAAACATTGACCAATTACTTCCAAAACGAGGGGATCCTTCATGAATCATCCTGTATTCACTCCCCACAACAAAATGGAGTTGCTGAAAGAAAAAAACGGTCACCTGCTTGATACAACTCGAGCCTTTTTATTTCAGAATACTATGCCTAAGTCCTATTGGGGGGAAGCTGTCGTTACTGCAACACACCTTATTAACCGCATACCATCCCGGACCCTTGGTTTCAAAAGTCCTATGGAAAAGCTATGTCAATTTTACCCTAAGCTCAAAATCTCCAATAATCTTATACCTAAGATATTTGGGTGTGTATCATTTGTCCATGTTCACCAACCCAATAGGGGGAAGTCGGACCCTAGAGCTCTTAAGTGTGTTTTTGTCGGATACTCTTTCATTTAAAAGGGATATAAATGCTATCATCTGTCATCAAAGAAATTCTTTGTCTCTGTCGATGTCACTTTCTGTAAACATGTGCCCTATTTTTTTGCTCCTCTTCCGGGGGAGAGTGTTATCATGGAAGACAAGGATCAGAACTCCCTTGATAACCCTTTTGATCTTTTTGGCCCTTTTAACTTCTAACAAACCAAACCTGAATCTTCTACACCCTCTGTACCCAGTGATGAACCTAAAGATCGGATGACTGGACAAATGTACTCAAGGAAGAAAGTTGCAGCTCCTGAACTGATGCAAGTTCAAGAATCTGAACCAATCCCTGAAAATGAGGTAACAAATCCTGAACCCTCCTTACAAATTTCATTAGTTCTTGTAACTAACAATGATCTTTTAGCCTCTAAATCTGACAATGATCTTTCCATTGCCATTAGAAAGGGAACAAGGAAATGCACTAAACATCCCTTGTATCCACTATCTCATGTTGTATCCTTCGAGAAGTTCTCACCAACCCATAAGAGTTTCCTTATCAACCTGAACAACATCGACTCCTACATCATTATCCGAGGCTTTATCTAATACAAATTGAAAACATGCTATGATTGTGAAAATGGAAGCCCTGGAGAAAAATACAACGTTGGAGTTGGTAGACTTGCCTGCAGGAAAGAAACCTGTGGGATGCAAATGAGTTTATAGAGTGAAATACAAAGCAGATGGGTCCCTAGAGCGCTACAAGGCAAGATTAGTAGCTAAGGGATATGCTCAGACATATGGTGTGGACTATCAAGAGACATTTGCTCCGGTTGCAAAAATGAATACTGTGAGACTTCTTTTGTCATTGGCAGCTAATTATGATTGGGATCTGCAATAATTTTATGTAAAGAATGCATTTTCACATGGGGATTTAGAAGAAGAAATCTATATGAAAGTGCCTCCAGGATTTGGCACCACTAATAAAGTGTGTAAATTGAAAAGTGCCCTGTATGGACTTAAACAGTCTTCGAGGGCATGGTTTGGTTGGTTTGCCAAAGTAATGACAAATATGGGATATAGACAAAGCCAAGGAGATCACACTATGTTTATTAAGCACTCAACTTCAGGGGGAGTTACAGCTCTATTAGTGTATGTTGATGGCATCATCATGATAGGAAATGATGAGAACGAGAGACAAAATTTGAAGCAGCGTTTGACCGAGGAATTTGAGATCAAGGAATTAGGGAGATTGAAATACTTCCTAGGGATTGAAGTGGCACACTTTAAACAGGGAATCTTTATTTCTCAACAGAAGTACATTACAGACCTTAAAGAAACAGGGAAGCTAGCATGCAAACCAATAAATACTCCTATTGATCTTAATCATAGGCTAGGAGAAGTTGAAGAAGCGCTGACTATTAATAAGGAGATGTATCAAAGACTAGTAGGAAAACTCATCTATCTCTCTCACACAAGACCTGATATTGCATATGCAGTAAGTGTAATAAGTCAGGTCATGCACAACCCTAAAGATATTCATTTGCAAGCAGCTAATCACGTTTTACAGTATCTTAAAGGGACTCCAGGACAGGGCATCTTATTTAAACGACACACAGGAGTGGTTCTTAAAGCATATACTGATTCAAACTATGTTGGTTCAGTAGTTGACAGAAGATCAACTACTGGATATTGTACGTTTCTTGGTGGGAATTTAGTGACATGGCAAAGTAAAAAACAGAATGTAGTGGTCAGATCTAGTGCTGAAGCAGAATTCCGAGCAATGGCACAAGGGGTTTGTGAGCTACTATGGTTGTAGATAATTTTGACAGATTTGAAGATACACTGGGATGGCAAGCTTGATAGTGGGTTGATCGAACCAAGCATATAGAGATTGATAGACACTTTAGTAAAGACAAACTTGATAGTGGGTTGATCTGTACTCCATATGTATCTACTAATAATCAGCTCACCGATGTGCTCACTAAAGGGTTAAACCATACTACATTTCAAGCAAATTTGTCCAAGCTGGGAATGGTAAACCTTTATTCACCAGCTTGAGGATGAGTGTTGTGGAGAAGAGCAAAATCTGTGAGATTTATTTTCTTTAAGGAAAGATGATAATTTTAGTAGTTGTTTTATTTAGTAGTTACTCAAATTGTAATTATAGCTATATGTGTGCATAGCCCTGTATGTCTATATATATATGGTGTCCCTCCATTAAGACATCATCAAGAATAAGAAAATATTCTCTCTCTTCTCCCATGGACGTAGGCCTTAGAACCGAATCACGTTACATCTTTGTGTCTTTCATTATTTTATTTTTACAACATTTACAAACATATTATCTAATAAATTATACTCACTCTTTAATTAAAATAGCTCAAGTCCTGACAAAATAATTATGCTAGAATTATATTAAAATCAAATATTCTGAATCCTAATTCTGCTAAATAATTAAAATCCTATTAAATGTTCTCATCACCATTCGTAGTCTTGACTAATCTACATAAAGTTCAGGGTCAACCATACAAGTTTTAGACTTTTGGACTAATCCACTAGTAGGTTCCAGTATTGAGGTAATAATATTTTTACATGCATGCTTCATACCTCAGTTTCAGGATACATATGAATGATATGTTGAGCATCTATTTGGAAGGAATAGTCTCAGTAATTTTTTGTGTGGCATGTGCGAACTAAGCATATGCTTTCTTGCAGGTACTTGAATTGCCAAGTTGGGTCTGCACTAGAAGTGCTATTACAAGTGGAGTTATGTCAGAGAGGTAATCTTGTGGGAGTTCTTTGGCTCTTAGGAGTAGGAGAAGCAAATAATGTTGATGTGCTGTTAAAGATTTGGAGGGACGAACATCTTAACTTACTCCTTTTCAGGAGCTTCCAGTGAATTATTGATGATTTAGAAGAATATTTAACTAACCAATTAAATGGCTAGTATGGGAGGGAGAGACCTTCCATTTTTCTTTGGGTTTTTACTATTTTCTTTGGTTAATTTCAGTACCTTAAAAGTTACTTGTTCATCTTATGGTTCTTACTGAGTAATTGATATTTTGATTTGTTTATTTTCTTTATGATTATTTATGTGTGGAAGTTGGTTTGTATTCCAATTCCTTGATTTGCTGCACATGTTACCTCATTGTATTCTGTACTCTCTCACTGATGGGTAAGCTGGCTCAATCCTGTGACCTCATGCTCAAACTATTTGTCAGACTATTGTGCTTGATTTTGAGAATATGACTTATTTGTGAGAATCATTTGAACTAACCCATTGATTAGCAATTTCTAATTTCTAGCGTAGAATTTCTTGGTCATTGCCTTGAGACATTCACACAAGTCAGCCATTCCACATTGAGTCAATATATCCTAAATTTTTTACGAACTTAGGGTTGGTGTGATGGTAAGAACCCGCCTTAGATGAGTTCGAATCCCATCTTGAGGGAGGCCTTACTCTGTAGAATTTCTGCTGTGTCGGACTTTCTCTATAAATATTCTGTGGGGATACAGAAGTTTGTATGCATCTTGAGGGAGTAGTTGGGCGCTCAAAGAAACCTATACACCCTGGAAAAAATGGCATATTTATTGGGATTTGAAAGAGAGGGTTAGCATATTGTGTGCATGAGATCCTTAGGTCTTCATGGGCATTATTTGATTGGCTACTTTTGGTTAGACTTGATGAAATAACTTTTTAATAATTTTTTGGGGTTTTTTTTGCACTTTTGACTTGTTTGTAAACTACAGTGCATAAAATACAAGAAAAAACTGCTTTGAGCTGATCTTTTGTGAAAGATCATGTAAAATCATTTAAACTTTATGTAAAATATGAAAAAAAAAGGGCAGCGTAGTGTACAAAGCTCCTGTAGGAAGGATTGGACCACTTTATGTGAAATATCTTCATATAAAATTATCTTATTGTGAATATTAATTTAGTCCCATGACCTTGGTTAGATTTCCTGTTTTAGTTTTTTCCTTCTCTCTTTTCCTAGAGACAACAGATGTGTGGGGTAGGTCAGATTCTGAGGATATGGAATTGTCAGACTCAAAAACTTGTAAAATTTTCTTTAACAAAATTTGATGGACATTATCAGTAAATGGTTCTTTAGGGGTATGTGAAAGCTAATTCAGGGGTTCAATGCCTGATTCACATTGTTTTGCGAACAGGGCCTGTTTCTGTTTGTGATGTTTTGCATGTAAAAAGGTATTTTATTCTGAAGGAAGTTTTTACATTATAGGCGTCTTCACATAATTCCAGCAAGACCCAATTGGTAGTCATTAAAGCTTTTGAACGGTGATTTCCTATAATACAAAGTGTAGGCAGTCAAAAAAGGTGGAAAAGGGCAATGGAATGCCAATATGAACAGTGATTTCCTGCCTCATCTGTCTGAGTCACAATATTCATAAACAAAATTAGGGTTTGTTCTAGACATTCAAACACATGTAGATGTTATGGCCAACAAACTGAGGAGAGTCATGTATATCTACTTAAAAAGAAAAAGTGGTTTCAGCAAAAGCAAGATTCTAATGCTTCCCCATCTTTTGGCTCTTCTTACTTAGATGGCAAAAGTGTTGTCACCTTCAGGTATCCAAAAGGAAACCTGTTAAAAATTGCCGGCATAGAAAGTGGGTGGAAGCTTATCCCTCATGAAGGGAACACATATGACATTGCTGTCATTCCTCCTCTCCTTACTGTGTCTCTATAGATGCATAGCTTATTTTTGCTTGGAATCTGGTTTGACATTTGATAGATGGGACCATGAAAAGGACCACACCCTGCTCATTCCCACTTGGCTAGTTGTTTCAATATCTACTTTGTCAAGCAATGAAATAAAAATGACCAATCAGAAGACCAGGATGTCTGCTTTAATCATCAAAGTCATCCATTTGGTGCTGCAACCTTCACTTCATCACCCCAGGAACTAGAATCAGCTGAGTCATTGATTTGGCACAATAAGATCAAATCCTTTGGCAATTATGAAGTCCTTAGGAGTGCTCATCTCTTTTATTCTCTGCTGCTACTACCCAAACAGAAAAGGACACTAGGAAATTAGAGAATTTCTTGGTGTGTTTACCTTCAGTTTTTTGTCCTTAGAAAGAAAAAAAAAAATTCCTAACCGAATTCTTATTAGTACAACTTTAGTTAAAATTTACTAACTACAAATTTAGGCACCTGCTAGTGTGGAATCTATGGGAAACTTTTTAAAATATGGATGCATCTGTTCATTCATGGTAGCAGTAACATTTTCTTTCCACTTTTTAACACTCGTGACGCTCTGTTTTCTTTGTTCCAAAAATGGAGACCTTTGCCAATAATTGCACATGCAAAGCCTCTACCTTATTTCACCGAAAAAAAAAAAAAAAGCCTCTACTTTATCTCTTTGAAAATTTCATCTCATTCATCGTTATTATTCAGAGTCGTTTGATTATATTCTCAACCTGCTACGAGATCAAAATGATCAAAATGGGCCAAGTACGTTAAGCGCTGTAGTTCCAACTATCTGTTAGTTGATCGAAATTAAAGTTGATCTGACACGAAACAATTTGTCTTTTGAGTAAGAACTAAATCATTTTCACCAATGTAATAATTTCTGTTTTGGATTATGTTGAAGTGGTTGTTTTCTTCACAAATTAAGATCAATAGGTAAAGTGCTAGAAATTCAATTGATTGCTCATAATTAGAAGTAAGTGAGAGGTTTAGTGTATTTTATTTATTTATTTATATTTATTTGTTTTAAGAAGAAATAATGTTAGTAGGTAGTAGTATAACCAATTTTATCATCATACCACACTCTTGAAAATGTATGAGGTGTTGGGAAAAATGATGGTTGTAAAGAAATAAATTTTACAATCCCAGGATAATTTTTCAAACTAAAAATACAACAAAATAACACCAAGGATTTTAGCGTAGAAAACCCTCTAAAGATGAGGTAAAAATCACGGGACCCATAGGCCGTTTAAAGACTTCCACTATAATAAAATGGGATTACAAACTTCACCCTTAGGTGGATCTCTCACAAATATACACTCACTATGTATCTTCAATTTGTGGGTAAAACTTCACAAATTGACTCACACTTTTTCTTCTTAGAGAAACTCTCTTTGAGGCTCTCTTGATCTCTCCTATTAGATCTCTAGAATTAGATCTCTCCGAATTAATTGAAAGAATGAAGTTAAGGCTCTATTTATAGAGCTCAAACATGAGTATTTTCGTAATTTATTTGTTCAGCACACCAGCCCACATTTGTTGACTATTCACTTCAACCGCCCATGTGTGGTTGTTGCTTGGCCGCCCTTTTTGACAGTCGCCCACGAGTGGCCGTTTTGGTTGAATATTCAGCCGCCATTAGGTGAGGTGGACCAACAAATCTCCCCTTCCACCTCATATGAAACAGGGCTCCTCCACACCTGCAATCTCTCTACAGATAGCAAGCTGTTTTTTTGGTCAGGAACTTCGTCATCATATCTGCCCTGTTGTCATTAGTGTGGATCTTCTCAACTTGTAGCAGTTTATTTTTCAGCACATCACGAATCCAATGATATCGCACGTCGATGTGCTTGGACCTTGAATGG
Source organism: Paratinospora sagittata (assembly GCA_035771175.1). Classification (NCBI taxonomy): domain Eukaryota; kingdom Viridiplantae; phylum Streptophyta; class Magnoliopsida; order Ranunculales; family Menispermaceae; genus Paratinospora; species Paratinospora sagittata. The sequence goes on from CM069603.1 coordinate 36,146,923, forward strand.
AAAGTTGAGTTCTTGCTAAGGTGAATTGCGCTTTGACTGTCGCAATAAAGAACATATTTTTCTTGGTTCTGCTGCAATTCTTGTAGGAACTTTTTCATCCATAAGATCTCCTTACAACCTTCAGTGATTGCAATGTATTCTGCTTCTGTGGTACTTAAGGCAATACACTTTTGTAATCGTGATTGCCATGAGATAGCTCTCCCTGCAAAGGTTATTAGGTACCCAGATATCGACTTTCTCGTATGCACGTCGCCAGCCATATCTAAATCTGTAAATCCTTCTAATACAGATTTATCATTACCAAAACATAAACAATGACTGGAAGTACCTCTAAGATATCTGAGTATCCATTTGACTGCTGTCCAATGTTCCTTTCCAGGATTCGATAGAAAACTGCTCACAACACCAACAACATGAGCAATGTCTGGTCTGGTGCGTACCATAGCGTACATTAGACTGCCAACCACCGATGCATAAGGCACCTTGCTTATCTCTGATTTCTCCCCCTCGCTTGAAGGACACTAGCTCGCATTAAGCTTGAAGTGGCTTGCCAGTGGAGAACTAACAGGTTTAGCTTTGCTCATGTTGAACCGCTCTAAAACTTTCTCAATAGACTTCTCTTGAGATAGCCAAAGTCTCTTGTTCTTCCCGTCACAAACAATCTTCATGCCAAGGATTTGCTTTGCAGGTCCTAAGTCTTTCATGGCAAAGGACTTGCTCTCTTTCTTCAACGTGTTAATCTTGCCAATTTGGCCTACAATTAACATATCATTAACATAAAGCAAAAGAATAATAAAATCACCATCAGAGAAGTTCTTGATGAAGACGCAGTGATCAGCTGTCGTTCAATTGAACTCCGTTTGCTCCATGAACGAGTCGAACTTTTTATACCGCTGCCTCGGTGCCTGTTTCAAGCCGTACAGACTTTTCTTTAACCTGCATACCAATTTTTCTTTTCTTTTGACTTGGAAACCTTCGAGCTGCTCCATATAGATTTCCTCGTCAAGATCACCGTGTAAGAATGTGGTTTTTACATCAAGTTATTCAACCTCTAGATTAAGATTAGTTGCCAAGCCAAGAACAACACGGATTGAAGACATTTTTACTACCGGTGAGAAGATTTCATCGAAGTCAACGCCTTTCTTCTGTCCGAATCCTTTCACAACCAATCTTGCTTTGTATCGAGGTTGCGAGCTACCTTCTTCGCTTTTGATCCTGTATACCCACTTGTTCTTGAGGGCTTTCTTTCCCTGCGGTAATTTCACCAAGTCAAATGTGTGGTTCTCATGCAGAGATTTCATTTCTTCCTGCATGGCTTTCATCCACTCAGTCTTATGCTGGTCAGTGATAGCTTCGGTATAGCTCTCCGGTTCTCCCCCGTCAGTGAGCATCACATAGTCGCTAGGAGAATATCTTTGACTTGGTTGTCGCTCTCTGGTGGATCTCCTTAGCTGTGCTTCTGGTTGGACTTGTTCAGGAACTTGTTCTGGTTCTGAACTTTGAGCTGGTGGAACATCATCATCAGTATCTGGTGCAGCTCCCTTGTCATCTGGATTTGGTGGTGGAGAGACTGGTTCCAGATTAACTGGTATTTCATCTGATTGTGGCTTGTCTGGTTTTTGAAAATTCTCGATCGTCTGATCTTTAAGAAACACGTCTCTGCTTCTAACAATCTTTTTGTTGACAGGATCCCAAAATCTGTAGCCGAATTCTTCATGGGAATATCCCACAAAGATACACTGCTTCGCTTTTTCATCCAGCTTGGACCTCTCGTCTTTAGGGATGTGAACAAATGCTCTGCAGCCGAATACTTTCAAGTGTTTGTAAGAAACGTCTTTCCCCGTCCAAACCTTTTCTGGTACGTCGTAGTTCAGTGGAACTGATGGAGAAAGATTGATTAAATCGACTGTTGTCCTCATTGCCTCCGCCCAATAAGAGTTTGACAGTTTTGCATTTGAGAGCATACATCTGATTCTTTCACAAATGGTTCTGTTCATCATCTCTGCGACACCGTTGTGTTGAGGTGTCTTTGGTACCGATTTTTCCAGCCTGATGCCGAAACTTTTGCAGTACTCCTCGAATGATCCGCGATACTCACCGCCATTGTCTGATCGTACACACTTCAAACGTCTGCCAGTTTCTCTTTCAACTTTTACATGAAATTGCTTGAAAACTTCATGCACTTGATCTTTAGTTTTCAAAGCAAAGGCCCACACTTTTCTAGAGTGATCATCAATAAAAGTCACATAATAATGAGCACCTCCTAGTGACTTACAACTCATTGTATAGACATCTGTGTGTATTAAATCTAGAATATTTGCCTTTCTAGATGGTGGGGAACTACGAAATGCAACTCTATGTTGTTTACCCATAATACAATCATCACAAGTACGTAAAGATGTACCTGTCATTCTTGGCAAGTGCTCATTCTTGGAAAGAATTCTGATACCCTTTTCACTCATATGCCATAACTCGGTGGGAACTTCTTTCCTTATAGTATTTACTTCTTCTTTACACAGCTTGGCTTCTGTGATGTAGAGTGATGTATCTTTCTTGCGTTTGGCTACTACCAAGTTTCCTTTGGTGAGCTTCCATTTTCCTTCACCAAAGTTATTATTGTAGCCATCGTCATCAAGCATTCCGGTGGAGATCAAATTTAGGCGGATATCAGGAACTTGTCTCACATCTTTCAAGAGTAACCTACATCCAAGGTTACTTTCTAAATAAATATTACCGATGCCGATAATTTTGGATGCATTATCATTTTCCATCCTCACTCGTCCGAAATCACCTTGAGTGTAGGCTGAGAAGAAATCTCGTCGTGAGGTAAAATGTAGGTAGCACCTGAGTCAACTACCCATGTAGAGTCTTGACATGCAAGGTTGACATAATCAGCATCTCGAACAATGACAACTTCTTCAGTGAGAGTTGCAGTGTCATTTGTTCGGGTTTCTGCTTCTTGATTTCTGGATCGTTCCGCCTTTAACTTTCGACATTCTCGAATGAAATGTTCGGGCTTGCCGCAATGATGACACTTCTTGTCATGCCACGATTTGGACTTCGAGCGTCCTCTTTGCTGACTTTGGTTACGAGGATTTCTGCTTTTACTCATTCCGTGCCATTCTTGCTTGCTTGTGCTCTCCTCCATTTAAGTCGTCAGTCAACAGGTTTGGCGGAGCTTGACACTTTTTTGGCGATAAATAGTACTCTGTGAATAGCACTCAATGAATAGTGCCCTATGAATAGTACTCTATGAATAGTATTACTATTCCAAATAGTCTCTGTAGACAAAACAATGTCGTATATTTAAATAGTACTATATGTATAAACAATACTTTCGCTAAAACGACTCAGGCTCTGATACCACTTTGTTAGGAAAAATGATGGTTGTAAAGAAATAAATTTTACAATCCTAGGATAATTTTTCAAACTAAAAATACAACAAAATAACACCAAGGATTTTAGCGTAGAAAACCCTCTAAAGATGAGGTAAAAATCACGGGACCCATAGGCCGTTTAAAGACTTCCACTATAATAAAATGGGATTACAAACTTCACCCTTAGGTGGATCTCTCACAAATATACACTCACTATGTATCTTCAATTTGTGGGTAAAACTTCATATGAGGCTCACCTATTAATCCCGGGGTGAGACAGTAGTAAAAGTTGAACTTGAAACCTTTGAGTTTTAAAGTCATTTCTTTATCAAGTGTACAAATTCCATATAAGCGAGAGCTTTAGTATTTTTAAGGGAAATTACATTACAATGTCTTAACATTGAAAATCGTAAACAAGCTTCAGCAGCAATGTAGCCTCAGACGTCACTGTAGATGCCCATAGAGTAGCAATAACTAAAAGTCTCCTCTTTATAGATCCTCTTCTCCATTTTTTGATGATACCAAGCTTCGTAGAAAGTAAAAGTGGCTCTGTAATCTATACATTTGCTCATGCTTCACGATGGCTGTGCCCGCTAATTTGAGGAAAAATCCATTGAGCCCACATGATTTTACACTCCCAGATCTTCACTGCCCGCAAAAGCAACATTGTAAACAATAGAAAGATCTCTTATTTACCACTTCAGTATCTGCATTTGTTTCACATAATCATCTTCTCCCTGATGGTCCACCTCATCACGTGGGATCCTCAACAACCAAGGTGGCTGAAGAAGCAAAACTCCCACATGGGCTGCTGAACGAAAAGGCAGCCAACAATTATCAAGCTTCACGTGGGGCGGCTGAAATCTTCACCATGGGCTGCATGGGTCACGTGGCTGACCAAAACAATTACAAAAATGCCCTTGTTTTAGTTATATAAATAGAGCCTTAACTTCAACTTGAAAATTCATTCGATAAATCTGAGAGAGATATAATTTTAGAGATCTAATAGGAGAGATCCAGAGAGCCTCAAAGAGAGTTTCTTTGAGAAGAAAAAGTGTGAGCCAATTTGTGAAGTGTTATCCACAAATTGAAGATACATAAGTATTGTGTATTTGAGAGAGATCCACCGAAAGGTGACGTTTGTAATCTCATTTGATTATAGTGGAAGTTTCTTAAGCGGCCTAAGGGTCCCGTGGTTTTTTACCTCATCTTTAGAGAGTTTTCCACGCTAAAAATTATTAGTGTTATTTTTGTTGTATTTTAGTTTGGAAAATTATCCTGGGATTGTGAAATTGATTTCGTTCCCACCATCGTTTTTTCCAACAAAGTGGTATCAGAGCTTGGGTCGTTTTCAGCGAAGGTATTGTTCATACATACAATACTATTTACGTATACGGTACTATTTTGTCGGCAGTCACTATTTGGAATAGTAGTACTATTTATAGAATACTATTCACGGAGTACTATTCACAAGGGCCTATTCATATAGTATTATTTACAAGGGGTACTATTCATTAAGTACTATTTATATAGTACTATTTATCGCCGAAAATTCATAGCCGGAGAAGTGTCAAGTTCCGCGAAACCTGTTGATTGACGACTCAAATGGAGGAGAGCACAGGCAATATGAACACAGACAATATGATCAGGTTGACTGCATTTAATTATGCAATTTGGAAGCCGAAGATAGAGGATCTTTTATACATTAAAGATCTGTGGAAGCCGATTATAATGCCGAAGGAGGAAGCCGTGACTACAACTTCGACAGATGACAAGACACCAAAAACAACCAGCACAGACGCTGACTGGGCCGTGCTGAACCGAAAGTGTGCTGCTCAAATCAGACAATGGATCGACAAGAGCATTTTTTAAAATTTTGCTAATGAACACGATGCTTACGTTCTTTGGCAAAAGTTGGAGACAATGTATGCGAGGACAACCGTACAGAATAAGCTAATCTGATACGACGATTAGTCAATTTGAAGTATAAAGATGGAAGCAGCGTATCGGAACACATGAGTGAGTTCCAAGGCATTATAGATCAACTCAACTCTATGATGATGATCGTAAATGACGAGCTACAAGCGTTGTTGTTGCTGAGTTTTCTACCAAAAAGTTGGGACACTCTAGTTGTGTCAGTTAGTAACTCAGCTCCTGGCGGCAAGCTTACCATGGATATGGTAAAAGACAGAATGCTGAACGAAGAGTCTCGACGAAAAGACAATGGTTATACTCCTGAAACTGAAGCACTTGTCATGGAAAAACAAGGCAAGCAAGAATGGCACGGAATGAGTAAAAGCAGAAATCCTCGTAACCAAAGTCAGCAAAGAGGACGCTCAAAGTCCAGATCGTGGCATGACAAGAAGTGTCATCACTGCGGTAAGCCCAGACACTTCATTCGAGAATGTCGAAAGTTAAAGGCGGAACGATCCAGAAATCAAGAAGCAGAAACCCGAACAAATGACACTGCAACTCTCACTGAAGAAGTCGTCATTGTTCGAGATGTTGATTATGTCAACCTTGCATGTTAAGACTCTACATGGGTAGTTGACTCAGGTGCGTCCTACCATGTCACCTCACGACGAGATTTCTTCTCTGCCTACACGCAAGGTAATTTCGAACGAGTGAGGATGGGAAATGATAATGCATCCAAAATTATCGGCATCGGTAATATTTATTTAGAAACTAACCTTGGATGCAGGTTACTCTTGAAAAATGTGAGGCATGTTCCTGATATCCGCCTCAATTTGATATCCACCGGAATGCTTGATGATGATGGCTACAATAATAACTTTGGTGAAGGAAAATGGAAGCTCACCAAAGGAACTTGGTAGTAGCCAAAGGCAAGAAAGATACATCACTTTACACCACAGAAGCCAAGCTATGTAGAGAAGAAGTAAATACCATGAGGAAAGAAGTTCCCACCGAGTTATGGCATAAGCGGCTCGGCCACATGAGTGAAAAGGGTCTCAGAATTCTTTCCAAGAAGGAGCACTTGCCAGGAATTAAAGGTACATCTTTACGTACTTGTGTTGATTGTATTATGGGTAAACAACACAGAGTTGCATTTCGTAGTTCCCCACCATCTAGAAAGGCAAATATTCTAGATTTAATACACACAGATGTTTGTACAATGAGTTGTAAGACACTAGGAGGTGCTCATTATTTTGTGACTTTTATTGATGATCACTCTAGAAAAGTGTGGGCCTTTGCTTCGAAAACTAAAGATCAAGTACATGAAGTTTTCAAGCAATTTCATGTAAAAGTTGAGAGAGAAACTGGCAGACGTTTGAAGTGTGTACGATCAGACGATGGCGGTGAGTATCGCGGATCATTCGAGGAGTATTGCAGAAGTTTCGGCATCAGGCTGGAAAAATCGGTACCAAAGACACCTCAACACAACGGTGTCGCAGAGAGGATGAACAGAACAATTTGTGAAAGAGTCAGATGTATGCTCTCAAATGCAAAACTGTCAAACTCTTATTGGGCGGAGGCAATAAGGACATCAGTCGATTTAATCAACCTTTCTCCATCAGTTCAATTGAACTACGACGTACCAGAAAAGGCTTGGACGGGAAAAGACGTTTCTTACAAACACTTGAAAGTATTCGGCTGCAGAACATTTGTTCACATCCCTAGAGACGAGAGGTCCAAGCTGGATGAAAAAACGAAGCAGTGTATCTTTGTGGGATATTCCCATGAAGAATTCGGCTACAGACTTTGGGATCCTGTCAACAAAAAGATTGTCAGAAGCAGAGACGTGGTGTTTTTTGAAGATCAGGCGATCGAGGATTTTCAGAAACCTGAGAAGCCACAATCAGAAGAAATTCCAGTTAATCTGGAATCAGTCTCTCCATCAACAAATTCAGATGATAAGGAAGCTGCACCAGATACTGATGATGATGTTCCACCAGCTCACAGTTCAGAACCAGTACAAGTTCCTGAACAAGTCTCACCAGAAGCACAACTAAGGAGATCCACCAGAGAGCGACAACCAAGTCAAAGATATTCTCCTTAGCGACTATGTGATGATCACTGACGGGGGAGAACCGAAGAGCTATACCGAAGCTATCACTGACCAGCATAAGACTGAGTGGATGAAAGCCATGCAGGAAGAAATGAAATCACTGCATGAGAACCACACATTTGACTTGGTGAAATTACCACAGGGAAATAAAGCCCTCAAGAACAAGTGGGTGTACAGGATCAAAAGCGAAGAAGGTAGCTCGCAACCTCGATACAAAGCAAGATTGGTTGTGAAAGGATTCGGACAGAAGAAAGGCGTTGACTTCGATGAAATCTTCTCACCGGTGGTAAAAATGTCTTCAATCCGAGTTGTTCTTGGCTTGGCAGCTAGTCTTAATCTAGAGGTTGAACAACTTGATGTAAAAACTGCATTCTTACACGGTAATCTTAACGAGGAAATCTATATGGAGCAGCCCGAAGGTTTCCAAGCCAAAAGAAAAGAAAAACTGGTATGCAGGCTAAAGAAAAGTCTGTACGGTTTGAAACAGGCACCGAGGCAGTGGTATAAAAAGTTCAACTCGTTCATGGAGGAAAAGGAGTACAACCGAACGACAGCTGATCACTGCGTTTTCATTAAGAAATTCTCTGATGGTGATTTTATTATTCTTTTGTTTTATGTTGATGATATGTTAATTGTAGGCCAAGATATTAGCAAGATTAACACGTTGAAGAAAGAGTTGAGCAAGTCTTTTGCAATGAAAGACTGAGGACCCGCAAAACAAATCTTTGGCATGAAGATTGTTCGTGACAGGAAGAACAAGAGACTTTGGCTATCTCAAGAAAAGTATATTGAGAAAGTTTTAGAGCGGTTCAACATAAGCAAAGCTAAACCTGTTAGTTCTTCACTGGCAAGCCACTTCAAGCTTAATACGAGCCAGTGTCCTTCAAGCGAAGAGGAGAAATCAGAGATAAGCAAGGTGCCTTATGCATCAGTAGTTGGCAGTCTAATGTACGCTATGGTATGCACCAAACCAGACATTGCTCATGCTGTTGGTGTTGTGAGCCGATTTCTATCAAATCCTGGAAAGGAACATTGGACAGCAGTCAAATGGATACTCAGGTATCTTAGAGGTACTTCTAGTCATTGTTTATGTTTTGGTAATGATAAATCTGTATTAGAAGGTTTTACAGATTCAGATATGGTTGGCGACGTGGATACGAGAAAGTCGATATCCGGTTACCTAATAACCTTTGCAGGGGGAGCTGTCTCATGGCAATCACGATTACAGAAGTGTATTGCCTTAAGTACCATAGAAGCAGAGTACATTGCAATCACTGAAGGTTGTAAGGAGATCTTGTGGATGAAAAAGTTCCTACAAGAGTTGCATCAGAACCAAGCAAATTATGTCCTTTATTGCGACAGTCAGAGCGCAATTCACCTCAGTAAGAACTTAACTTTCCGCTTAAGGTCCAAGCACATCGACGTGAGATATCATTGGATTCGTGATGTGCTGGAAAATTAACTGTTGCAAGTTGAGAAGATCCACACTAATGACAACGGGGCAGATATGATGACAAAGTCCCTAACCAGCGAAAAGTTTGCTATCTGTAGAAAAATTGCAGGTGTGGAGAAGCCTTGTTCCACATGAGGTAGAGGGGGAGATTTGATGGTCCACCTCATCACGTGGGATCCTCAACAACCGAGGTGGCTGAAGAAGCAAAACTCCCACATGGGCTGCTGAACGAAAGGGCAGCCAACAGCTATCAAGCTTCATGTGGGGCGGCTGAAATTTTTAGCATGGGCTGCATGGGTCAGGTGGCTGACTAAAACAATTACAAAAATGCCCCTGTTTTAGCTCTATAAATAGAGCCTTAACTTCAACTTGAAAATTCATTCGATAGATCTGAGAGAGATCTAATTTTAGAGATCTAATAGGAGAGATCCAGAGAGCCTCAAAAAGAGTTTCTTTGAGAAGAAAAAGTGTGAGCCAATTTGTGAAGTGTTATCCACAAATTGAAGATACATAAGTATTGTGTATTTGAGAGAGATCCACCGAAAGGTGACGTTTGTAATCCTATTTGATTATAGTGGAAGTTTCTTAAGCGGCCTACAGGTCCCGTAGTTTTTTACCTCATCTTTAGAGGATTTTCCACGCTAAAAATTATTAGTGTTATTTTTGTTATATTTTAATTTAAAAAATTATTCTGAGATTGTGAAATTAATTTTGTTCCCACTATCATTTTTTCCAACACTCCCAAATTAAACTAAATTAAATGTTGTATTATTCTGTATATATCTATTAGTTTGCTTATTCCTTAACGCCTTTCCCTCCACTTAAATTATATGGGAGAGTTTGCAGTTATAGTTCTTTTTCTTTTATAGGATTTTTGTAGTTATAGCTGACAGAGCGGACAGGACAAGGGGGCAGATCTAGATAGCACTAGATTTTAATGAAGCCATTGTAGATGCTATCCTTGTTGGATTCCTTATATTAAGAGTGTTCTAAAGTGCATTTGATTCTCATGGCCACTTTAGTATGAATATTTTAATCTGATTATAGGTGATCTTGACTGAAGAGAAAATTAGCGATAGTATAATAAGATATTTTCAGGCTGATCTGACAAGCGTGGAAACACTTGTGATGACTTTTTTAAGTTATATTCAGACAGCAGATGCTTTACCGTATCTCATGAAGATAAGTATTGTCGGGAGAATCAATTGGTAATATTATATTTTAGTTAAATTATGTCTATAATTATAACTTTTTTTTTTACTTGCTTTTGAAAGATTTCTTCTAGTTTTCTAGGATATGTTGTTGTTGCTATGGCCTGTTAGATCAGCTAGATATTTTCCTTTTTCAATGGTTTTATTACATGTTGCAAATAGGGAGTTCATGATCATGCTTTGCTGTTCTAGTGCACTGCAATTAGACATCCCTACATGATGTTACTGCAGTATCGGAGCAAGGCCAATAGCCATAGCATGAAAGTTATACGCTAGATTGGCCCACCCCCAGATTTAAGACTTTTTATGGCATGGCATGTGACTTTCTCCAGTAAAAAGTCACTAGCTTAGATTTTTGTGACAAACAATCAAGCCCACTATAAAATTAAGAGGGTTCCATCAGTTGAACAGTTGAAGCTGCTCAGGTGGGTTACATCTTACATCTTACATGTTACAAAGTACGAGGAGGTGGCACTGAGAATTCAGAAAGCCTTCTACCAAAGTCTCTTTAAATTTATATATATGGTTATGAAGAACCATCAGAATAACTCAGAAGTCTCGTCAAGTTAACTTTTGATAATTTGGCAGCCTCCCACTAGATGCAGAGACAAAGCCATTCATGGCAGGCAGATGATATATAACTGTAAGATTACGATTTGACTAATCTTGTCATTTTAGGTTATTCCAAAAGAGAACCAGGTAATGTTTGATGTTTTTGTCTATGCAAGTTGGAGCCCTCTTTCCATGAAAGAAAAGAAGATGAAAAGAAGGGAATCTCAGTCGTCATTAGATCCATGATAAGGGTCATGACACGAGCCTTTGCCTTGCTCCCATCCAATTCCGGAGCATCTCTTTAAAGTGGGCCTATCTCTAAAGATGGAAATTGAGAATTTCTTAGCAAAAGACAGTCCAAACTGAACTCACTTTTATTCCCTTCTGATCTACACCATTTTAAAAACTTAAAGACACCAACTATCCCCAGAAAGAAATCAACCTCTAGCTATACCCAAAAGAGCTCTAGAGCTGATGCTATTGAAAAGAGAAGGTGAAGCAATTGCAGCAAAAGCCTCCAACAACAACAACAATCGCATGATGATGAGATCAATCACCACAAACCATAAAATATTGATGGGCAGTTCTGGTACTAGTAACAGCAGTGGTAGTAGTAGTGAAGATGATAATAATAATAACAATTATTTGAGTGATCAGTGGCTAAACTTGAGCTTGGGTGGAAAAGAGTCCTTAACATGTGCAGGAGAAGGGGCTCCAGCATATGATGATTCTCATGCCAAGCCCTTTCCAAACAGACTCTTCTCTTGCAACTTTTGCATGAGGAAGTTCTTCAGCTCACAAGCACTGGGTGGTCATCAAAATGCACACAAGAGGGAAAGAGGAGCAGCAGCAAGAAGGTATCATTCTTATCCTTACTCACAGAAAAGGATGGCTATTAGCATGATGGGATTGGATGCACATTTCAGCAATACTAGTAGTAGTATTGCTCCCGTGTTTCGATCACTCAGCGTGCAGGCTCACAGGCTGGTGGAGAAATCAGCAATTAGGAGAGAAGGCACTGTGGCACGGTTGAATCCTAGAGGATTTGAAAGGGTATGGAAGAAATCTAGCTTCATCCATACTGTTGATGATGATGAAGAGGAAAAAGGAGGAAAGGGTCACGGGATGTGGCCAGGGAGTTTTTTTGTAAGGGAATCTGAAGGCGATACAAAGCAGCAGCCATCCGAGCTGCTTAAGCTCGACTTGAATCTTCGGCTTTAATTAGTCTCTCTGATTTAAGTCTCTTTTGTGTATATTCATCTTTCCCTTTTAATTTTAATTCTCTATTCCATGCATGATCTCTTTTGATTAACCAAAACAAGGTAGATTAATGAATTTCTAATGGCTGAATTTGATACAGCGCTGTGGCGCTTATTGGCATGAACATGTCTTAGCCTGAAACACTTTTTTTTTTCTTTTTCTTAAAAACAATTATATCTTTTAAGATACAACTCCACCCACAAAAATTATGCCTCAAGGCAACTCGAAGGACGTGAATTAAAGAAAGATGCCTCAGGACAACTCCGCCCACAAAAAATATGCCTCGAGACAACTCGAAGGCCTTAAATTTAAGAGCTACAGAATTCCACCACTCAACCATCCCATGCGGGCTAGACTAAAATGATAGTCAGCTATCAATGTAGAAAGTAATCTTAGGCTTTTTGTTATTTTATTAGAGGACAAAGTAGTGGATACTCCCTCGGGAAACTCCATGATAAAATTGCCACATTTTTTCTGAAATCTAGAAATGGAAAGAAAAAAAGAAAAGAAAAAAGAATGCTATGTTAATCTTACGTTGTAACGTAATGAGAGTGAGAGCTTCAGAAAAACTTTACTTTGAAAATGGCTAGGCAAAAACAGACATGGACAATATATCTACAATACCTGAGAAACTTATGTGATTGCTAAATCATTAATGAAAGAATACCCACTTGATATAAAAACGAATATCTAAAGTTAGGCTAATGGTTTTAATCACTTGTCTCTGAACTTCATATGGTTATTTCACATACAAACCCATTCATTATACAGCATGCTATACCTAAGGAAAGCCACTCAAAAAAACTGCCACTTGCCAATTTTGGTTCTAACAGGAAACGACAGAGCCATGTCTTGGATTGCTAGCTGCAAGCCTCCCACAAAGAACCTTTCTACTAAATCGCACGGCAAGAGACATTCTGAAACTTTTAACAATTAATAGTCATAAAAGCATTGCCCTCTCTCACTCGGATTTGTTAAATGGCCAATGCAGGTCCAAAAGAAAAAAGAAAAAAAAAAAAAGCATTTCAATACGAAGCAACATTCAGCATTTCTCCATGATTTTTTTTCTTCCTTTTGAAACTGTTTGCTGGTCAAGTATAAAACATGTATATCAAGAGCACAGAGAATGGCAATAAGTTCCCCTGCCAGAACAGTAGACTTTTCAATTGCTGATGGGTCAAAATACAAGTTGGAGATTCACAGAAATTGGTAAAAAATCCACTCTCTGCAGTTCAATGGCTTCAACAATTATCTGACCATGGATATTTAACTTTCATGCATAGAAGCAATCATCTAATAGATCAAGAAAGAGCCTTTCTACGTTGTCGAGTCTGTATCGTTGATTTAGTCGCTTCCCGACTCTTATTTTTGCACCTTGTTTTACCAGCTTGACTTTTTGGTACATCTGCACAAGTTTCTTCTGTCTCTGTATTCTTCACAGTTGGGGTCTCCATATTTGTTTTACTCTGATCATCTAAAGTATGACTCCTTGTATTTCTTTTTTTGGTGCTTGTCGATTGTCGTGATGGAGCGGTTTCCTTTCTTGGAGAAGTATATGCCACACTACTGGCGTTATCATTTGCTGGATGTCGCAAACTCCATCGAGCATTCTCAAACCATTTGCTAACCTGATAATCCATGAAGGATAAATAAGTGAAGAAGCAAGATGTCTTCTGACAAGAATAATAGAAGAAAATAGAAAAACCTGTTTGGGTGTGATTCCAAGTTCTTTAGCAAGAGTTTCCTTCTTGTCTCGACTAGGGTACTCATTTTCCATCAAAGACTCAAGCAGTCTCTGCATGATTAAATGCACATCACATACAATAAGGGTGTTAGAAGAGATACAAGCAAATTTGCATAGCTAATGAAGTTAAGACTCTTAACGCTAAAATAATATATAAACATCGTGAAGGTCACTGAAGGATGGTAGCTATGTTAATTGTCAATATCGAAATGAATTTATCTAACAGATGCCACAATAGATGCCAGTTATCCAAACACACGTCACCCTTCTTTATTTTCTTATTTTTTTGACAAGAAACAGAAACACAATTCACCCTTCAATCTAACATTCAGTAGAGTCAAATAATTCACGGATGACCCAAAACCCTAGAGGAGAGTCAGTCGTGAAAGGATGATCAGTGGGAGACTCACTTTAATGTACATTCACGACAAGTATAAACTCAACTGCTGGTTATTAAGGAAAGCATGATCTGAAGCAACACAGCATTTCAAGGGAACACCCAATGAAAGCAGAAGGGGTACTTTACAAGGCTAATAGAGCCGGAACAACTGACCAACTTGAGGGACTCTTTCGAAGCATAATAGAGCCAGAAGGTAGACCTTATATGCATCTATTCAAGGTGCTCTTGCCCTCCTTGAGGTGTATCTGATAGCTACTGTCTCAACCTTCCATCAAAGTAGATTGTTTTTGAAACCTCAACTCAACCGAACTCGGTAAAGCCTTCTTCTCAACTTCATAGGGTTGACAATCTTCCTCCACTCCACTCTATCAAGGGCTAAGTCTATAATTATATTAGGAGTAACTTTATCTTGAATATCTGTATCCACTCTTGAGATACCACATGTGCATTTCAAATACAAATGCCACTAGACACATATCTCACCTTGATGTCATGTTTCTAATTCCAGTAATCTCTCTAGCTTGTTTTAACAGCTAAGAGCTCCAGCACATAATGACAAAGCAAAAGTAATGGATTAATGGTCTAAAGTAGGCTAAAGATAATTGGTACTTGAACCAAAGAATCGAGCAAGTAAAAAATATTAAATATAATAAAGTTTTCAAAGGTAAGAAATTATACCGAATGCAAGGTCTAAGAGTTACTCTACAACATTGTGTGCAGCAAACTGAATCAAAATTGTTCAAACTGTCAGTTGCACTCATAACCGCTGTAAGAAAGGAGTAAAGTGACTTCTCCGCATCATATCATAACATATATAATAACGCTCTCCTTGAATTGTTGTTCCTAAGCTGTTCAAATTGTGAAACTGCAAAAAACCCCTACTTGTCCTCCTTTCCAAGTAAAATAGTAGCTAATTGTTTATCCAACTTGCTCTCAGTTTTAAAGTCAATATATTTTGTTTTCTTCCCTCAATTATTCAATAAATCCAATTTTGTTAGCTGTATATTTTTATTTTTTTTCCACCATTATTAACCACTAATGGGGGAAGCTTAACATTATTTTCCAACAAAAGCTTACCTTTTTGTCCTTTACCAATTATTTGCAACAAATTGATAGTTTCACGGACTTATTGTTTTTCCTCTCTCCCCCTAATGATAGCTACATATAAGCAAAACACAAAAATATTCTCCACACAAAACTTAACATTATTGTCCAACAAAAGCTTATTTTTTGTCATTTACTAATTATTTGCAACAAATTGATAGTTTCACGGACTTACTGTTCTTTCCCTCTCCCCCTAATGATAGCTACATAAAAGCAAAACACAAAAATATTCTCCACGCAACACTTATCGTTCTCTTCTTTATCTTATTATTCTCAGAAGCAACTTACTTGTCTCCATTAATGTCCTAACAGTCTTCTCTGCTACTCAATTCAACAAGGGATATTTTAGGACAAGAAAACCAAGTACAATTTCTTTTTCATATTACTGGGTTATATTAAACTATTTACTGGATTATATTGGATTATATTATCTTTTTCTCTGTCTCTTACCATCGTTTTTATTGTACGATATCTTCAACTGAAATCCATTTTCTCCATAGGGAAATAATAATGGATATTGCATAGCCATGAAAAAAGAGTGCAACTCATTAATCCGTTGTAAGCCATTTAACTTCTGCTCAACAATAATGTCACGCACTCCAACTGTACATTGCAGGTCATTGGGAGGCAAGTCGACGACCTCCAACGCACTTGGCATATTATAAATCCTTGGATCTTTTGAACAGTTAGATACGAACATCACAAAATTCTAAATCTCGAAAGCAATCCCTTGCCAATCTAAATACTTTTGCAAGAACACTATGTTCATTAAACATCTTTAACAAACCTTCAACTATTTCATTGTCCAAAAAATAAATAAATAATATAACCTAGTAATATGATAAAGAAATTGCACTTACTTGGTTTTCTTATCCTAAAATAATTAGTCTCCCTTTTTGAATTGAGTAGTAGAGAAGACTGTTAGGACATTAATGAAGGCAAGTAAGTTGTTTCTGAGAATAATAAGATAAAGAAGAGAAAGATGAGTGTTGTATGGAGAATATTTTCGTATTTTGCTTTTATGTAGCTATCATTAGGTGGAAAGAGGAAGAACAATAAGTCCGTGAAACTATCAATTTGTTGCAAATAATTAGCAGAGGACAAAAAAATAAGCTTTTGCTAGACAATAACGTTAAACTTTGTGTGAAGAATATTTTTGTGTTTTGCTTATATGTAGCTATCATTAGGGGGAGAGAGGAAGAACAGTAAATCCGTGAAACTATCAATTTGTTGCAAAGAATTGGTAAAGGACAAAAAAATAAGCTTTTGTTGGACAATAATGTTAAGCTTCCCCCATTAGTGGTTAATAATGGTGGGAATCCCCAAGAAAAATATGATATTAAATGATATATTGCACGTAGAGCACCATATCCAAGACCTCTTAAATAACCATAGGCTTCTTTTTTCTTCGATGGGTTCTCTGCACTGAATAACCCCTACATGAGTTTTTCTCTTCAATGGGTTATTACTCTTCAATTTAGGTGACAACCAATAGACAATCTCTACCCTACATGACAACTCAGTGGACGGGATTTTGCTTTTCTTTGCTCCTCTATTCCCTCACTTTCTCTTGTATTTTGTCTTGCTATTGGGCCTAGGTTCTTTTTCTGTTTTTGCAGCTCAGGCAATTTCATGATCAAGTGATTATTGTAGATCTCGAGTACTAAGGTGGAAAATCAAAAACAGAGGTGGAAGGCTACTAGACTGTAACTACATATGAATGTTTGTATCAAAGCCAAAAAAAAGTTGATGGCTGAATGCAAAAGAATGAAAAACAATCGAGAAAGGAAATTAAAATCAGAAGTGGAAAGACTGCAGATGAAGAGAGAGGTAAAGAAGAAAAACAGTATGGACTAAGGACATTGAGAAAGGGAAACAGACAGAGAAGAGGGAGAGGATCAAGCTTAGGCTCTAACATTAAATAATGGGGAAATGCAACAGGAGAAACTTAAAGATAAGAGAGGTAAGATCAAAGCTCAAAATCATGCAATTCATTTAACCCTAAACCCTTAACTAGGAGACTAAAGCATAGCCGAACTCAATCACCTTAACTAATCAACTAAAACTCCTAAAGAAATTAACACATAAAGTAGTGTCTATTAACTTTATTTAGCCTCTACTTCTACTTGAAAATGAACCTTTATTTGTAGTATTGGTTTAAGCTCTAATAAAATAAGCCAAAATTTTTTGCTTATTCTTGTAGAGGTTATACCCCTCTACTTCAATTAGATGTAGAACAAATAAAAATATTTACTCAAAACATTAATTTTTTTTAAGCTCAACTTTTTTTAGAGGTTTTGAGTACAGTTAGCAAACACCACCTAAATAAACAAACAAATAAAATCAATTTAAATAAAAAAGTAATCCTAACTAATCTGAAAATTTAAATCTTTAACACTAATAATATTTGGGGAATTGGATTACACATCGTGCATCACAAACCTACTATGCTCTATAATTTACAGAGTGAGATCAATGAAACTACATGCACGTACACATTTTGAACTGTACTTCTGTGCCTAGCAGTCAGTCTTTCCTTCTTAAAGAATAATCATTTTTAGATAATGGGTTAAGGAAAGATGAGGACATTATTGGTGTACCTCTGGTACCCAAATCTGTACATATATATTAATACATTAATATAATATTTGTTTCCTCTCAGGAAAAAAAAAAAGAATAAGCATTTGTGCTCTACATGCCAGTTGTCTAAAAGTATACATCTAAAAGTATACATCTAAAAGGTATATAGAAGTCGAAGAAAGGGAAATTGAGATCACTTAAAAAACTAAATTATCAGTTTGAGAAGAAAAGTACGAAGTTAATATGACATGACATGACATGAATGCCTTGCCACTGAACGTGTGAATAATGGTTCGCATGTGTACAAACATCACATATGTCAAGCACTTAACACCAAGAGGAACTTTATGGGTTGATCATACAAACAAGGTTAAGAATCTAAGATGTCCATAATAAATACCTCAGTTACAGTGTTTCCAAGTCTTCTAGAACTCGATGCAGTAGGCTTTTTTCCAATACTATCAGAAATTGAACCATGTTTAGGTGTTTCAGTGGCTAAACTATTTGCACCATCAAACTCCAGTTTCTGACGAGTTCTTCTCTTTGAGATGTTATTAGTCCTTTTTGAGTTCTGCTCTCTACCAATGGTAACTGCTTTCCTCCTAGCAGTTAGAGGAGTTCCTTTCGGTGATTTGCCAGATTCTTTTTTAGTTTCATCATTCTTCTTCCTCTTATGTGTTTCCACATCAGCCCAATCTTCATCATCACTTGAATCTGAAGTAGCATTTCCATATGTCTCCTTCATGAATGAAAAGACATCATAAACACACGTGAGTGAAACCAAAGTGGAAAAGAAAGCTACTAGTATTGTATGAGTAACAATATATGTCATGGCTAAAATTGCCTCAATCCTAGCATTTAGAGATGTTATGCTTCACAATGCAGGTGCACAACAAGAAGAAGATTCCTCTCTAATTCAAACATCTGATTTGCACACCTTAACATCCGAATCTTAGTTTTATACTGGATCTTGTGCGCATAATCAGCCTCCAAATTTCTAATGCACTGTCTTCTTTTCTATTGACAAGATACAAGATTTGTAGTTAAACAATGAAGACAACGTGAGTTCATGGAAGCTGATATATTAGAGGATAACAGGGTCATGGCGACCATTAAGAGATGTCATGCCTCACATTGCAGGTGAAATATGATAAAAGAATACCCAAACAGTCCAATCAGATATCTGATTTAAGCACCCTGGCACCTGAGCTCAGACATAAAGGTGATCCCAGTTCCCAAAGAACGGCTAGTGCGCTATGTTTTCTTTTTATAGAAAAATACAATTTTTATTGCTAAACAGTGAGGACAACAAGAGTTCATGGAAGTTGATCCTGTAGAAGATAACAAAGCGAGCCAAAAACAAATAAACTAAAAAGAATAACAAAGAACAAACACCAAGCAAGAATGAAAGTATATCACGTGATAGGCATCACTGGCATGTTATAAATTTTGAATCATAGATGCATCATGATGTCAATCCTTGATGTAAGAGCCACATATCTGGTACATAGTACATGCAACCAGCTGCCTCACAGCTAAGATCAGAGGTTCAGATCTTGTGCGCACAAGCTCAAGCAAACTTTGTCCTTTTTTTTGGTAGCAATAAGATTTATAGAAAAATAAATAAATAACTAAACAACAAAAAGAAGCAAAACAAAAAACCTTGAGGACAAGCTTATCTGCCAAGACACTGAATGCCTTTAAACATAAAAAATAAACAATAAAAGCAATAAATTAATGATGACTACCTCTAAGGTTCCAATTACCAGACACAAAGCCACCCTCAATGATCAATTGATCATACAACACGAGAAAGAAAAATATATACAAAACCAAACTCCTTAATAACCAAAACTAACAGGAAGCACTTAATTTAGTCCACTACTCTTACTTTGAAGAAGAGATCCCTCTTTGCCATTGGGAAATCTCCAGTTTCATTCTCTCAGTACATCCCAACAGATTGCTAAGGGAAGAAACTTCTCAAGAAGATCCGCCCTTACTGTCAAGGTCCATATTTGCTAGATTTCCACATACAAACTTTTAATAAACCATGACATACCCCAGCTAAAATCAAACCAGTTTTATCCAGTTGCCAAGATGATGCCCTATCTAGGAAAGGCAATGTCTATTGCAAATTATATCATTTGTAATTCTTTAAGTAAGGTTTTTTGTTTTTGTTTTATCAAACAATGCTCTAAGTTTTTTAGTTAGTTTTATACATATAAACCCTATACACACACATATTCCACAATAAAAGTCAAATCTTGTTTAAAAAAAGATAAATTATATTTTACATTCTTCACCTTTCGCCCACAAAATTAAAAAACTAGAAAAAACATATTTAAAAATAAGAAAAGTTGGCCAAGTATAAGTATAGCAATTGAAGAGCCATGCTTAATGCAATAGTCATGATGAAAATAAAATGATATATATTAATCTTAATATCTTATACCCTGAAACCTAGGAGTACCACCCGCAACAAAAAGCTAAAACTAATTACATTAGGCTCGCCCAATTCCTAAGTGACCGAGTAAAAATATTTCTAGCAATATAACAAAAATAAAAATAGAAAATCAGAGTTATAAAACAGGAAAAAAAAGAAGATAACTTGCATAATGAAACTACAAGTATAACACTAGAATCAAGCGTTAAGTTAATGTTTAAGCTACACAATCACACATGTAGTAATATGTAGAAAAAAGAATCTTAGCCTTCAAATATTTACACTGACCCCTTAAACTTTAAGGAAAAAAAAAAATCAAAGAGCCCCATTCTTTGCCTTAAGTGTGGTCAAGGCAATTTAATTGCAAATGGAGTAGGCAATGGAGGACTGGTCGTCGCCTAGGCAACGCCTTGGAAACATTGCATCAAACTCAAAACACAAGGAGACCCAAAAGCTTTCACACGGGGCAATGAAGAAGAAAGTGGTTAAAACAGACTTTCCAGTTGCATTGCATACAAAGAGAAAATTAGAAAGAACCTTTTTGCAGAAGATCAAGTAAACCAACGTTAAATTTTCATTATGTCCATATTAGAAGTACAAAAGAGAAGACAAGAAAAAGTGAAAAAAATTAAACTCTGCATACACTAGAGCAAAACCATACAAATTGTTAGGATAGAATGACCTTAAGCACTGAAACAGAGCCCAAGAAATATTTCTCCTCTGAGGGCACTGAATCAAGCCATCCATCATTGGTGTTCTTTCTGATAAGAGTAAACAAAATGAGAATGCAACAGCTATTTCCCATAGTCATTAGACTTGATTTTTATGGCTTGTCATTACTAGAGAACTTAAAAAAGGTAACGCATATAAAAAACTCTCTCTAAAGAAAAGCTTAATGCATATGTTGCTCTAATCCTAAAGTCACAATGTTATGCCTGTCCCTAGGTTGTGGGAGTGAGGTATTAAAGCCAGTTTGGGTGTAACGTAATTGGGGACAAAATTGCAAATACTCTAAATATTCAGGCTTAAGAAGTTAGCTATTTACTCCCAAGTGTTAAAAACTTATGTCTTAGATATGAGAGAAATGTAAGGTATCAGGGGAAGGACCTTACAAAATAACATGTAGAATATACCAAAACTGCATGTTTACACATACTTAGGCGACAATTTCAAACATCAAATGGCAGAGAATCTAAGTGACATCCAACAATAGAACGAGAAATATTACTTGAGCAGTTATTCATGCATCTTGTTCTTCATAAGCAGGACATCAGCGGATGCACAGAATGAATTAAGAACCATGAAATAGATGTGCATTTCCATGAACTGAAGCTTACATCATGCAACTTCTTGTAGTCTAGACGTTCAATCTGCCTTTTCCTGGACACAGGTGACGAAGGTCCTTGGAGTTGTGGCTCCTGTAATGACAGCAGCTCAGCATTTAGAAATTGTTTCTTATTTCTAGCCGTTTTTGTTCTCATTTGACCCAAAGAAGAAGCCAGCTTGCCACCATTGATTGATGAGGACACAGGTACTTCATCTCCACCTGTGGTCCCATTATCACAACTCGAAGCACTAAAGTTCTCAGGGTCAGATGTAAAATCTGAACTGGAGCTTTCCTTATTAACATTCTCATCAATATCTGGAGCATTAGGATTATAATCATCATCTTCTGAATCATCAGAAGGAAGACCCAGATACTGCTCATCCTGGGGCAAGGTCATCAATTCATCAGAAGCAGAAGTAAAGTCAGACTCTTCCGATGTTGAGCTTTCTGTCTCAATCTTTCTGTCAATCTCCAGGCCATCAGGGTCATAATCATTATCGTCAGAGTCATCTGATGGAAATTCAAAGTTCTCATCCAGCCTATTTACATCTGCTGTAGCAGCTGCCTCAGGAAAAACTTTCTGCATAAAAGTTTTAAGTGAAAAATCATGAGTTGCATAATTCCCACACTTTTGTGACACAAGAAAAACATGAAAATAAGGGGTTATTATTACCTCCCAGTTATCATCAACAGAGAGATCTGTTCCTTGGAAGTCATTAAGCAAGTCAATGCAATCTACTTTGCAATCACAACCAGGGCACAACCAGCCCTCATCTCCAAGAGGAACTAAAAAGAAAACCAAGAAATTAATAACACTTACAGTACTCAACAAAATAATAATAACAGTAACAAACTATCAGTAGAGTGGTTTGAATGTTACTTTCTTCTTTCAAAAGTGGTGGTTCCAAACACATTTGATGAAAGCCACGATCACAAGTACCATCACATAGTATAATATCATTTTCAACAGTCAAATCTTTGGACCCACATTTGGCACAAAAGATCTGCCACACCAATTTACAAGTAAGCAACTTTATAGAAGGGGAAACAAAACTTAAAAGGTCATAATACTTCTCCTACATCTTCACTATTGATCTGTCCTTCGGAATCGAATAAAGATTCTTGAAGCCTCCCTTCAGCACATAGAGAATCCAGATGTTGAAATAAATCCCGTATCCTTTTTTTGCAACGCAAAATCTCAGAAGTAGCACGTTGAAGCTCCTTCTCTGGCTTTATTTTTTCTATACTGCGACTTTGAAGAACAGTCACATTAGTGAATATAAAACACTGATTTCAACAAGTTATAGCTTACCGTAAAAATGATGTATTGAATGGTCATAAGCCCATCATGAAGATTTTCTTCATCTAATGCTGGGAACAAGCTATGTTACCTGGACTTTCCAATCTAGCCCAAACTACTTGTGTGGGCATGACATTGACAATGACGTGGACATGGGATATGTGTCCACACTTCCAGGTTGCATTTAAGCACTACACCAAAGAGAAGAGAGGAAAGAAAAGGAAGAAAATGACTAAGATGTCACAATGCACTAAGATAGGAGACTAAGGAGAGAAAATACACATACATACACGCAAAAAAATTTATGAGTTTCATTAATTAAAAGCCCCCAAACCCAATTGAAACAAAGCCCAAAGCCTCCCAAATTTAAAACTTAGTAGCCAAGTTTTACCTTCCCTTTTTTATTTCTTTTTTTTTTAAAAAAAAAAAAAAAACCACAATTCCCTTTTGAACTAAGCCCGCGTTCGAAGAAATTTCTGGCACCGCCACTGTGTGTGTGTGTGAATATATATATATATATATAGATTGAGGAGACAAAGATGGAAGAGAAGAAAGAAAAGAACTTCTTAAGAAAAACAAAAAAAAAAGCAAAAAAACAAAAAAACAAAAAAAAAAAAAAGAGGAGGAAAAGAATCAAAAGAGGAAAAATAAAAAACTAAATATGGCTATGTCCAAGTGCGTCGATCTGAATTTTAGGATATTTCCTACCTAAGTTCCTGCGTCATATAATTTGAGAAATGAATAAGTCTAACATCTAAATATGCACCCTCCTCGAACACTTGTACCGTACCCCCAAGTCCATGTAAGATAGGCAACAGGGTTTGCCAATGAAAGAAAGCTTATATGACATAAAGCAATACCCAATAGCTAGAAAGATTTATGCACTTTCATGCTATGTAAAAAATACAGCAAAACTGCCACAGTCAAGCTGATCATATTCACTCCTTGAAAAATGTGTTCTTGGTGTTTCCGTTTGAAGCAATGGATTTTTTTTACAAATGGTCACTAATCCAGTTGAATAATTAGTTGACAATCTATTCCATTAGATTAAACCCTCAATCAACTAATCAATTCACCGCATAAGAATGTCCCTTTGATTTTATGTACTTATATTAATTATTTCATGTTAATTCTTGAAAACTCTATATTTCAAATGTCTCTTGAAAGCTATTAGTCTCAAGTCTTCTGCCAAATATCAGTTAATTGTTCTGTAATAGTTGGAGAGTTTATCATTGGTCTGTAATAGGGGGCAGAGTTTATCATGTCTTTGATCATGTATTTCCATATCAGAGTATTTGCAACATTTTTACAAACAAAAGAAACATGTGAAGTCATGCCATAGTTTCTTGACATCCTGCAACAATTGCCTATCCATTCATAAGTAACTTCGAGTACTACTAACACCAAAATTTGAGCTTAAAAACTGATGAATCTATGCACCTGAGCGAGAGCAGGAAATCATTCTGCCTCGTACTTTTCACTTACTATGCATTCCAGACAGCACAAGCAATTATATTCAAGAGATGATGAGAGCTGTAACAGCTGTTCTGGTGAATCAAAAGACAAGAATGCTGTTTTCTACTATCAAGGAAAAAAAAAAAACAGCTCCAAAAGGGCCCAAATAATAACCAAAAAGTTTACAACTAAGTAATACGTAATACATACACATCCAATTGTGAATCTTATTGTGAAGCAATATATATATATACGCATTCCAAATCTTATTGTGAATCAATGAAAGGATCAAGACATCAGAAACATTGAAGGTAATCAGTAAACAGAGTCGATTTTGTCCTAATCTACCAAAAGGTTGCTGAAAATTAGTTGATGCAGAACAAGAAAACTGACAGAAAAGTCCCACGCTAGAGAGAGCAAAGGGTATACCCATGTCCAATAAGCTATTTTGGGTAGCACTTCTAAGGGAAGTACTCAACTTAGATTCAACACCACAGAGCGTTTCCTTACCACATGGGGCCGGCAAGCGCAATGAAAATAAAATTAACATTTTAAACAAAGGTCTTTGATTTCTAGCATTATGCATTAAATGAAGAATCAGATAGATTTCTTTATCACTAGCATGCAAAGACAAATAAGAACACAAATCCAAAGTCAAAACAAAAGTTATTGTCCAGAATGATGCACAATGTACAAACCTTTGCCCTTTCCAGCCTTCACCAGAGTAAGCATCAATAAGGCTATGCTCATATCCCATTCGATTCAATAAGTATCTTATACGTTTCCTAATTCTTGAATACTCATCATTCAATGCTTTCTTCTTTCTTCCCTTCGTTTTTTTCTTCTTTACATCACTGACATTAGCAGTAACAGTACTTGAATAAGGAGCTTTTGAAGTACTTTTTAACCTTGAGCGAAGAATTCTAGTGCTACTGGCGGAGGATCTTAACACATATTTTCTTTTTCTTGATAGTGAGGAGGCACTCTTTTCCTTGTGTGCTGACCAAGTGGAATTCTTTGCCACACCCACATCTGGCATCAATTCAACATTAATAGAATCAGGTCCTACAACCTTAGGTTCCATGGCTTCACCTTTGACATTTTCAGTGCTAACATTTTCTTCTACCAATTTAATCTGTTTCGGGCTTGAACTTTCAGTCACCTGGCATTTCTCCTGTGCATCAGATCCTATTATTGCGCTGTCCATAGGTTCACTTTGCAAATTATTAAATCCAAGTTCATGTTTTTCTGCCAGTTTACTCTGTTTTGAACTTAAGCATTCTTCTGTCTGACACACATCCAATCTAACATCCCCACTATCTGTAGTCTCATTCATCTTGTTTTCAGAAACAAGTGTATGTTCTTTTCCCAGTGAATATGGTTTCAGACCAAAGTTTTCTATCACCTGCTCATGGTTTGCACACAATGAATTTTTTCTGCTTATCACATGTTCAGCACCAGTAACTTGTGTTTCTCCCAAATAATTATTTTCTGGGATAGAGTTTTCCAATGAATTTGAACATTCTGCTGGCAAACAGTTTTCCAGTGCATCTGATCCAACAATCATAGCTTCCATAGGTTCACTTGATACATGTTCAGAGCCAATTTCATGCTCTTCGACCAACCTAATTTGTTTCAGGCCTGAACTTTCCATCAGCTTACTTGTCCCTGGTGCATCAGATACTATGCTCCTAGGTTCCATAGGTTCACTTTGTAGATTTTCATATCCAAGTTCATCTTTTTCTCCCAATGTGTCATGTTTTGGACTTGAGCATTCAGTTATCAGAAAGTTTTCCTGTGCATTCGATCCAACACTCCTATTTCCCATGTCCATAGGTTCACTTGGTCCATGTTTTTCTCCAAATGTCTTCTGTTCCACGCTAGAGCATTCCATTGTTTGGCTATCTTCCTGTAATGAAGACTTCTCCCATTATATCATTCAGAATGTACTTTTGCCAAAAAGTACATGTAAAAACTTCATATTATTCTAGAACATGTTTTTTTTCCACAAAAATGTCAGTAAGTGTGAAAAAATGTATGGCATCACCTTAAAATAGCTCCCGCAGGCAAGTCCAGCACAGTTTTGGTTAATAAAGCTTTGATAACCCTGCAAGAGACATGAAGTAGCATGTTGAGAAGGGGGGGGAAACTCTCTTCAAATAACACGGCATAAGCCAACACTCACTGAGACCCTTCAAACAAGCTTATATGGCATGGTTGTGCAGGACCAACCTAAAATGGATCAAGAATTCAAGATTTTACCTTCGTTTAACAAATAGCTTAAATACAAATGCAGTTACAAATACAAATTAAATTTTGTGTACCTATAACTGCTTGAATATAGTTGGTAATCATATGAATATAGAAGACATTTCAGGGGAGTATAAAATTATATATATTAGATAACCACTAGACCTAAGTGGTGAAGCAGTGATTAGGAACAAGGGACGAGAACTCAACTTCACCCTAGACTATGCTCAATTTTAATTTGATGTTATTATGGCAAACTCCAATTCAACATCAGGAAATTTTGTAAAAATTTATTATCTGAAAGAACTTTAGGGAAGTTTTAGCTTTTATTTAAATGAAAGAAAAATTCATTTATCTATCAAGATATGCATAAGACAAGTATGGCTACACAACAGGAACAGATTAATAACATAATATAACATTTACTTGAGTGTATTATGTATCTAACAAACCAATTCCACCTGTGCTGAGTATATTTGCATATCTTTGAACATAGCGGTCCCAACATGTATAAAGGAAGGTTGCATTAAGTACCTAACAGCCAGTGTAAAACCTTATTAGATCAATTATGACATGAATCTACTAAATCAGACTACGGTAAGGTGATCAGATGGAGTGGAATCTTGTAGCCAACTTCATGTAGTTAGGAAAAGGCTTCGTTTAGTTGAGTTGACTTGAGTATGTATCTAACAAACTACTCTATGACTTGTTTGTCCCTTTAAATGACTTGCAAAACAAGGAAAGTTTTTGTTAGAATATGAAGGACATTGGTGAATCAATGGACATATATTTTGTTCCTAAAAATATTCTTTTATTTTGCAGGTCAAATTTGAGTGTTCAAACATTTGTCCTTGCATTCTTTAGTAACTCTAATTTCACATAAAGATTAAGCTTCAATATCTTTTTCAGTTTTTTGAGAGGAAACAAAGTATTGTATTAAAAATAATAATATGTGAATTACAAGTTTGAGTACCAGAGGTACTCATGATGGTGTTACCATCAGCTACCTGTCTAAAGCTCCATACTAAAGCTAGACAATCAAACCATATCCCCTTAATTACAATTTCCATGAGTCACCTAAACTTTCTACATACAGCTATCTCAATTTCACAGCCAAACTGAAACTGAATATCCACGAAAAAAATTTACAAGCCACCGCCCAAGAACCAGCGTAACCTTTATCTCCTCCCAAAGAAGATGGAGATCCTTTCAAGAGTTGTGAAAGATTCTCCTATTTCAACCCAGCCACAAGGACCATAATGCAGCAAAAGCTGCTATCATGCCAATCTCCTTCTCACTCACAAATAGGGAAATAGATTCTTGTAAGCTAAGGAAAAAAATCAAATATTTTTAAATTCTTTTTTCTTTTTCTTTTTTCGAGACGAAACAAAGGTAATGTTATTAATAGCAGCCATCAAAGTACAAAGAGCAGTACCCAATATGGAGCCAAAAAATACCACAACCTGACCCACATGACATACAATTAACCCAATTCCTATGCCAATCCTAAATTGAAAAACCGAGCCGCAAAAGGTGAGACGGCTACCCAATTGCATGAAATCCACAGACATTCTTTCCATTTACTTAGCCAATGCATTTGTACACCTTCAAAAGTTCTCCTATTCCACTCCAACCAAATCAACCATAATGTTGCGAAATTCACAATTTTAAAAATTTCTTTTTCTTTCCTCTAGAGACTAGGAATGTGGGACACTAACAAGCATTCTTCACATGTGGAGGGGACACTAAAATTACCTTCCAAGAAAACAGCCCAATCCTCCCAAATCCGCATGGTAAATGCGCATCAAATAAAGACATGATCAATGGATTCCGCATCCAGCATACACAATGGACAACACTGTGGGGACAGATAAAGGGATGGTACCTGTCTCTGAAGCACATCCAAAGTGTTCAGTTTCCAACATGCAAATATCCACCTGAAAACCTTAACCTTTGAGAAGCAAGGAAAGAAGGAACTGAGGGGCAATCAATAAGGGCCTCATAGAAGGATTTACATGAAAATCTACCGGAGCAGTGGAGGGTCCAGCTAAACCTATTAGTATTTGTATATAAGGAAACCTAATGAAGTCTACGAAGAAGAGTGACGATCTCATCAAGTTCTCGGTTAGTAAGATTTCTATAGAAATAAACATTCAAAGATGGTCTATATGAGGGAGAAGGCGATATAGTGGTGGAAAGAAAGTTCGTAATGGGGGAAGTATGGCATGAAGAAAGACGGTATAGATGAGTAAAGGCTTAAGCTAGAGTGGAGTCTCCAATCCACTTATCTTCCCAAATTCGGGCAATAATACCACCTCCAATCACCAAGTTAACATGAGTCATCACTTCATGGCCAATGACGAAACAAACTTTTGTGGGCTTTTGTAGGTTAACTTCTCCCTCCTACCACAATCCCACTTAGGAACATGCATTCCATGGATACTAGAACCACCATTCCAATGTTTAGACCCCCCTTATCTATTGGCCTCTGAACAATCTCCCAACCTACAAGATGGCGGCTAGGGCAATCATTTGAACCTTTCATAGAGGATCTTATCTTCTTCTCAATCAAACTTGCCACACCAATAGGCACTCTAAAGATAGACAAGAAGTATGTTGGAAGAGCAAGTAAAACTAGTTTGATTAGGGCAAGCCTACCTCCTCTCGATAGATAGCATCCTTTCCACCCCTCCAACCTCCTAGACACCTTATGTAATACCAGGTCCCCAAATGCCAAGGATAAAGGATTACCTCCTAAGGGAAGGCCAAGATACTTCAAACGCCATACACCTATGGAGCAACCCACTTGGTTAGCAAGAAGGACCACATCAGGGTCCATATTGATCCCCACTAGCTGACTTTTTGAAATGTTCACATTTAATCCAAAAGCCTTGCAAAAGCAAAGCAAAACCTTAATGGCATTCAATACATTGTTCTCATCACCTTGAAGACAGAAAAGGGTGTCATTTGCATATTGTAGATGAGAAACTTCCACATTCCCAGATCCAATTCGAAAACCTTTCACTACTAAATGTTCACTTGCTCTATACATCAACCTCCCAAGACTATTTGCTACCCGAGTGAAAAAAAAGGAGACAATGGATCCCCTTGTCTCAAGCCCCTTTCCGCAACAAATTTTCCACAAGGTCTTCCATTGATCACCACCGAGTAAGTGACTGATCTAAGGCATCCACCAATCCAAGATCTCCACTTAGGGTTAAACCTTATTCTCTCCATGATAATCAAGGTACCCCCAATCTATTGTATCATAGGCTTTGTCCAAATCCACCTTTAATGCCACACCCTGTTTGTGTCGGCACCTGTAGTCCTCTACCGCCTCATTAGCCACTAAAAGAACATCTAGAATTTGTCTCTCCTTAATGAAGGCAAACCGACACATTTCAATTGTTTTATCAAGAATCGCCCAGAGCCTCACTGATAATACCTTTGCCAAGATCTTATACAAACTTGTCACTAAATTGATGGGCCTGAAATCCTTGAGTTGCCATGAATTCGCCATTTTAGGTACCAAACATATGTCTCATTCGCTTGAATATTTATAATGTCATTTTGATAGAACTCTTGAAATACCTTCATAAGATCCTCTCTAACCACCTCCCACGCATTTTGGTAAAATGCTATAGAAAAATCCATCAGAACACCTAATGACCATTACACCCAAACACCACCTCCCTCACCTCCTCCTCAAATGGCCTCTCTAGAAAAACAACATTATCCAAAGGTATGGGATGGGATCCCAATCAAGACCCTCAAAGCCATAAGATATCCATCTAGGGGATTTGTACACTTGTCTAAAATACTGCACAATCTCATTAATGATATCCCCTCTACATCGATCACTTCACCATTCTCCTTCTCAATCTTATTGATGTAATCCCGCCCCTTATGATAATTTACAATAGTGTGAAAAAATCTTGTATTAACATCATGGTAGTCAAGATCGCGATCCGGATCGTGATAGGATCGCAACTATAGCTTAGTTGCGCCTGAATCGCGATCCTCGTCATAGGATCGTTAAGATCGCGATTCAGGTGCGATCCCTAAAACACCCCAGTGTTTTCAAGACGCCAAGGCGATTATGCCATTATGTCTCTTCTCAGTCATCTTCCAGTCTGGTTAATAATTGTTCTAGTTATACTTGCTATCTTATTTTATGGTTTACTTCGTCTCTGTTTTGCCTGTTATATATGTGATACAGTCGAAGTTGATGATTAACTGAGCCCTAGATTTTTAATTGGTTTTGGTCCTTAATAGAAGCAGAGGAATCTATTTTTCACCAGTCTTTTCCGTTGGATATCAAAGACGAGGTCTTGACGGGCCAGGAGAGCCGACGTAAGACAAAAGGTCTGTGAGTATCCATGGATCCCTTTGGTGATAGTCCCCCTTCATCTTCTACGTCCGACCCTAGTCCGATTTTAAAATCTTCCTCTTTTAATTTTTCAAGCCTTCCTGAGTCATGTATTAAACAAGCTTCAAAAATTGATGATTTAGTCGAAGTAACTCATATCCCTGCAGATAGTAAAGTTTCTGAAACAATTCCTCCTTTGTTAAATCCCTACTGGTTATTTACGAAAAAACAACAGTCGTTTACTACGTCTGTCAAAAAATTGATTAGTCGTAAGAGTCCTCCTATTAAGGAATATATCCAAAGTACTGCACTTACTCACTGTACTCTTGAGTCCACTATGCAAGAACAATATGTAACTCTTGAGTTTGAACCTTCGTTCATCCGTCACTGGTTAGCCCATGGCTATACTCATCTACATATGGGAGCTATTCGTTTAGTTCTCTCATATCATGGTCGAGGAGACTTACCCATGTCTGCTCGTATCGCTCTGCTCGATACAAATCTCCTTTCATATGAACATGCTTGTATA
Source organism: Paratinospora sagittata (assembly GCA_035771175.1). Taxonomy (NCBI): domain Eukaryota; kingdom Viridiplantae; phylum Streptophyta; class Magnoliopsida; order Ranunculales; family Menispermaceae; genus Paratinospora; species Paratinospora sagittata. The sequence goes on from CM069603.1 coordinate 36,178,304, forward strand.
GGAACAGTCATCACTACCCTCAGTCATGGATCTATGATCTTTACTATCACTCCAGACTTCAACGTCTGTTTAAAAGATCCTACCTTACCTACTCGGTTTAAGGTCCAGATCCAATTTTCTGGTGTTCAGCATCGTCAAGATAGTGTTATAGCTACACTACATCATCAGATGGCGTTTCGCCTCCAAGATCATGCTATCCACCTCCGAACTCAGAAACCGACAGGTACTATCATGGCCTTTGTTAATGATAATGATGTTCCTACCATGATTCAAATCCCCAAGCAGATTACTCAGAAAGAACTCCGTGAGATGTTACCTCTAACATGGTTCACCAATTATGAACATTTTCTCAAACGTTCTGAACCTGTTACCAGTAATACATGTCCTTTATTAAAAAAGCAAGCAGATGGTGCTGTCAAAATTACATTTGGATCTCTACAGGCCACTACTGACAGTTTGCCAGTTCACCACTCTATGATGATCCAGCCAGTTTCTCACTATGATTTATCTGAAAGTGGTCATCCACCTCTGCACTCTTTTCATTCTGATGGACATCTGGTATATCATTCTCATGTTGATGGTCATTTTATATGGGATTGTGATCCTACTATGTGTGCTCCTGGTTGCCCTTGTGCTGATGAAATGGAGTATGATGTTGATGATGAAGAATTCTATGAATATGAACTTGCATATCAAAAGGCACGTCAGACGAACAGGTATAAACCACCAAAGTCTTCTTGTCGTCCTTCTCCTACATACCATCAAGCACCTCCTGCAGCTCCACTAGTTCCTCCTTGTTATCCTATTGGATCTTATGATCAGGATTTCCCTCCTCTTACTAGAGTGACAGATCCTACACATCAGACTACGGCTAAACCATTTGTTCCTCTCAATGAGATCAGATCAGATGGCACTCCGAAGCCGTTAACATCTGCTGAAGAAGTCTTAAATTGGCAAACAAAAAATGCTATTGTTCAGAACAGTTATCTTCAGCACATTGATCAGCATCTTAATTCTCTCTCTACACAAACGGCCAGTCTAGTTCAAAATACCGATATCCAGGCTGCTATCAGTCAAAAATATTATACAGAACTTCAGACGAAGATTCATGAACTGGATACACTTCTCCGGTATTATTTACAACACAATATCACTGGTCCTCATTTTGATGCTGCTGAACAAGAAATCCGACAATTGAAAGAACAACTTTCATATGTCATGGCCGATCTTCATAAGTTTCAGCCACCAACACCTCCGGTGTTCCCTGAAGCTTATCCTATGTCTTTGGTCAAATCGTCATTTCCTTCACCACCGGTTTTCTCAAACCTACCACTACCTTTACCTAAAACTGATCCTCAGTCAGTTTTACTCCAAACCCTCATGTTAACCAAAACACCTCAGGTTAAACCTCCCCCGGTTATACCTTTCTCCAATCCACCTGTAGCTTCTCCATCTCCCTCACAACCACCAATCAACCGACCTTCATATCCTCGAGGCCCTAGACCTGATTTTGGACGAGGCAAAGCCCCAATGCCTCCTTCTCCATCAATTTCTCAACCATCAAACATACCAAGCCCTCCAATCACCCTATCTCAGCCACCTACACCAATTCAACCTCCTCCGAGCCTTCCTATTATACATTATGACGATGACTTCAATAATGTTACACCTATTGAAGATCTTGATCAATTTGAATCCCTCTCTTTGGGATCTTCTAATGATGATAGTAAATCTGATGCTCTTACAGATATATCATCTGATGCTCTTTCAGATGTCTCTGCTGATTCTTACCAGATGGATATATCAGCTCTGGCTCAGATACATATGGCTGATGACCCTTCTTCATCTAATCAACAACAACAAACTTTTAATGAAGAAGTTGATATGAATGATGCTCAAAATCAACCTGCACAAGATCAAGTACCTAATCCTCAACAGTTCTTCAATCGAAATGGTAATGGTCCTTGGTTTTCACTTGATGATGTTCCTTATGAACAATGGCGTTCCAAGATATTATCTTGGGCTGCATGGATGTCTACCCAACAGCTTGTTGATCGTACACCCAATGCAGTTATTTCTGATTTTATAGCAAGATGTACTGGATTTGTTCGTGATTGGTTTACTTCTCTTGGTGAATATCGAGTTGTTCAACTCACTCAGATCACTGTCTCGGCTTTTTATCATGTCCTCATACGAGAATTTGTTGGTGACAGTACTATTATGGAAAACAAATACAAACATGAATATTTCACCATGAAGTGTTGCTCTCTCAAGAAAAAAGATCTTTATCGCCACTTCCAACGTATGATTCAAAGATATCATCTCCTTGGCGGTTACGATAAGACAGATCTGAAACATACTTTCATAGCCTCACTTCCAAAGGAGATTCATCCTGAGCTAAACCGTCTTCTCAAGCTTCTCGGTCGTCCTCTTGAACAGTTATCTCTTGCTAAAATCTTCCAGCAGCTACTTGAAGCTATTGAGAAAAATTGTGAGATACGAAGAATTATTGCAGAATCACAGACTTCATCCTTCTATTCTTCAAATGTCTGTGACAAGAAATATCTTGAAATTGGTTGCAAATCCAAATGTGAATGTTCTCATCCCAAGAAGAAACCTCATCAGAGATTATGGAGTTTTCATAAAAAGAATCCTCAGAAGTTTTCTAAGTTTTCTAAGCAACAGCGATGGAAGAAAAAACGTCGTCTACGTTACTTCAAAAGACGTACTCCTCCTTCATCAAAGGCTGCTCGCTGTTACATCTGTAAAAAACCTGGCCATTTTGCCAAACAATGTCCTGACAAGAAGAAAGGCCAGCATCTTATTCAACAAATTCAATTATCTTATTCATTACAAGATGATCAAGATATTGAGTCCATCTTTTCTGAACAAGATTCTCCTGATGATAGTACTCTCTTTGCTTATCAAGAAGCATCTTCTGATGATGATGATTTGTGTTCTTCACTGGGTAATGATGATGAATATATTGGCATGATCCAACTCTACCACCCTCCGACTATGGCTACAACTCATGTCATGCCTTATGCTGAAATATCCATTCTGCCTACCAAATTTGATACTCCTATCAAGGTAATTGGATATTTTGATACTGGTGCTTTTAAGAGTATGATGAATCCTCGTATCCTTCCTGATACTTTTTGGAAGTCTCATACTGAATCATTCAAAGCTGCAAATAATGAGATTTTTCAGACTCATCTGATTACTGCAAGGAAGATTGGTCTCAAATTCTTCCCCAATCTCATTCTATGGACACATATCCTTGGTTGTGATCTTCCTGATAAGGATATTCTGTTTGGAATGGATCTCTATTCCAAATCAAAGTTAAGAATTCTACCTCATGGAATTTCTTACCAGAATCAGACTCTTCCATATACAACTATTCCTAAGTTGTATGCTATTCAGGATGTCCCATCCTACCAAGATAAACTTAAGTCTTGCTTCAGCGAATCTCATAAGACTTTCGTTCATCAACATCCTTTATGGAAGAATTCTCAATTTTATGTCCATCTCCCCTTCAAACTGAATGAAGATATCAATCCAACAAAGGCGATTCACCCTGGAATGCCTCCTGATGAACTTGCTTTAGCAAGGCAAGAATGTGATGAATTACTCTCTCAAGGTCTAATAGAGCCAACCACTTCGGATTGGGCTTGTCAAGCCTTCTACGTCAACAAACGTGCTGAACTCACCAGAGGCAAGAAACGTCTTGTTATCAATTACAAGCCGTTAAATATCTTTCTCAAAGATGATAAGTTTCCTCTACCAAAGATCTCTTCCCAGCTTACCTTACTTTCAGGATCCACCATCTATAGTAAATTTGATCTGAAAACAGGATTTTGGCAACTGGGCATTCATCCCGATGATCGCTCTAAGACAGCTTTCTGTATCCCAAATGCTCACTATCAATGGACTGTTATGCCTTTCGGCCTGAAGGTTGCTCCGTCCTTATTCCAGAAAGCCATGACACGTATATATGCCTCCATCTTATCAACGGCTCTTATCTATATTGATGATATCTTACTCTTCTCTAAGAATGCAGCTGATCATCACCAGCTTATTTCCAAGTTCTTAGATCTTACACAACAGCATGGAATTATGCTATCAGAAAAGAAGAGTATCCTCAATACATCCGAAATTGATTTCCTTGGTATGAAGTTTTTTAATGGTGTCTATCAGCCTGGTTCACATATTGTTGTGGAATTACTACAATTCCCTGACACTCATCTGACAGTTAAACAACTTCAACAATTTCTTGGTATTATCAATTATTTACGGATGTTCATCCCTCATATCAGTCGGCACACCTCAGTATTATCTCCTTTATTAAAGAAGAATCCACCTCCATGGCAATCCATCCATACTGATGTTGTTCAAGCCCTCAAGAAGATCTGTCAGAATCCCCCTCCACTGGTGATTCCTAGTACCGGTTCTTTGGTTCTCCAAACAGATGCTTCTGACTTATATTGGGGTGCAGTTCTCATTGAACACAAGAATTCCACTGACTCTATTTGCGGATATCATAGTGGAAAATTCTCAGACTCAGAACTCCGTTACCATATCACCATCAAAGAAATCCTTGCTGTTAAATATGGTATTATGAAGTTCTCATTTTTCTTACGGCCTACTCATTTTGAAATACAAATGGATAATTCCTCATTTCCAAAAATGTTGGAATTCCGGAACAAAATGGTTCCCTCTGCTCAACTTCTTCGTCTCCAGGAATGGTTTACTCAATTCCAGTTTACTGTTAAACATATTCCAGGAACTAAGAATATTTTGGCCGATTTCCTTTCTCGTCCTAACCAACAGATATCACTATTTCATAATGGTTTTAGGTTACCACTCTTAATCCAGCCCAATACTATTCCTAAAAGCCAGCCCATCCAACTCATTCATGCCCATGGCATTTTCCCTCTTATCGGTGCCATTTTCCCTCCAGATTTACCTAAGCCCATAACTGCTTATGAAGTACAAACTTATGCTCAACAACATCTTTTTGAGTATGCTCATAAGTATTTCATGGACTATCCAGCCCATCTGTATAGTCAACCTAATCCATTCCATCAAACGAAGCCTTACCTATACCTATTCCATCTTCGTCCCGAAATGCCTGATAAGTATTTCTGGTATATATGGTGTATTTCTTGTTTATACAAAATAGCTTTAACGTTTATTCCTTCTGAAATACAACAATATCTTCAAACACAAGCTACTACTTTTCTAGATTCTTGTATGGATCTTTTTGCTCCAAGACAAACATGGCTACGTCATATTTCTGAGATATGCCAGCAACGACCACACCGTCTTCATGCTATATATATCGGCTACCAGCCATTCTCAGATTCATCCCAAGGACTTGTCGCAGAACATTATCTCCAAGAGTTTCAGACTTACTCTTGCCATCTTACAGAAGCAGTCCTTTCAGGTGTTCGACAATTTTTAGAAGACATTAATGGTTCTTCTTCTCTAAGCTCTCATACTCACATCGGGCCACATGAATTCATCCCCCCTGAACATTTGGATGACCTGATCCAAAGCACTGTTCCATGGCACTTGGAAGCTCCTTGTCCTAATTTCCGTGATCCTCCAACAAGATCTCCCAGTCCTTCTCCTCGGACACGACGCCGTGTAAACGATCCACCTCTTTCTTATGAAGAGATATATGATTGTCAACAACAACAAGAAGCAGAATATCAAGAACAAATTCGTCTTGGTCTTCGTTCACCTCCACCTATTGATCATCATGATGACTGGCTCGACAATTTCGATACTGAGCATCCAGATATAGATATGGAAACCCAGTGTGACACATCTCCATAATGAGTCACCACCTCCTTGCTCATCTCTCTGCATTCATCAACGCCGAAGTCAACAGACACAACAGACAACGCATTCTCACTGCATATATGGATGACAATAATAACAATCGCCACCATCTCCTCCGACGCGAACTAGCTCTCCATCGTCTCCGACGTTTTCGAGATACCAGACAAATTCTCCACCGACTCTCTACTATTGACCTCTCTGAGTCTTCTCCGTCTACCAGGCTCGCCGTCCTCCGTCGCATCCGTCAAGCTCACTCACTGTTCCAACGACAAATGCAACCTCATCTAGGTGCCATCATGAACGACATCAACATCGCTCAACAGTCACCTCCACTCAACCACTTGCAAGAATCCTCCTCATCTGCTAGCACATCATCTGACACCGTGGTCCCCACTTTTGTCCCCCACTCACCAGAAGAGGACAAATCAACATGAAGCATCTACTTTATGTACAGTAAAGTAAAAGCATCTTTTGCTTTAAGTTATGTCAGCTTTATGAGTGCACATCTTTCCAGCCAAGACGTGCTTATCTTCAAGCCAGCTCAATGTCTACCAGCTGTCTACGGATTCCAAGCCTTTTGAAGTCCGCGGAATTGAAGACGTCTTAAGTCCGTGTCTGTATGCTTATAAATAAGAGTTCAGTTGTATTCAGAACTCCAAGCTCAAAAAATGTTCAGTATTCATTTCCCGAATCATTGTCTTCAGTTATTTGTAAGTTGTCCTGTATTGTAAGATAATCCGCTCCTAGTGTGTTTAAAGTCCTAGAAGACTACTTGTTTGTGAACAGGTCCCTGAACAGTTCATGTACAAAATTATATATATCTAACTATATTCTATAATAAATGTTAAATTTCCATAAAATGATAAAAAAAATACTTAAAAAAATATTAATTAAAATCATGTCCACAAAAACATTAATTCATGCCATAAGACATATTATCCAAATGGTTCAAAAGTACAATACTTAAATATCCATCGTCAGAGGTTTGTCGACGGTTGCTATAGATTTTGACGGAGTTTCTTGCTCGGAGCAAATAGAAAGGATAGGCTTAGAGAGAGAAAGATTCGCGGGTTTCCTATAGAAAGGGCGTTTATGTTTTTTAAGTTTTTTTTTTTAAATTAGAAAGACCCTCCTAAACTTTTTAAATATTTGCATAAACCCCAACTGCCTGCCTAGCACAGAGCCTAGGCGTTTTCTTCCTAAAACGCCAAGGCAAAGCCTTGAAAACACTGAAACACCCTTTTTTTTAATGTTATGTTTTTTAAAAAAAAAATAAAAATTTTTACTTAGGTCGACAGCGACGACTTCTTCTTCTTCTTCTTCGTCTGAATCGCACAATTGCACAGTGCAAAATGTGCAACGACTTTTTCTTTTCTTTTTTTTTTCGGCTCTTATCTTCTCTTTTTTGGTTTTTTTCTTTCTTTCTTTCTTTCTCCTCTTCTTCTTTAATTTTATTTCTATGATACCTTGTTTTAAGTTTTGTCGACTTTTTTTTCTTTTTTAATACCCTTTTTTTCTCAATTTTCTTTTTTACAAATCATTGATTTTTTTTTATTTTTTGGGTCTATGATGTATAATTTTATTTCTTTTATATGATTATATCAGTTGCAAGCCTGCAATTAAACATATAATAGAAATAGTATGTCTGCCTCCGATGATGGTGTTGATGGGACTAGAATTGGAGGTAAGACTAAGAAAAAGAATACTAGTGTTTATGGGCTCTACCTATTGAGCTACATTCCCAATGATTTGAATTAATTTAGATATTACAAGTGTTATTTTACTTTTATTTAAATATCTTTATATATATTTGAAATATAATTTAAAAGGTTTGTAGGATCTTATGATTCCACGATCCGATCTTACGGTTCGATTTTCAAAAACCCCTCACCGATCCTAAGAAGGATCTCGATCCTGTCTACCTTGATGGGCATTGCCTTCTTTCAACCATCTTACTTTAGCATTCTGAAGCAATCTTCTATCATCTCTTAGGCATACCTTTGCAAGCTTTTCTTTAAATGATTTGCAATAAGAATCAAACTCCGCTGACCAAGCTCCAATGTCGTCAATTCCATCCAACCCCCCTATTAAGTTCTCTAACATCTTCTTTTTGGAAGAAATCAACCTGAACACCTCCTGATCCCACACCTTCAAATTTGATTTAATTTCTCTTAATTTGACCATAAATTTATCTCCTTCCTATCCAAACATTCTAGAGGAGTTCCACTACTGTGACACCTTCCTTTTGAAGTCCTTGTGAGAAGTCCAAAAGTTTTCACACCTAAATGTTGGCATCTCTGAGTAAAGCATAACCGGGCAATGAGCAGTGGTAATTCCAGGGAGGGCCTCTCGTCTACAATTCAGAAAAAGGAGATCCCACTTATTTGCAAAGAGAAATCTATCTAGACAACAACATATTGGGTTCACCCTATAATTTGACCAAGTGAACCTAGTATTTAAAATAAGAGGATCCCCCAATTATAAATCATCGATCAATTGATCAAACTCCTGAATGCTCCTTGTGAGTCTCATGCTATTAAATTTTTCATTTAAGCTCCTTGTGATGTTGAAGTCGCCCCCTACACACCAGTTCCCCCGACATATCGAACTCAAAGCCGCCAATTCATCCCAAAAAGCCTTCCTTTCTGACGACGATGTCAAGCCACACACCCCTATACACCACCAAGTACTGGAATCTTCCTTTTTCATTTGAACAAAAACTAAAAAGCGACCCACTAGGTTGGAGATTACCTCCACTGATCTACTATCCCAAACAAGCAAAATTCTGCCTGAGGTCCCCACAGCTGGAAAAGTCATCCAGATTTTGGACCTAGAGCTCCATAATTGTCCAATGATTCTGCTATTTATGGAGGTTGATTTAGTCTCTTGCAAAATGACCAGATTAGGATTCGACCTGCAAATAGTTCTCCTCACCAAACTCTGCTTCTTTCCTGACCCGCAACCCCTTACACTCCATGCCAGGATCTTCATTTTGTAACCTTCTTAACCCCCTCACCTAAACCTTGAACTCTTGTTCCGCCACTTCTGACCAATTTCAGTTCACTGGTTGAAGCTTGACCTCGCTGGATAGGATGAACCGAAATTTGTTGCCCTCTTCATAAAGTCGGCTATCCTCTCAAATGAGGCAATAAGCTCGTCATCATTACACCCCACATTAAACAACTCTGTGACAGTTAACCCCTGCCCTTGTCCCTGTCTCTACTACTATCTCAAGAGACCAGCCATGGTATTTTTGCCTCTTCCAAATTAGTTTGAATTCCACTTGTAGTACCCCTCCTTTCTGCATTCAGTGACTCATGAACATGGCGTTGCTCAGTAAGTATTGTCATTCCTTTGTCAGAGGTAAGTGGAATGGTGTGGGAAGCATTCGAAGAAGAATGGGGATGAGGAGAAGAGGCAAAGATAGCATAAGAATAATTGGGAGGAAATTGCTCATCATTAATAACCTCAAAGGCCGGTTTAGGACATACTTGGTCATCAGAGACATCATCGAGTCCATCCCCAATGAAAGAATCACCCAAGCAGATTGCACTGTTGTGGTCGAGATCTTCATTTGATGTCGCACTATCAGAGGAATCACGTTCGGCCTCATCTTCACTGCCCAAAGCTAACCTCTTGATCAAGAGCCCAAAACTCTTCAAAATCCTCAGATAAAGCCACTGCGTTGTCCAAAAGCCTTTGTTCTTTGTCCATAGAATAGGTCTATGAGGAAGAATTATGCCAAGTTCTTGAACTAACAATCTGATCCAATATAATTCAACGGTAGTGTGTGCTAACGCATGATACTTGGCCTCTACTGTAGATCAAGCTATTGTTGATTGTTTCTTGCTGCCCAAGTAACTTTATTTGAACAAAGAAAGACGCAGAAACTCGCAGTTTAGTGATTGTCAATGGTATCGCCTGCCCAATTGGCATCGGTGAAAGCTTGAAGCTAAAGAGTACTATGAGTGTAGTGGAGCCCATGGTGTCACGTTTCTCACATAACTAAGTATCCGTTCAAGTGTTGCATAATGAGTAGTAGAGGGATTATGCATATACCAGCATGCATAATTCACTACAAAGGTGAGGTCAGTTCTTGTGAGTGTAAGGTTTTGAAGTGCATCGACAATTTACAGATATGTGGAAGGATTTGCAAAGGATGACTTAAGCAACAGAAGGGGAGCCAATTGGCTTGCATTCAAGCATTAATGATTTCTTGAGCAAATCAGTAGCGTAATCTGTTGTGAGAAGAAAATTCCTTGCAATAAGGGGTGGATTTCAACACCTAATAAGTGATGGAGGTCCCCCAACTGTTTCATATCAAAGACCATACTAAGAAAATGGATCAAAGTATTAATAAAATCCTTGTCGTTGCCAATAATTACCACAACATCAACATAACGTAGCATTAGTGTGATAGCCCCATTTGCTAATGGATAAGTAGAGATGGGTCAAACAATGACGTGGTGAATCCATGACTTCGAACAAAGGTAGTAAAGTGACCAAACCTGGCACGTGGTGCTTGTTTGAGGCCATCAAGATATTTATGGAGGCGGCAAATGTGATTTGGATAGTGAGAATCAGCAAAGCATGAAGGTTGGGACATGTAAATTTCCTCCTCAAGGATGCCACGTAAAAATGTACCGGAGACATCGAGTTGATGAAGGGCCAAACCATAGTGAACAGCAATAGATAAAATGATTCGAATGGTGGAATGCTTCACAACCAAAGTAAAAGTGTCAACATATTGATGCCAGCCTCTAGGTGAAAACCATTGGCAACAAGACATGCCTTGAAGTGTGCTATGGAACCATCACAATGGTGCTGAAATTTGTAAACCCACTTGCACCCTATCAAATTCTTATCAAGAGGTACGGGAACAGATGCAAAGTGTGTTGTTACTTGAGGGCTAAAAATCCATCTTCCATTGCTTGCCTCCATTCTGGGATTCGTAAAGCTTTCTTGCTTATTGATGGTTCAATAAGGTGGCGGTAGAGAATTAGTAGGAGTGGGAGAGCAAGTGGTAAGGAAAACCTTTTTTCTTGGATATACCCACTTTAGAATGAGTGACCATAAGATGTATGTTGGGGGGTGATTAAGATGGATAATAAATATTATCAGTAGAAGGGCTAATCGTTGAAACAATGGGGGAATTGTTGAATGGAAGAGATATAGAGGATTGAACAGAGAGATGGTATGAGTATGGTGGGAAATTGATGGGGTTGGGTTATGGGTTGTTGTGGGAGATAGTGCGCTTTAAGTGGGTTATGGGCTGTAGGTGGAGATGCTGGTGCATGCAATTGGGTTGAGGATGCATAGGTACGTAAAGAGGGTGAATATTGACAGGGTGTTGAACCTAAGATGGATATTTTTGTTGGGGAGGATGATTAATATAAGAGCATAAAATGGACAATGTTGCAGGTGCACTAGTGTTTGGAGGTGTCACAATGGCTGGGAAATTAGCTTTCATCAAAACAAAAGTGGTGAGAGAGGCAAGTGCAATTGTTAGTTGGATCAAAACACTTGTACCCTTTGTGATCAAGACAATAACAAATAAAAATACATTGTTTATTGCGAGGGTCAAGTTTCGAAGAGGAGCATGGGTGAAGCCATGGGTAACAAGCACACCCAAAAACATGGAAAAAGGTGTAATTTGGTTTGTTATGGAACCAATATTCGCAAGAAGACTTGTGATCAAGGATACGTACGCAATGGCACGCAATTAAGGAGAAATGTGGAAATGAGAAAGGCATCAGCCCAAAATTTGTGAGGAAGATTCGCATTAGAAAGTAATGTAATACCTATCTCGACAATGCGTCAATGTTCACGCTCAACAAGCCCATTTTGTTCTGATGTATAAAGACAAGATCTTTGTTGAGTAATGTTATGGTTTGATAAAAATGTGCAAAACATTGTATTAAGAAATTCACCTCCGCCATCCGGAATACTTTTGATTTTAAGGGAAAGAAGATTCTCAATTTTGAGTTTCCATTTGATAAAAATTTGATAGACATCTGATTTAAGATTAATTGGAAACAACCAAGTGCAACAAGAGTAATTGTCAACAAATATGACATGATACCTATGACCATAAGTGGATAAAAAGGGGCAGGTCCCCATACATGATACATCAACATGAACTAATTCTAAAGGTTTAGAAGAATGAGATGAGGGCAATGAGAATGGAAGTTTGGAAGCTTTTCCATAGCATTAGAATTCACAAATTAAATTTGAAGATGCAGAGCCAGGAACTTGAAGATGTAATGATTTGAGAATCTGATGAAGTATTTGAGTTGATGGAAGGCCAAGCCTTCTGTGCCACAAAGTTGAAGAGACATGTTCACCTATAAAGTAAATGTGGAGTTTGAATGATTGGAACGAAATTTGCAAGAAAATGGATAGAACCATATTTATGGGGACCTCGGAAAAGAACCCTCCCTAACTTTTGATCCTAGATTGAAAAACCAAAAGGTTCAAAAATGATATTTCAATTATTATCATTGGTCAACTGATGAATGAAAAGTAAGTTAGATTTTAGATCAGGAACATGCAAGAGATTGTTAAGCTTGAAAAGGGGTTGAAGGAGTAGAAATAGTTGCAGAACCTATATGGATAATGGGGAGTGTTGGAGTATCATTTTCTACAGCAACATGATCGGTGCTATAATACTCAACATGGACAGATAGGTTGCTCATTTGTCATGTGGTTGCAGGCACAAGAGTTTGTGAACCAAGTTTGGTCTTCAACAGACCGGATTGAACTATTTATTGCGGCAAGTGGAGAAGGTGGCTTGCGTCCTTGATATGGAAAAATCCATTTGATGGTAACAATAGGGTTGAATGACCAGTTTGATAGCAAATTTAACAGGTAAGGTGTGGTTGATTGTTGAATGAGGTAGTAAAGGTGATTAAAAATTGGTATGACCACATCTAGAGCTTCGACCACGACCTCTGCCTCATTGTTGAAAATTTCCTTATTGAGAAGATCCAGATAGGTATTGGAGTTAGGAGAAGAACCACGACCAAGGTTATAAAGGGTGGAAATGAGAGCAGTTGGTGAGTTTTCTAGGGTGGCTTGCAAACTAGATTCTAGAGCCATTTCTTCACAAAGCAAGAAAGCATGCATTCTTCAATGGGTAAAGGGAGTATCACGAGTTCGAATGGATGTTTTGAAAGCATAGTATTTAGGTGTAATACCATTTAGAGTTTGAAAATAAGATCATCATCATCAAGATGTTGTCCTGAAATCGTAAGACTATTCTTGATGTGTTTGAAGCATTGCAGTAATTCAAAAATGGAGAGATTGGCCTTATTGAATGTTTGCAACTATGCTTTGAGTTTGATTATGCGGGAGCGAGATAGTGAGGCAAAGCATCATTCAAGGGAAGACCAAACAGCATGAGTTGTGTTCAATCCAATGACGTGAGCCAAGACACCATCTGCCATAGTAGCATTCAGACAGCAAAGAACATGCTGGTCTTTCTGAATCCATGAGAGAGATTTAGGATTTGGCTCTACAACAGATTTATTGTCAGTGAGAGGAAGAAATTTAGGTGGGCAGCAAGTTGAACCATCAACAAATCTAAGCAACCCAGATAGCAAAATTGGTATGAATTGAGAACGCTAGAGTAGATAATTATTTGAGTCTAGTTTAACCGAAATGAGGTGGGTAATATTAGCAACAGAAGACAAGCTAGTTGAGGAATATGAGCGGGAAGATGTCTGTAAAGCCATGAAAGAAGTGAAGGATGAAGCAATAAAGCAAGAAGAAGAAGAAGAAGAAGAAGAATTGTTTCAAAAGTAATTAGCCTGCTTTGATACCAAGAAAGAATTCAAAATAAAACTAAAAGAGAATGATTAGTTTGCCCCACATAAAACTGTAGCAGGAGGAGATGTCTATTTATAAACAAAGGTAGTTCCAAGTGTCAAATGAAATTGATACATCTCTACATTCAGTTTTATAACTTACACGTTTTAACATTCCTAGTTACTACCTCGTGGTGTTGATAATGTGTTGCTGATAAAGAGGAGCTAGAGACAACATTAAAGCGAACGAGTTCATGCCAAGTACATTCCACGACATTCCATATATGGAAATTGGAAAGGCAATTTGTTTATCTATGTTTGAAAGATCTTTAAAAGAGTGGAGTTTTTGCAAGTAGATCTATGTTTTTGGAATTCATTGATTGCTTTGAACAAATTTACTACCAAAAAACCTATTGTTCATTGTGAGATCGTTGAAGGAAAAGTAAGCCATACACTTAAAATTTATCATTAAAGCCCCCTTGGCATCTTTATTTAAGGGGAAATATAGATTCTAGAAATTAAAGCAAATAAAGAGGAAACCTCAAAATGGATATAAAGCTAATGCACGTAAACACGTGTACAAAATTCCAACATTTAATAAAAGATAATCGCTCCAAAAATAAACACAAACTTGTAAGTAACTAGGCCAAACTTTAACTTTTGTAATTCCCTCGACCAATAAAAAAAATGCCCTTCCTTTTTAAGAAAAACATCCTTTTTTCTGTAGAAAAGGAATTTCTTTCTTTTCCAAATGCAAATGGAAATAAAAAATAAAAATAGCTACAGGTGATTGACTTGATCTTAGAAGCCTATCAATGCCATCAATTAATTGCACCATGTTCCAAGAACTTACCTGATCCATTTTAAGATATGTGGAAGAAAATACCTATGATTCTACACTTAAGGAACAACGCGTAGAAGCACAATCAATCATCCAAAGTTTTTAGACTTAAATCAAAAACTAAAACACTTAGGGTATTAAAAAATTGAACAATGATTTGAATCAAGGAATCACAAGATTTACATGTATTATTAAAATTGGATTTATGTGTATGTGAGTGTGGATGGGTCAAGATCCATATATATGTATGGAAATTGCCTCAACGCTTGTCAAAGCCATAAATTGGGATTGAATAAGTTGGGGCCTAAATAAAATATAAATTTTCAACTATAAATTGCAAAATCCTACAAATAGGTTTTTTTTTTTTTTTTTTTTTTTTTGAGAAGAAACAACCCAAGGCTCCCGGCCCACCCTAACTCGTGGGGTGTCCAAATACATGATGTTTAAGACTACAAATAGGTTTGAGTCTTAAACAATTACCCCATATAGCTGTAAGGGCATTATTGTTGTCAACTTGTCATATCCAACTAGTAAGCACTTCAATAGTATTCCAAACAATTCACCAACAATGACAACTTAGTCTTTCAAGAGCCTAATTTGGATCAATCAATGTTAAATCCACTTGCAAATCCCAATTTATTGATGTGAAAAGTTATTCTAAATTCTAAGTATCAGGTTGACTACAAAAAGATTCACTAACAATGATCTCCTCATCTAGGAGATTGTCATCATAATGATGCAATTCCATACTAAGTATTGTACTATAATGAGATTTAGTCTAAATTAACAATGAAAACAAATCATCTATCCCTCTTACCAATTACCACCTAGCACTAGTATGTAATTAACTTGATGAACTAATTTTTAATGATATAATTTCCTTTAGGCTTTTGCAAGGGTCAAACTGGGTCGAGTTTAACCAAACATTCTATCCAAACTGATTCCCTTTAGGTGGGAAGTGTTACTCTCTGAACTCGGCCCATTAAAATATTTCAAAAATAATACTTGACCAAATGGGAATGCTTCCCAAATGGAGAAAACCTATGGGAATTTCCAAATGAGGAATAATGCCCTAGGAAGCTAAGGGACTATTGGAGAATAGCATTATTTGTTGTCATTTGGGTGGTATAGAAGAAAAGGAATGCTGGGATTTTTTAGGAGATGGTTCGAGATGACCTTGGGGTTTGGGAAAACTCCTTTATAGCTTCGTTGTGGGTTAGTGTGTGTAAACTCTCCAATGGGTTTGGGTTAAATGATTGGTTAAGAGGTTGGGAATCAATCTTATATTGTTTGTAATCATAGCATCAAGGACCTCTTGTCCTTGAAAAATCTTAGGTTGTACATACTCATTATATTATATAAATTGTATCGTTTCTTGTCAAAAAAAAAATAATACTTGACCAACCAAACTATTCAATTAGGTTGGTCAAGTTTTATAATTTAAAAACTGTTTAAAAACTAGAAATGAAATTTGTTTTGCAGAAAAAAATAACTTATTGAAGGTAAAAGAAGTAGGACCAAAAATCTTTCTCTTAGTTACGTGCAATGGAGACAAACCTAAGCTTTAAAAAAGCTTAAGGTTGTTTCATTGGGTTATAAAGTAGTTTTAAAAAAGTTAAAAATTCAAAAAAATTAACAAAATGATCACAAAAATTGGTTATTGATTAAGTTGAATTGAATTTGGAAAAAATCTTATGATTCGATTTGATCCTACGATTCAAGTCAAATCATACAATTCAACCAAAAATCTTACAATTTTAGGGATTTTGCAATTTTTTCATAAAATTGAATTGCAATAGGTACAATTTAACTTGAATCATATGATTTAATTCTAAAATTGTTGCGATTTAATACCTATGGGTGGGTTAAAACCCAAATTGATTGGGTTGGTTGGGTTTAGTGGGTCAACAAGTTCCATGACACCTAACACCTAAGGGTGTTCATCCTACCGACCAACCCGATTAACCCGACTAACCAGAACCTTATGGGTTGGGTTTTTATATTAAATTGGGTTGGGTTGGGTTAGGAATTTGCAACCAGATCAAGTTTGGGTTAGGTCAAGATTTTACAAATCAACCCGAACCAATCCGAACTCATCAAGATTATTAAGTATTTCTTTAGTTAGCATTTTTATTAGAGTCACCTATTGTTATTGGATCACATAAAATCTCATGAATAAAATAACATCAATGAAAACATAATTTGAAATTATATTTTATTCATATTTGACTTAAAAATTAGCTTAGGAAATGAGAATTTAGAATCAATATGTTGAAGTAAACCAACCCGAATAACCCAACCCCAACCAACATGAAGTTATTGGGTTGGGTTGGGTTGGGTTGGGTTGGGTTTAGGGGTCCTATCGAGTTGGGTTGATTTAAAAATTTTACAACCCGACTTGATTGGGTTGGGTTGGTATTTGACCTCAACCCGACCCAACCCAATCCAACCCGTCAACACCCCTACTGACACCCCTAATTTCCCTTCCGGAAACTCATTGTAAAAAAGAAAGGGCAAGAAAGTGTATTCCAAAGATGTTATCAAGGGAGGCACTCAACACAGAGAACTTGACCTCTGTTGAAATACAATTGTTTGAATCATTTCACTAAGGAATGTAAAGAAGATGTAAAAAGCTTGGATAATAAGCTCTAACTTGTTAAGAAAGAGTACTAATTGAACCCTCAAATGCATCAGTGACCTTTCTTTCAAACTTTAACCACCTAAACGCACAGCTAAAGTTATGATTTTTTTTTTTCCACAACTTTTCTCAACAATAAATTCCAGTCTGTGATAATCCCCCTAGGCCCTTTCTATTCCAGCATCCATTACCAAAGTTATAAGTGCTTCAACAAGCTGAAAAACAAAAGGCCTTTCTACAATACTTGAGCACGAACTCAGTATTTCCCCAACTCACATCACCTACCTTTTCAAAACAAAGTGCATATTTTACACTATCCAACCGCATTGTCATTAACCCTAACTTTCCTAACCAAGGCAAGATCATCAACATCCAAAAAAAAAGAAATAAATAAAACACATACATTCCAAATCCAACAACACACAAGAAAATAAAAACAAAGACCAAGCATCCTCAACGGAACAACAAACACCAAAAACCAGACCCACTTGCTAGGGCATAAAAAAAATAGATTTTTTTCCACAAGAAAATCCTCAAACAAACACCACCAAGACATCAAAAATACAAGAGGCATTGAGAAGAAAATTAAACAAAAAGGAACAAAAGCGAAATCACCTTACTATCTTCTTCGATACATTTTCCTCTGCTAACCACTAGCAAACCCGCAGAAAAAAGAGAGCAGAGTGCAAAAGAAAACGAACGAAGACGCTCAGATCAGCTAAAAAGATTAAAACAGAAGATGTGGCGGAGCTTAGCTTAAGCGAAATCGAAGGGAAGAGTGATTCTCGTAGATCGTTTTCCCGCCTTTTATGGATCCAAAGCTGAGAGATTTATATATATATATATAAACAACAAAAAATTGATCTTCTACAGATAACACCCGCGGTGGCGTTTGGTGCTTGTGTGGGATGTTTTAGCTCCCAAATGCCCTCCGTGCCTGCGTGGCTCTGGCTCTTCTACGTACAAATGTCAGTCTAATCTAATGTGTGTGTAACTTGGGATCGATTTCATTTCACCACCGCTTGTTTTCTCTAAGCCCCCAAGCCCAATACCACTCACTCGCCGTCTAAACGTTTGCACAACTCTTTGGTAAAAATCGGCGACGTGGCGGTTAGACAGATACACCACCCTCGCGATTCTCGATATACTAAACGCGCTATACGGTCTGAGCAACATACGTCTGCATCTATCAAATGAAAATATTAAGAATAGGGACTAATTTAAAAACATGTTTGAAGTACTTATTATAAAATAACTTTTTTAAAAATAAAAGATTATATATTTGATGGTAAACATTTTGTCAAGGAAATTTTCTTAATCCCAATTATCTCACTTGATTGACTCTTGATAAAAAAAAAATTAGTGGTAGTTGTATCTAATTAATGCTCATCTTTAGAAGACACATATTTTTTAATCAAATCTATATTTCATCTAATAGTATCTTTAATTTTTAAATTAGTTATGAGCCAAAATTAGAATTTAAGGAGTTAAATGAGTACTTCCACTAGTCTACCTCTTTTATATTTTGTGTTCTCCATAATTTTTCTATTTTACCTTTTTTAAAAAGTTCCATCAAAAAGTTTTAAAAAAATTTTATTACAACAACAAATATAAATTTAAGACAGTTTAAAATAACATCAAGTTGTTAATAACGCGAAAGATTGATGAGTTTGAGTCAATTAAAAGCTTCAATTTTTATATAAAACGAAACGGAAAGAGGACGGATTTTAATTAGTTCGGGTTGGGACGGTTTTTTAGGCTCCTAACTTGTAACTCAATCCCAACTAGTTTGGATTGAGATTTTTTAACCCAACCCAATCCATTGGATTTGGTTCGATTCGGGTTGGTCAGGTTGGCTTACACCCTTAATCGGGACAGGACGTCTTCGACACTAGTATAAGTGTCAAGATTCAGGTATTATTTCATGATCAGTAGGTTCAAAGAATACATATTTATATATATATATATATATATATATACACCTTTTCCTAGAGAAAATAGTAAGTTTGCCAGTTTCAGAAAAGATTGCGAGGAGAATATCAACATCACAAAGAACACAAATCTCATAACTTTTCTTGAGAACCCAACCTTTCCTCTTGGAGAAGGTGACCTGCCTGTTTGTTAGCTCCGCGTTCTTCTCCATTGCCAGCTTTCTCCTCACCATATTTCCTGCTTCTTAATTTTTAATAATATTTCAAACTCTCTTATTATATATTCAGTTTAAGATCATGATCATCAAGATCATCACTAGCTATATATCATATATATAAGTAAAACAGCTAAAAAAATATAGAATTCATGAACATAGAGAACTAGTGTCTTCATCATCAATACCTGAATATAGCTCTAGTATTTCTGCAGAAGGAAATCAAGAGGTTCTAGATGGAGAAGATGAGATCAAATCAACCCAATATAAGGAAGAAGAGCCAAAAAGAGCAAGAGAGCAAGAGATAGCTTTGGTAGATTTTGGTGGTGTTAGTAAGAGGATATGTTGCTATGGTGGTATGATTTGAAACACCATTTTGATACATCCATCATTCTATAAGATTGAGAAACAAAACAAGCTCTTGGTAATTGGCATGTAATTAAAAAAAATAAAAATGCCCTCAATTATTTTACTAACCACTTTCTAGAGTTTGATATAAAGGCCCTTGGTTGAGCATTTATAAGTTGCTTTTAGGATCAAAAGCAATTTTTAGAAGTGTTTAACAGCATTTGCTCATAGATGGACCAAACTGTGGTGAAAGAATAGATTTTTTACTTTTGGAGAATTTGAGTGAGACCAATTTTTTTAAAGAATATTCTTTTTAGAAGTACTTGTTAAAGAAGTACTTTGCAAAAACTGTGTCAAACAGGCCCTTAGAAAGAAAGAAGAAAGAAATACCTTGCAGCTGCATTAGTTAGAGGAACAGTCATCCCATTGTGACCCATCCCCACAAGGCAAACTTTGCCGCCGGGTCTAGTAGCATTCAAAGCTGTGGACGTGGTTTTGTTAAAGCCTGCACAGTCAAAGCTCACATCCACTTCAACTCCCATAGCTTTATGAATCTGAATTACTTCTTTGCCCACATCCTGTGAAAGTGAAACCGCAGTACTTAGTGAAAGTTAATTGAGAGAAATAAAATATGCATTAAAAACAGGTCTCATATCAAAAAGAAAATAAGAAAAATTTCTTTGTTTAGTTCATCAACAAAATATTAGGATTCAGAATTAGTTAGATTTTGTTTCTCCTCTTTCACTGGTATCTATGTTTAAGGATTTACAAAGGTTGGTCGAAGCTACATGTTATTTGGGGTGCAAAGGCTTAAAAAAAATTACAGGCACTTGGTTTCCACATTAAGAGACAGTGTTGCTTACTGCTTAGTACTATTTGCCGGGAACAGGACACAGAATTCAGTAATTGTCATAAAGTCAAATGGTTCCACCTACAAGAAAGATTGATGCATGTATTATCTGTTAACAAGCGAATCTTCAATTTCTAAGTATGCATGTTCAACAATTTCAGAAGCCATCAACTTCAAACACATAAGTTTTTGAGTATGATAACTGTTGAGTATGTCAGGTCCGAAAAATGTTATTATGGCATCAAATTCGCCAACATAAATTCCTCATCACCCAAAGTTTTCTTTTGCAATAATAGATTGCAATGAAGAGTATCAAATTGTAGGAAAATTCCCATCATACATATTTCCCTGTCAAATTGGTTCCCAGTCAGAGAAAAAGTGTTAAAATTGTTCAGGTGCCAAAATCATCAAAACCCAAGTTGGTATCGCTAAGAGGGTTTACCGCATAAAGAGCATAGTGGACGGGTTAATAAGTTGACAAGTTCAAACCTTGAAAAACAGAGTCATAGAGAGTTTTAAGAATTGAAATTCTTCCATGAGTAGTAATAAGAAGTTGGCTTGATAAGCATCTCATGGTTACTCATCTGAGCACATGCAGATGAGAACAATACATAAACAATGTGATGGATCATTTGCAGTAGTAACAATATCATATTTCAAGATCAATAATAAATACTAGAATTTAGACTTAAGTAATATGCATCCGACTTGCATGAATAATTTCAGAGAAAACTAAAACTATTTGAACAAAAACTTAAAATTATGAAGCCCACATCACTCAAAACAATAAGAACAAATATCTCTCTTTGATCTGACATATATATACTTTAGATGAAAATTTGGGTGATTTGAACAGAAATAGCAAGATTAAATTATGCAATAAGAGGAATATAGAAACTTGAACATCTGTTGAAACTTTAATGATCTCATCTGCCCCAAGCTCTTTTGCAACAGCTAAACGATTGTCATCAACGTTGTTACTATATATGTGTATTTACCATATATGTGCAATTACTATATATATGTAGTTAATATATATGTGTATTTATCATGTATAGATTAGGTTTACCGTACACAGCCTAAGGCTTCATGTATATATATACCTATGTGTATATTCATTGATCTCAATCTGGAAAAAAATACAAGTTTCTCTTACAAACGTCAACAATAGCAACTCTAGGGGCACCAAAAGCCCGAGCTGAAAGCATTGTGACAAGGCCAATGGGACCTGCTCCCAATGATCAGTACACTTGTCTCAGGGTCAATGTTTGATCATGTATTGTAATATGATTTGATGAAGATCTTTGGTTTACAGTTATTGATGTCTCAAATGTTGTTTTAATTCAAATCATTTTAACATTTCTCTTATTAAATAAGATTTATAGCTTGTCACACAAATTTTTCTACTGGGCAATGATACTCTATAACGCACAGGTGGACGGCAGTCTCTCTCTGCAACCGGCGTTTTGTCAGATCACCTCAAATCACTGACACACGAAACTTGAGAAGAATCCAGACGGCACACAGGGGAATAGTGTGAAAACGCAATGTGCGTTGCGTCGTATAAAATTATTTTCCATAGTACGAGAAAATGAGTAGAAGAAAGCAACACGGTTTCCCACAGAGGTGCGGTGTCTCGCGGCATTGGTTATTTATGTTGCTGCAGTTTTTAGGTTTTCTGGTACATGATCAAAATCAGAAAGTACGTACTTTATACTGTCTATGAATTTTGAGTTTGGAGGAGGTTCTAATGCAACTCTAGAGATCTAAATTGGATACATTTTTTCTTTTTTTGAAGTTAATAATTTTGACATTTGTGCAATATGAGGTAAGGATGACAAAAATTAACTGTATTTGAGCGCATTATCTAGTTTAAACAACACCTCACACACACACACACACAATTATTTATTTTTAGAATTTAGTTATCAATTTCCCAGATTTTAGAAATATATATTATAATTATTACTACTAATAAACAATATCCATGTACATAAACATATATAAAAATATATATAATTTCAAGACTAAAATATCACATCATATCCATATATAAAACCTCATGAGTACAATAGAACAAAAATGATTGTATATCTGCAATTGATAGTATATTTTAGGGTGTAAGGAATATTTATAACCTTAGTCACTACACAATTTAATAGAGTATTAATTTTAGGTAGGTATATACCTAGATTTTAAAAAATGGTTGCCCAACCCAAACCCAGTTTCAAATTCGGGCACAAGAAGTTTATATATGGCCATGTCCAATTCTTATCAGTAATGCCCAAACCCTTCTCACATATCTAACCTAACAAATTATTGAGCAATTTGATTTGGTCAATTTTTCTATCTTTAACATATAGAATGATGGTGTATATTTAAGAGTTTCTCATCCTATCAATTTACTTGCTAAATAGGTGAAAAAAAAAATATGATTATAAATTTAATATGAAGAAAATAATATTTAATCCTATTTTTTTAACATAAGCATAAATAAGATTAATTAAAAGAATTTGGAGCTCATGATATCTATAATGTAAACTACAAGTAGTGTCCATTAGTTAGCGAGACCAAGGTATTCAAAGGCCGGGGATAACTGCAAGTAGATTTTGAACATCAATATTATTTCAATTATATCATTTGGAGATAATATATTACATATCAATTCAAATATCCAAATTTGCATCTTCTATATAATATATGTATTTATTGTGTTGTGCGGAATCGGGGTAAAGTATGAAAGGAAAAACAAGACAACAGATTTAACGTGGTTCGGCAAATTGCCTACGTCCACGGGAGACAGCAAACTTGTATTATCAGAGAATACAAAGTACACCCTTAGGTGAAACTTACAGATTAGATCTCTTAAGTAGATCTTACAGAATAGAACTCTCTAACTCTCAGGAATAAATTGAAAACTGAAGTTGAGCTCTATTTATAGGTGTATTCGGAGGCAAAATCGTAATTATAAATATATTATTAATATAATATATTTATATTTTAAAACAAAACAATCGGCTCCTTTTTGGCGCATGCGCGCATTCGGCGCAGTTTGAAAAAGAAGGACGGCGCCGAATGCGCCGTCCACTTTTCTCTTGTTGCCCCATGCGCCATCATTCTGTTTGGTTTTCCACATGGGACGTGGTCCCCACAAATCTCCACCTCCACGTCATGTGGAACAGGACTCTAAACTGTTGCTGCCTCTATTAGTGCCCTTAGGCACTCCGAGCTCGTGAGATGTTGATCAAGTCCAAACAATGTTGGAACTTGATCCCTGTAACCACCTTTGTAAGCATATCTGCGGGGTTATCTGCAGTCTTGATCTTTTGCAGAAGAATACTACATTCTTCTACTATTTCTCGAACAAAATGAAAACGAACATCAATATGCTTCGTTCGACCGTGATGAACTTGGTTCTTTGCCAAACAAATGGCACTCTGGCTGTCGCAGAAAACTTCAACATTTTTCTGCACAATTCCCAAGTCTTTAGTCAATCCATGAAGCCAGATTGCTTCCTTGAAAGCTTCTGTTACTGCCATGTACTCTGCCTCTGTAGTAGACAAAGCAACTGTTGACTGTGGTGTTGATCTCCAACTCACTGGTCCTCCTGCCATAGTGAAAACATAACCAGTAGTAGATCTGCGCTTGTCAAGATCTCCAGCATAGTCCGAATCCACATATCCGACTAGATGCTTACAACTATTCGAATCTTTCTCGAACTTTAAACCAATATCCACAGTACCATGAATATACCGTAGAATCCACTTCACTGCTTGCCAGTGGCCTTTACCAGGGTTGTGCATGTAACGACTTACCATACTTACAGCATGTGAAATGTCAGGTCTGGTACACACCATAGCATACATCAAGGCACCAACAACATTTGCATATGGAATCTTCTCCATTTGCTTCTCCTGATCCTCGAAATTTGGTGACATTGATGAACTTAGCTTGAAATGTGGTGCCAATGGTGTGCTCACAGGTTTTGTGTCATTGCCGATGTCAAAAGTTTGAAGAACTTTCTTCAAGTACTGAATCTGAGTCAAACAGATTTTTCCTTTGGCTCTGTCTCGAGTTATCTCCATCCCGAGAATTTTTCAGGCCTCTCCAAGATCCTTCATTTCAAACTCTGAGCTCAATTGAGCCTTGAGCTTGTTGATCTCCACCTTGCTTTTAGATGCGATTAACATATCATCTACATATAAAAGCAAGTAGATAAATGTACCATCTTGAAGTTTGCGATAGTAGACACAATGATCAAACTGACTCCGAGTATATTTTTGCCCTTGGATGAAGCTGTCAAATCGCTTGTACCACTGTCTCGGTGACTGCTTCAGGCCATACAGTGACTTGCTCAACTTGCAAGCCCAATTCTCTCTTCCTGGTACTTTGAATCCATCTGGTTGAGACATATATATCTCCTCGTCCAAATTACCATGCAGAAAAGCAGTTTTGACATCGAGTTGGGCTAACTCGAGATCAAACTGTGCAACCAAAGCCAATAATATTCGAATTGACGAATGCTTAACAACAGGTGAGAATACCTCATTGTAGTCAATTCCTTCCCTCTGAGCGTAGCCTTTTGCTACCAGTCTGGCTTTGTATCGGATAGCATCTGTGCTGGGAGAGCCTTCCTTCTTAGCGAAAATCCATTTGCAACCAATTGATTTCTTTCCTTTTGGAAGTGGAACCAACTTCCAAGTGTGATTCTGATGGAGTGATGTCATCTCCTCATTCATTGCCATTTTCCACTTATCACTTTCCATACTCTGAATAACATCTCTGTAATTGTATGGAATATCGTCTCCGGTGACTGGAAATGCATATGCAACCATGTCAGTGTACCGAGCAGGTTTGCGGATTTCTCTTCTTGGTCGACTGGTGGCAATTGAATCTGGTTCTTGACTGATGTCTGGTCTTGGAGCCTCCACCTCAACTGAGATTTCCTCCTCGTCTTCTTCAGGATTGTTGGATATCTCTGCTGACTTGCCAGGAGTTACTGAAATATCTAACTCCACCTGCTGAGGCAAATCTGGATCTCGAATGTCTTTATCAGAAACTGTATGCTTTAACATCACAGATTCATCAAAAGTTACATCTCGACTTTTTACAATCGTCTTTGTCTCAGGGTTCCATAGTCGGAAAGCCTTAACTCCTTCACTAAAGCCCATGAAAATCGCTTTCTTGGACCTAGGATCCAGTTTGGATTCCTTCACATGGAAATATGACGTGCATCCAAAAATGCGCAGAGAATCATAATCTGAAACGGGGTGTCCAGACCATACCTCCTTGGGAGTTTTGCCATCCAGTACTGTTGCAGGAAGTCTATTGATGATATGAGAGGCATATGACAAAGCTTCAGCCCAAAATGCCTTGCTCAGTCCAGAATGAGATAACATGCAGCGAACTTTATCTACCAAAGTACGATTCATGCGTTCAGCAACACCGTTTTGTTGTGGCGTGCCTGGGACTGTGAAATGTCTGACAATCCCTTCATTCTCACAAAATTTCTGAAATGGGTCTGACTTGTATTCTCCTCCATTATCAGATCTGAGCCTCTTAATCTTCCTTCCCGTTTGGGTTTCTACCATTTTCTTCCATATAAAAAAGGTATCGAGCACTTCATCTTTGTGCTTCATGGTATAAACCCAAACATAACGAGAGAAATCATCAATAAAAGTAACAAACCAACGTTTACCTCCCAATGAAGCATTTTGAGAGGGTCCCAAAACGTCGGTATGAACATAATCCAATGTTCCTTTTGTGCGGTGGATGACAGTTCCAAACTTGACTCTCGTCTGCTTGCCTAGGATACAGTGCTCGCAGAAGTCAAGTTTCCCGATTTTTGCACCTTTCAGAGAACCTTGCTTTATCAAGGTTTGAAGAGCCTTCTCTCCTACATGTCCGAGCCGCATGTGCCAAAGTCGGAAAGTGTCCGATGAAACATCATTAGAACTGGTGCAAGCTGAGACACTTCCGATTACTGTGTGTCCGTCAAGGAAATAAAGATTTCCTTTCTGAGTACCCTTCATGGCCAAGAGTGCTCCACGTACAACCTTTAGGACTCCACCTTCAATGGTTACCTTGTAACCGCTGGAATCAAGGACTCCTAGGGAAATCATATTTTTCTTTAGATCTGGAACATATCTGACGTCCGTGAGCCGTCTTGTTGTACCGTCATGCATCTTGAGGTGTATAGTTCCAATACCTTTTGTGCGGCAGGTATTGTTGTTGCCCATGACCACGACTCCTCCATCGAACTCATCCAATTTTGAGAACCAATGGCGATTCGGACACATATGATAGGAACATCCGGAATCTAAAATCCATCTATCAGACTGAATGTCTATAGATGAAACTGAGAATGCAGAATCTTCTTCAGCCTTCTGTGCCACATTTGCATCTGTCTTGCCCTTATTTGGACAATCTTTCTTCCAGTGCCCCTTTTGGTGACAATAGGCACATTCATCCTTCCCAAGATGTTGACGTGAAGAAGGTCCTTTTGACTTTGAGCGAGATCGGCCTTGCCCACTGGATCTATTAGATCTGTTGTTAGCCCTGCCTCTGGATACCGTCAAGGCTGCTGGTGATGCTTCCTTGTGATCGCGTTGGTCCTTCCTTCGATACTCGTTGTTCACCAAAGCATTTGAAACATCACTGAATTTAACCTCATCTTTACCATATAGCAAAGTTGTTGTTAAATGATCATAACTTTCAGGCAAAGAGTTTAACAACAATAGTGCCTTATCCTCATCAATAATATCAACATCAAGATTTAGTAGATCAGCAAGAATCTTGTTGAAATTATCAAGATGCTCAATCATCGGAGTACCTTGCTTGTACTGAAACCGAAAAAGCTTCTTCTTCAGGTAGAGGCGGTTCTCTACGCTTTTCGTCATATACTTGTCCTCCAGTTTCTTCCAGAGACTTGTTGCCATAGTCTCTTTCATGACAAAGTACTTCTGATCTTTGACCAAACAGAGTCTGATTGTTCCACAAGCTTGACGATTAACGAAATACCAATCATCATCGGACATATCCTTGGGCTTGGTTTCCAAGGCGATATGTGAGCCTTCTCGGAATAAAAGATCTTGAACTTCGCATTGCCACATGCCAAAGTTGTTGGTGCCGTTGAATTTCTCCACCTCGAACTTTGCATTTGACATCGAACTTCTTTGCCAAGGCCTGCTTGTGCTTGGGATTTCCTCTGCCATTTAGACCGAAGATATTTATGACTTAGCAGCTGAATCTATAGAAACTGATTGCACGGTTGCGTCCGGAATGGTCGAAAATGGTGGAAACAACTCTGACTTTGCTGAAATCAGACGAAAAATAAGCCGAAACAGTGCTTGGCCGTGAATAGTGATGGCCGAAACAGGAACTGGGCCGTGAATAGTAAATGGGCCGAAACAGAACTGGGCCGTGAACAGTGACGGCCGACCAGTTTGCTGGGCTTTGAACAGTGACGGGCCTTGAACAGTGCTGGGCCGTGAACAGTGATTGGGCCGAAACTGAACTGGGCCGGTGAACAGTGACGGTCACGTGAACAGTGACGGACCGTGTGAACAGTGTCGGACCGGTGAACAGTGTCGGACCGGTGAACAGTGAACGGCTGTGCCGGTATGAACAGTGCGCGGCTGTGGCCGGTGTGAACAGTGCTGCCAAATACGGTAAAGGGATCAAACTTTGATCGGCTCCTGGGGACTCGTTTCTTGTCCGTTTTTCTCGCCGTTTGTTGCGTTGGACTCCTGAGAACAAGAGCTACCTCCTCGGGTGATCAGAACACAGTTTTGATCACGATTACAAAATTTCGAAATTTCGACGTTGTCTTAAAAAATTTCGACAGAGAGTCTGTTTTTCTTTCAAAACTTCACCTTGGCTCTGATACCAATTTGTTGTGCGGAATCGGGGTAAAGTATGAAAGGAAAAACAAGACAACAGATTTAACGTGGTTCGGCAAATTGCCTACGTCCACGGGAGACAGCAAACTTGTATTATCAGATAATACAAAGTACACCCTTAGGTGAAACTTACAGATTAGATCTCTTAAGTAGATCTTACAGAATAGAACTCTCTAACTCTCAGGAATAAATTGAAAACTGAAGTTGAGCTCTATTTATAGGTGTATTCGGGGGCAAAATCGTAATTATAAATATATTATTAATATAATATATTTATATTTTAAAACAAAACAATCGGCTCCTTGTTGCCCCATGCGCCATCATTCTGTTTGGTTTCCCACATAGGACGTGGTCCCCACATATTGACAGTATTTTTTTTTATGGTACTTTAATTTAGATATCAATTCAAACTATATGATATATAGATTGTTTCCTTTGGGCCTAACCAACCTTGTGAATTTGCTCTCATATGTATATACTATGCGAGCATATAAGACTTGTTTAAAGTGAGTACTTAAAAGTTGTCATGTTGAAGCCTTTTAATTAGACCATAACACCTGCTTTCTCACGCTACCCTCAAAGTCCCAAGCATTGAAATAGATCACTTCTACTTGATTATCTACTTATAATCAAGAATCTTTCCCACCTTCATTAGATATTTGCTGTTATGCATGTTGCAAAAACCTGCTCTTTTGAATGAACCATCTTGAAAGCAACGTGGAAGCTTGGCAACCTACACCTCCACCAATTAGTTATGGCTTTTGCGTCAAACAACTTATAGTGTAATTAGAAGACTATATATCATCATAAACCATATTAAATACAAGATTTATATTTAGTATTAGCTGATCAATTTACGACCAGAGATTACTAAATACAATAGAGAGACCTGAGAGTATATATACCTAGGAAGTGACACTCCCAATTAATCTCTTGGATCAACAAGAAGTAGTAGTATAATAAATAGAGCATAAACGTTGTTAGATTGACAAACATAAAAAGTTTTTTAATTTTGAATTTAACATTTTATGGGCTATATACCACAATAGTATGAATAAGAAAGCATTAAATAAAGAAAACACTAAGAAAATATATAATTAAGAAGACAAAAGTCATTTATGAGAAAAAGCATCTGCCATCAAGTGTATGTAATTTAAAAAAAAAAAAAAATCAAATAGTACTGATTGATATGTACTTAGATCACTTTTCATGTTTCAAATTGTTGTTTACTTATTTATGAGAATAATGATAAGAAAATGAACAATATTGTAATATATATTAATATTCCATCTTTGAAGAGTTGATCACAAATATATATATATATATATCGCACCACTTGTTTGTACCTCTTCATTTTGAATCCTGTGAAGATCATCAAGTACTACTACATAAATAGACTTGCAAGATTATTTACAATTTAGAGATAAGCTGCCAAATCATTATGGCTAGCTAAATATATATACTTAATTTTTTGAAGTCTAGATCTCCAAGTTTTCCTCTTTCATACATGCATGCAAGATTGACAAATTACTGTACAATTTTGTAAGAGTCAAATCAAACACTTTAGTATTTGTATATAAAAAAATGACATAAAGATCAGGCAAAACATTTATCTATAATATATTCAAGAAAAGAGTATAACGTTTCTGAATAAGAAAATCTAATGGTATGGATAAGAAAAAAATAACTTTAATTTCTCCCTAAGATTACAAGGTTCCTACCTTACTAAAAATAATAGATCAATGGAAAATTCACATCAACATGAAACATGAAAGTTTGTTAGCTTTCTTCATGAACTAGCTAGAACTTCTCCTTTTAGCAAAGGTGACATGCCCTCATTTTTGTTTCTAAAATTTTATAATAAGAGTTTTCCACTCTCTCCCTCAACCAATATATTCTTCTCCTTGTGCTTGCACTAGAGATTAGTGCTTACTACCAGAGTTAGATTGATGTGGTCTGTAGATGCATGATCTAATAACAATTGGCCAATATGTATCAAGTAAATAAATAACTATTGAAGAAGGTAGAATTGTAACAAGCAGAAAGAATGACATAGAAAAAATCAAAAATCAAAATATAAACGATTCTTGAATATCTAATATTTGTCAGAAATTAATAGATGTTCTATTTAGTGAGATATAACTTACAATAAACTATTGGAGGTGATGATCAACGCAATCTTTTTC
The DNA here is from genome assembly GCA_035771175.1 of Paratinospora sagittata. Lineage (NCBI taxonomy): Eukaryota > Viridiplantae > Streptophyta > Magnoliopsida > Ranunculales > Menispermaceae > Paratinospora > Paratinospora sagittata. The sequence continues at coordinate 36,208,866 of CM069603.1, forward strand.
AATCTTCAAGATAAAAAAGCATTCATCCAATCTTTTATATGTAAGTTTAGGGTATCCTAAAACTTTATCTTTAATGGAACATTTTCAATTACCAAGTACATAATATGTATACAAGATTATAAGTTGTATAAAAGTATTTTACAACTTTTTAGGTAAATAATATATTGCAAACCAAATTATTAATATCATAATTAAGATCACACAAGTATGAAGACTATATTTGAATCTAAAAATAGGAATGCTGTAAAGGTCTTGCCATGCAATGCAAGAATGTCTTATTTCAATAGCTAGAATAGTTTTTTTTTATTTTTTTTTATTTTCAAGCTGTTTGACTTTTACATAATGAGCCAAACACATTGTATTTAATTCTTTTCTTCCTTTTCATTTGGATAAAATTGTGGAACCTTTTTTTTCCATGTGTATATGAGCCATTAAGTTATACATAATTCCTATCTTAAAAATAGAAAAGTTACATGTATGTTTGTAGAAATTTCATAAGCATACATATACATGTAGGTACAACAATATATATTGAGAGTGTAGGTACAACAATATTGATTTTTGTTATTTGTTAGTGCAAGATTTGATCAACACCAAAAAGTAAATAGTAACATTAACGTATATAAAGAAAGACTTTTCTGATGTGGAAGATCAGACAGAGTTGCATTCACAGAGCATATTAAGACTTTCAAGAGAGGCTTCAATACAACTTATTGGGGAATGAGCAACGTATGCAATGTTATACAACTAAATAACAAGATATGAACCATTGTAAAAAAATAAGAAACACCAAGATCTTACGTGGTAAAACCTTCGATTTGAGAGAAATATTTACTTACAAACTGTAGAAACTTTACTATGAATAGAGATTTACAACCTTCTTTTTACATTCAATGAGAGAACAATGAGACTATCTCTCTCTTGATTTTTAGAACTACACCAAGGAGAAGAAGTAGAGAATGACTTTTGATTTCTTGCTTGATCACTTAATGATTTATTTGATGCTTAAACCTCCCATATGGGGGGTATTTATACTAAATCAAATACAATTCACACCACACAATTGAATATCTACAAATAAATCTTGGTCATACACATATATTGCATTATACCTAATTTTGAGTACTTTACCAACAATTTATCTAATTTTAGAAATTTTTAAATAATGAGCTTGGACTTTGTTTTGAGCCTTGCTTTGGGCTTGGTTTTGGGCCTTGTATTGGGCTTGATCATGAATTTATTTTTGGTTCAAGGATCTAACAAATTTATTTTGGCTTAATTATGAATTTACAATATTTTATGGTTCAACATTATTGTTATATTTTCTTTAGTTTTGCCTATAATTTAAATTAACTTGTTAAAATGATATATCTCCTTGGCTAATAACTTAATTATGTTTATATCATATTTATTTAATTTATGATTTAATGAAAATTATATATATGTCGATCTCCTTATCTAAGGAAAAAAAATTGGAATTCTGATTACCTATGTGCTTATTAGTTTTGAGTTTCTATCTATGCACTTGTATTATACATACTACTTATATTTATTGTTCCTTAGAATTTAATTATTCATGAATTTTGCTCAGTAATCAAAAGGAATAACAATATTTATATTATATAAAAATGGCCTGGCAACTTTAATTAATATGTTCAAGTAGAAAATTTTAGTACCATCTATATGGCTAAACTTCTTTTATCAATTGGGAATCATTTTTAATTCATTTTAATTATATAAAAACTATAACACACTAACATGAAATATCTTCCTACTGCGTCTCTTACACTTACATAAATAGCACATATAGTCTCAAGAGTCATGTCATACATGCCATACAAATGAGAGCTTCCATTATTTAGTGATCATATGATGAGCTGCTGAGCAAAATATTGAGTTTAGATCTCATGATCTTATAACCCAAATCTCGAATTATAGATTTTAACATGTTTAATCTATATATAGAGTTGTGTTGGAGAAACATGAGAAGAAATGAGTTTGAAAACGTGATCACCTTTCGATCTACATAGATCCACATAATACATGTGGATCCACGTAGATCCAAGGGTCACGAGGTTATTGTGTTTTCAAACACCTTTCTCCTATCATGTTTTTTTTAGCTTTTATGTTAACTTATAACTCAGTACAACCACCATTAATATGACTCAAGTTGGGTAACAATAGTTATAAAATTACAAAATAAATATTTTCACTCAAAATCGCAATTTGAAAATGAAATGGCTTCTTCTTCATATGCACATATTATGCGAGGGCAGCACATGCGAGGGCAGCACATGCACCTGTATCCCTTGAATCAACATATAAAATCACCCAACGTATACCTCTAAAATTAAATGAGATCTATGTTGAATGGGTCTGGATCTCGATGAGTATTGATATTGTCTTTAATAATGAAGGCGGAATTCTAACTTATATTTAATGTTAACGAGAGTTTCAATGTAACTACTTTTTAGGCTGAAGTGGTAGTTAATAAATAGTTGCTTTTATGTATAAGTGTAGGGTTTTTTTTTTGGCCCAAGACAAAGCTGTCAAACCACCGAACACACCAAAACTTTCAGCTTCACCAACCAGCCTTAATTAACTATAAGAAACACAACATTCTCTCCCTCGTCTACTAGTCTTATATATCTTATATCCTCCAACGACGCTCCATCACTAAGGCCATCACTTCTCAATTTCCAACACTAGTCTCCTTTGTTTCTATCTTCTTCTCCTTCACTCATCTCTTCCTATTGCCAGATTTATCTCCTAATTATATGATATGTTTCTATAATTAGGAGATTTGTATATAATTAGCATTATTCTAGATATTAGCATTCTTTTTATAATTAGGAGATTTGTCTATATGACTTAGCATTATTCTAGGGGCTGTAACAGAGAGATATTAACATTCTTTCTATAATATGCTAACTAGAATAACATATATATGTTAGACATGTAATCAAACAATTCTCAATATACAGAAAAATCTTTCTCCAATATTCATTGGTTCCTCTATGTTTCCTTTTCTTCATGGTATCAGAGCCAAACCGTGGGTTGAAGAAACTTTACTGTTATTGCAACGTTTATATCACTGTGCGCGTTGCATCAGAGAAGGTGAAGACCCGTTTTTCTTTTTTTTTTTACCGTGAGTTGTTGCATTGCTACGTTACCGTGAGTTGTTGCAGTTACTGTGGGTTTCAGAAGTAGTTCTAGTGAAAGAAAAAAGAAGAAAGAAGGAAAAGTTGTTTATTTAAACAACACTCAAAAGCATCATATCTTGTCTCATTAAAGGGGTAGTATTGATTTCAACCCCAATTATTTTTTTTTATTTTTTATTTTTGATAAAAAAAATTAATTCGATTGTTCTTGTTTCTATTATGTCAAAAATGGCCGAAATAGTTTCATCCAACACTGAAAGTTCTACTGTTTCGTTATCTTCTTCTTCTATTGATGTCAATTCGAATCAACGATTATGCTCGGTTCAATTGAATGATTTTAATTATCTTCCTCGGTCGAGGGCAGAGACATTAGCTCTTGGTGGGAGATCACAGATTGATTTAATCGATGGGAGCAATGCCGCTCCAGATGTCCAGTCTGCTCAATACAAGACTTGGTTTGCTAATGATTAGATGGTCCAATCGTGGTTGCTTAATACGATGGAGCCACATATTGCTGAGATTTTTAGTTCTTCCGACTCGACTGTGGATTTATAGAGTGCCGTAAAAGAGTTTTATGGAAATCATAATAATTCTGCACGGGTGTTCCAACTTAAGAAGGATATTGCCTCTTTCCAACAAGAAGGTAAACCTTTTGTTCAGTTTCTTGGTCGCATGAAGACCATGTGGAATGAGTTAGCGGTCTATCGACCACATACCACTGACTCAGCAATCTTGTTAAAAAGGGCTGAGGAAGACAAGATTTTCCAGTTGTTGGCAAATCTAACCCCAGATTATGAAGATATTTGTAGCCACATTCTCATGAATTCTGAGTTGCCAACGTTTGCAAGTGTTTGTGCTACTATCCAACGTGAAGAAACACGAAAAAAGGATATGTCCGTAAAAATTAAATCAGATATATCTGACACACGAGCCTATATTTCCACTCAACGACGTCCAAATGACAGAGGGAACAAGGCTAGAAGGAATGAATTGAAGTGTAGCCATTGTAGCAATAGCCGTGGATAGATGCTGGATTCTTCACCCAGACCTCAAACCCAAGTTTGCAAACAAAGGAGGCCCGGAACGTGGTCCATTCTCTGGATATCAAGCCAACCTTGTATCTGCACCACCATCTGATGGGTTATCTAGGTTTACTTCTAATCCTATAAATCTTATCAATGAGTTTGTTACTTACATTCAGGCCAAACACGATGCTGTTGACAAGAATGAGATTGGTAATTCTTCGGCCTTGCTTGGTCAATTTGCGGGATTTCTTGCTGAAAATAAGAACTTGTCTTCTGAAGATGTGTCAGGTATATTTAATGTCGTTTCCCTCGCTCTAAATATTAGTAATGTGCATGATTATTGGGTTATAGATTCGGGTACCACTGATCATGTAACTAATATTTCTAGAAATTTGACTAACTTTGAGTTTTTCTCTCCTTCATGTACCATAACCATAGCCAATGGTAAGAGTGTGAGAGTTGTTGGCCACGATAAGACTAAGTTACTTTCAAACTCCATTTCATCATCCAATCTTTATGTGCCTTCATTTCCATTTCAACTACTTTCAGTTGGCCGATTAATAGCCAGTCTAAATTGTCGTGTCATCTTTTCTCCTAACAAAGTTGTATTTCAGGATCTAATAACCCAGAGGACGATTGGTGAAGGATTCTTCTATCAAGGACTCTATTATCTTTCCAAGAATGCTTATTTGTCCAAAGAACCCCATGCATATGCCTGCTTATCTTCTGTTCAAGAGTTGTGGCATCAACGCTTAGCTCATCCTTCAGCGCCCATTTTATCCAAACTTTTTCCCGCTTTGAATAAACATCTATTAAATTGTGATGTATGTTCTTTAGCAAAATCTACTCGATTACCTTTTTCTTCTTCAGATTCACGTTCAAATAAAATTTTTGATTTGGAACATTCGGATGTTTGGGGTCCAGTGCTTGAATCATTTGATGGATACAAATATTTTGTCACATTTGGTGACGATTACTCTCGTTTTACATGGTTATATCTCTTAAAATCCAAAAGTGAAGTTGCTCATGTGTTCCAAGACTTTCATAACTTAGTCATCATTCAATTTTCCTTTAAGATTAAGGTTCTATGATCAGATAATGGTACTGAATTTATGACACATATCATGACACAATACTTGAGCATGCATGACATTATTCACCATACTAGTTGTGTTGGGATTCCACAACAAAATGGTATAGCGGAGAGGAAAAATCGTGATCTACTTGACAAAACTAGAGCACTGATGTTGGGCATGAATGTTCCCAAAATTTTTTGGTCACAAAGAGTGTTTACGGCAGCTTATCTAATTAATCGCTTGCCTAGTCGAATTTTGCAGTTTAATTCTCCTATTGAGTTGTTGACAGGAAAAACTCCAAGCTTTTCTCATCTCAGAGTCTTCGGGTGCACCTGATATGTTCACATTTAGTCTTATCAGCGTGACAAACTGGAACCACGGGCTGTCCAATGTGTATTTTTGGGTTATTCCCCTACCCAGAAGGTTATAAATGTTATAATCCTGTTACAAAGAAGCTCATGGTTAGTCGAGATGTTCGGTTCAATGAGGCAGTGCCATATTTCAGCAACTCAGATGATATTCTTAGTCAGGGGGAGCATGACCTGTTTCCACTTCCCATTCCAGCTGCTGTACCACCAGTTGTGCCCCAAGCTGTCTCTTCCGGGCATTCTTTAGTAGACACTGCTAATGGTGATGACATGCCTTGCACAGCTCATGCACCCACTACCACCATACCTGTGGGTCCTGTCCCAGCGCCAGCAGTGATCATGGGTGATGAGTCACCAGCTTCTGCGCCTATTCCTCGCCGTAATCCACCTCGTGAACGACATCCATCTTCAAGGCTTCACGATTACGTGGCTTACTCGGTATGTCATCCCATGCATCATGTTTTGAGTTATCAAAACTTATCACCTACCTATACTGCTTATCTCAGTCAGATTTCTAGTGCCACCGAACCAAGAAATTATCAAGAGGCGGTTCAACAGGCAGTCTGGAAGGATGCTATGAATGATGAACTCTAAGCACTAGCTGATAACAATACTTAGAGTGTGGTTTCCCTCCCATGCGATAAAAAGGCAGTTGGTAGTAGGTGGGTGCACAAGACTAAGTTCAAAGCCGATGGCTCAATTGAACGGCATAAGGCCTGACTTGTTGCTCAAGGGTTCACTCAAACATATGGTGTTGATTACAAAGAGACGTTTGCGCCCGTCGCAAAAATGACAACTGTCCGTACCTTGATTTATGTCGCTATCAATCAAGGCTAGTCTCTTTCACAAATGGATGTTAAAAATGCGTTTTTGCATGGCGAGCTTGAAGAATAAGTCTATATGAAGCTTCCGCCGGGGCATCCGTAAGGTACTGATCCAAGGTTAGTGTGTCGATTGCACAAATCTATTTATGGCTTGAAGCAATCTCCACGTGCATGGCATGCCAAATTAAGTATGGCTCTTGAAGAACTTGGGTTTAAGAGAAGTAATGTAGATAACTCTTTATTTGTTCACATGCACTCGGGTAAGCGACTGATTGTTTTAATTTATGTTGATGACTTAATTGTTACCGGTGATGATGATGCTGTTATACGTAAGCTTAAGAGTGTTCTCCAACAAAAGTTTTCCATTAAAGATCTCGGTGTGCTGAAATACTTCCTGGGCATCGAAATGGCTACTTCCTCCAAAGGCTTGTTCTTGAATCAACGCAAGTATGTGACAAATTTATTGCGTGATGATGATATGTTGGATTGTAAACCTGCACGCACACCATTGGATAGCAAACTGCAGCTTGATAGGTCTGGTGCACCTTTGGGTTCTGTTCAAGATTATCAAAGATTGGTTGGCAAACTTATCTATTTAACAATCACACAGCCTGATATTAGTTATGCAGTGAGCATTATTAGTCAATTTATGCATTCTCCCACCATGGTTCATATGCATATTGTTCAGAGAATTCTTCGATATCTATAGAAAACAATTGGCCGTGGCATCCTCATGAAAGCTAACGGGCATTCTCAAATTCTTAGCTATACGGATGCGAATTGGGCTGGAAATCAACTTGATCGAAAATCCACTACGGGTTATTGTATCTTTATCTGTGGGAATCTGGTTTCTTGGAAAAGTAAGAAACAAATAGTGGTAGCACGGTCAAGTGTCGAAGCAGAGTATCGGGCCATGGCTTCCACAGCTTCTGAACTCATGTGGCTAAAGACTCTCCTTGCCGATTGGGGTATCTCTCATTCTCATTCTATAACGCTTTGTTGTGACAATCAAGCAGCTATGCACATTGCCTCTAATCCCGTTTCTCATGAACGGACTAAACACATTGAGGTTGATTGTCATTACATTCGGCAACATGTTTAGACTCGGGCCATTGTTACTCATTACACTCGTAGCCATGACCAGCTTGCAGATATCTTCACAGAGGCCTTGTCGTCGGATAATTTTCGTCGTATTCTTTCCAAGCTTGGCTCAATTAATCCCCTTGATCCAGCTTGAGGGGGAGTATTGCCAGATTTATTTCCTAATTATATGATATGTTTCTATAATTAGGAGATTTGTATATAATTAGCATTATTCTAGATATTAACATTCTTTTTATAATTAGGAGATTTGTATATATGGCTTAGCATTATTCTAGGGGCTGTAACAGAGAGATATTAACATTCTTTTTATAATATGTGTAACTAGAATAACATATATATGTTAGACATGTAATCAAACAATTCTCAATATACAGAAAAATCTTTCTCTGTATCCTTTTCTTCAACCTTCCTCTCTGTATTCTTTTCTTCACTTCCCATGTTCAGGTCTCCACTTTCTTCTCCCATCTATTCACAACATTGGCTAGAAACTTGGGCCCGGTTTCTAGTTCCCTTCACACTATTGTTAAGTGGCATGTAATTTCACACTTACCTACATTTCTACTTTATATCACTTTGAACTAATTTTGTTCCTGAAACAAGAAAAAAACTCTTAAATCTTGCAGTTTCTCTATTTCTGTGACTCTTCAATATGGGTACTATGGAAATCGTAATCTTGTGCTAGGACCAAGCTCTTCTTGCCTCGTGCAGACGAGTTCGGTTTTCGTAGAGAAAATTCAAGTTAGAGATGAAGGAAAGAAAGGGATACTAGCTCTTTATGAGTTCTCAGAGAAGCCCAAGTTGAGCTTGGAAGAAACAAACTGGAATGTTTCCAAGTATTTGCTTGTAGGAACCTACCGACAAAAACTACTGTACTAAAGAGTATTTGTAAGTTGGTTTTTCTATATAAATTGTCTTGGTAGAAAGCTTGAATTTTCATTTTTTTTTTCAGGGAGTTTCACTGTGGTTGAACAAAGGATCCAGGATTTCAATAAATTGGATTGTGGAAGCTAGTGATTTTGATCATCTCTCTGTTGCTTTGATCAAAGGTAATGCTATATATGCTCTGTTTTAGATTGAACTTCTCTTTCAATAAAGTTTTGTTTTCTTATGGTTAATTACCAATTAATTAACTTGGTTGCACACAGGAGAGCATAATTACGTGAAGTTGGAACCATCCCCTAATTCCCATGTCTTCGGAAATCAGAGACGCGGTAACGAAATCTCCTTTAGTCATCAAAACAATTCATTTTTTTTCTATTATCTGTACGTTAGTTGTTGTGATGATTCAATAGAAATTAATAGCAAGTTTAAGTGGATTTTTATTAAGCTAATCTTTGTTTCATTTTTGCATACTATAGAATCTCAAGTGAGTGGCAGGTCTATTTTTAAGTTCTTGGTTGACAAGGCAAGATTCTTGAGAAGTAAGATGATAAGAAAGAATCTGAAGCCTTGTTATAAACTGAATTCTCCAACATTGTTCTTTCTACTACTCAAACTTCATATCCATCTAACCAAAAAGCATGCTATCCGTACTTATATTCGAACATTGAAGATTTGTTCACGTCAGGTACTGGAAATGCAGAGTAGCTAATGTGGGGTCCACCTCAAATATTATAAAAGCAAGAAATGGTTGTTGGCCGCCCTCGTGGGCGGCCAACATTTTGGTCTAACAATTTGGCGTTGCACCGAATTGTTTGAAATATGGTTATTTAAATATATATAATTTAATTACAAATATGACCTTGCATACTTCTATAAATAGAGTCTTACTTTATTCTTTAAATTCATTTTCAGTGAGATTTATTCCTGTGAGATCTATTCCTGAGATCTATTCTGAGAGATCTAATTCAAGAGATCCAATATGTAAGATCTAACTAAGGGTGAAGTAATACAAGAGTGTTGCCTCCCGTGGACGTAGGTAATTTGCCGAACCACGTTAAATTTGTTGTCTTATTTTTTCTTTCATTCTTTACCACGATTCCGCACAACAAACTTGTATCAAAGCCAAGGTAAAGATTTCAAAGAAAAACAGACACTCTGTCAAATTTTTCGAGACTGCGTCAAAATTTTGAGATTCTGTAAACGTGATCGGAACTGTTTTCTGATCACCTGTGGAGGTAGCTCTTGTTTCCAGGAGTTCGACGTAACTAACAAAGTTTGATATTTGTATTTTGCAAATTTTTTTTGCCACACACTGTTCATCTCTGACCCTGTTCATCACAGACACTGTTTAGCCCGATACTATTCTGACCCGGATCCGACCCAAATTCGGCACTGTTTATCTCCGGCCCAGCCCACTCAGTCAGCACTGTTCATCCTCCGGTCCAGTCCACTAGACCCGCTCTGTTCACCCGACCCAACCGTTTTGGCCCGACACTGTTCATAAGGTCCAGCTCGCACTTAACCATTTCAGCCCGATACTGTTCGTAAGGCCCTCCAGCCCCTTTTAAGCTCGATACTATTCATCTGACACAGCCCGATACTGTATATCCGGTCCGATTTTGTTTATCCTGGTCTGACACTGTTCATCCGTATCATTTTTAGTCTGATTTCAGCAAAGTCAGACTCGTTTCCACCATTTTCGACCGTTCCGGACGCAACCGTGCAATCAGTTTCTGAAGATTCAACTCCTAAGTTATTGATATAGCTTAGTTTGGAGTTGTTTATCAATTTTTCAAGCACTTTTCGACGTCATACATATATTCGATCTTAATGGCGGAGGAAATCTCAACCACAAGTAGACCTTGGCAAAGACCTTCATCACGTCAACGTCTTGCAAAAGATGAATGTGCCTATTGTCACCAAAAAGGGCACTGTAAGAAAGATTGTCCAAATAAGGGCAAGACAGATGCAAATGTGGCACAGAAGGCTACAGAAAATTCTGCATTCTCAGTTTCATCTATAGAAAATCAGTCTGATAGATGGATATTAGTTTCCGGATGTTCCAATCATATGTGTCCGAATCGAAGTTGGTTCTCAAAATTGAATGAGTTCGATGGAGGAGTCGTGCTTATGGGCAACAACAATACCTGTCAAACAAAGGGTATTGGGATTATACGCCTTAAGATGCATGACGGTACAACAAGACGACTCACGGATGTCAGATATGTCCCAGATCTGAAGAAAAATCTGATATCACTAGGAGTCCTTGATTCCAGCGGTTACAAGGTAACTATTGAAGGTGGAGTCCTGAAGGTTGTACGTAGAACACTTTTGGCCATGAAGGGTACTCAGAAAGGAAATCTTTATTTCCTTGATGGACACACAGTAATCGAAAGTGTCTCAGCTTACACCAGTTCTAATGATGATTCATCGGACACTTCCCCGACTTTGGCACATGCAGCTCGGACATGTTGGCGAGAAGGCTCTTCAAACCTTGATAAAACAAGGTTCTCTGAAAGGTGCCAAGACCAAGAAACTTGACTTCTGCGAGCACTGTATCTTAGGCAAGCAAACGAGAGTCAAGTTTGGAACTGCAATCCATCGCACAAAAGGAACATTGGATTATGTTCATACCGACGTTTGGGGACCCTCTCAAAATGCTTAATTGGGAGGTAAACGTTGGTTTGTTACTTTCATTGATGATTTCTCACGCTATGTTTGGGTTTATACCATGAAGCATAAAAATGAAGTGCTAGATATCTTTCTTAGATGGAAGAAAATGGTAGAAACCCAAACAGGAAGGAAGATCAAGAGACTCAGATATGATAATGGAGGAAAATACAAGTCAGACCCATTTCAGAAAATTTGTGAGAATGAAGAGATAGTCAGACATTTCACAGTCCCAGGCACGCCACAACAAAACGGTGTTGCTGAACGCATGAATCGTACTTTGGTAGATAAAGTTCGCTGCATGTTATCTCATTCTGGACTGAGCAAGACATTTTGGGCTGAAGCTTTGTCATATGCCTCTTATATCATCAATAGACTTCCGGCAACAACACTCGATGGCAAAACTCCCAAGGAGGTATGGTCTGGACAACCCGTTTCCGATTATAATTCTCTGCACATTTTTGGATGCACTGCATATTTTCATGTGAAGGAATCCAAACTGGATCCTAGGTCCAAGAAAGCAATTTTCATGGGCTTTAGTGAAGGAGTTAAGGCTTTCCGACTATGGAACCCTGAGTCAAAGAAGATTGTACTAAGTCGCAATGTAACTTTTGACGAATCTGTGATGTTAAAGCATACAGTTTCTGATAAAGAAAATCAAGATCCAAATTTGCCTCAGCAGGTGGAGTTAGATATTTCAGTAACTCCTGGCAAGTCAGCAGATATATCCAACCATCCTGAAGAACACGATGAGGAAATCTTAGTTGAGGTGGAGGCTTCAGGACCAGACATCAGTCAACAACCAGAATCAATTGCCACCAGTCGACCAAGAAGAGAAATCCGCAAACCTACTCGGTACACTGACATGGTTGCATATGCATTTTCAGTAACCGGAGATGATATTCCATACAATTATAAAGATGTTATTCAAAGTATGGAAAGTGATAAATGGAAAATGGCAATGCATGAGGAGATGACATCACTCCATCAGAATCAGACTTGGAAGTTGGTTCCACTTCCGAAAGGAAAGAAACCAATTGGCTGCAAATGGGTTTTCGCTAAGAAGGAAGGCTCTCCCAGCACAGATAGTATCCGATACAAAGCCAGACTGGTAGCAAAAGGCTATGCTCAAAGGGAAGGAATTGACTACAATGAGGTATTCTCACCTGTTGTTAAGCATTCGTCAATTCGAATATTATTGGCTTTGGTTGCACAGTTTGATCTCGAGTTAGCCCAACTCGATGTCAAAACTGCTTTTCTGCATGGTAATTTGGAAGATGAGATATATATGTCTCAACCAGAAGGATTCAAAGTACCAGGAAAAGAGAATTGGGCTTGCAAGTTGAACAAGTCATTGTATGGCTTGAAGCAGTCACCGAGACAGTGGTACAAACGATTTGACAGCTTCTTCCAAGGGTAGAAATATATCCGGAGTCAGTTTGATCATTGTGTCTACTATCGCAAACTTGAAGATGGTACATTTATCTACTTGCTTTTATATGTAGATGATATGTTAATCGCATCTAAAAGCAAGGTGGAGATCAACAAGCTAAAGGCTCAATTGAGCTCAAAGTTTGAAATGAAGGATCTTGGAGAGGCCAGAAAAATTCTCGGGATGGAGATAACTCGAGACAGGGCCAATGACACAATCTGTTTGACTCAGACTCAGTATTTGAAGAAAGTTCTTCAAACTTTTGGCATTGACAATGACATAAAACCTGTGAGCACACCATTGGCACCACAGTTCAAGCTAAGTTCATCAATGTTACCAAATTCCGAAGATCAGAAGAAGCAAATGAAAAACATTCCATATGCAAATGCAGTTGGTGCCTTGATGTATGCTATAGTGTGTACCAGACCTGACATTTCACATGCTGTAAGTATGGTAATTCGTTACATGCACAACCCCGATAAAGGCCACTGGCAAGCAGTGAAGTGGATTCTACGGTATATTCATGGTACTATGGATATTGGTTTAAAGTTCGAGAGAGATACGAAAAGTTGGAAGCATCTAGTCAGATATGTGGATTCGGACTATGATGGAGATCTTGACAAGCGCAGATCTACTACTGGTTATGTTTTCACTATGGCAAGAGGACCAGTGAGTTGGAGATCAACACTACAGTCAACAGTTGCTTTGTCTACTACAGAGGCAGAGTACATGGCAGTAACGGAAGCTTTCAAGGAAGCAATCTGGCTTCATGGATTGACTAAAGACTTGGGAATTGTGCAGAAGAATGTTGAAGTTTTCTGCGACAGCCAGAGTGCCATTTGTTTGGCAAAGAACCAAGTTCATCACAATCGAACGAAGCATATTGATGTTCGTTTTCATTTTGTTCGAGAAATAGTAGAAGAATGGAGTATTCTTCTGCAAAAGATCAAGACTGCAGATAACCCCGTAGATATGCTTACAAAGGTGGTTACAGGGATCAAGTTCCAACATTGTTTGGACTTGATCAACATCTCACGAGCTTGGAGTGCCTAAGGGCACTAATGGAGGCAACAACAGTATTTTAAAGGAAGCTTGCTATCTGTAGAGAGATTGCATGTGTGGAGGAGCCTTGTTCCACATGAGGTGGAGGTAGAGATGTGGGGGTCCACCTCAAATATTATAAAAGCAAGAGGTGGTTGTTGGCCGCCCACGAGGGCGGCCAACATTTTGGTCTAACAATTCGGTGTTGCTCCGAATTGTTTGAAATATGGTTATTTAAATATATATATTTTAATTATGAAAATGACCCTGCATACTCCTATAAATAGAGTCTTACTTCATTCTTCAAATTCATGTTCAGTGAGATCTATTCCTGTGAGATCTATTCCTGAGATCTATTCTGAGAGATCTAATTCAAGAGATCCAATCTGTAAGATCTACCTAAGGGTGAAGTAATACAAGAGTGTTGTCTCCCGTGGACGTAGGTAATTTGCCGAACCACGTTAAATTTGTTGTCTTATTTTTTCTTTCATGCTTTACCACGATTCCGCACAACACCTAATTAAGGAAGATGACAGTTACCTCATCAGCATTGTAAACATGAATCCAAAAAGTATAATAATTGCGCTAAACATCAATGTTTCATAAAAAATGTATGATACCAGCAACGCAACAAGAAAGTGTTTAACAACAAAGGGATTGTGTCAACTCCAGCATCTATTTCCCAACCCTCATTATCTCATCCTAACAACACCCAACAATGTATATATTTATATGTTCCTCTCCTTCTACTAATAATGCACTTGAACTAGTTTATCCAAAACTAATTAACATCAATTAATGTATTTCAGGGAGATATTGATGGATTGTTCGTTGTCGAGCTTTCTTTCCTCACGCGTTTGCTAACTTACATCATAATTTTAGGTTTGCTTAAGCAACACTTAAGCCTCTTTTGTGCTATTGCCTTTTAATTTGGTACTTAACTTGAACATCACTGTTGCATAGGAATTGTAGTGGGCTTTATTTTCTTGATCTTGAAGTACTTAGAATCCAGTAAAGAAAGGGAAGCAAGTGTAGAAGAAGCGCCAGTGACTGAAAGTGATCCACTAGTAGTGCCACTTGAAAAGAGTGTTGCACTTAACTATGGAACAAATGAAGATGATACAGAGTCAGGAATGTTAAGTTCTTCAGAGGACTTGTATGATGGGAAGATATGTGTAATTTGCTGTGATGAACAACGCAATTGCTTCTTTGTTCCTTGTGGGCATTATGCCACTTGCTACCAATGTGCTCAAATGTATACTTTTTAATTGAAAAATATTTTATGTACGCTGGATGTGAACACTATTTCTTTACGCTGACAACCAATACCTATGAATATTTTAAAAATGCGCGTGTATTGCGCAATATCCTAACATCCAAGGGAGGCTAGGCGCCAGCATTAAAAAATAACGTTAGCACTCAATGTACATTTAACATTACTATTTTTAATTAAAACACAAAAGACATGAAAAATTATCTAATAAGTTTAATTCTTACTCTCATGTGGGTGTCTGATAATTAAGAGTGGATTAATTTGCAGAATTGTGCATGGGAAGACAAGGTGTGTCCGATATGTAGAAGATTCATTCACAAGGTTAGAAGATTGTTCATCGCTTAAAAAGAGTTGGAAGTGCTTGCCTAGAATCTCTGTTATTCTAATGTGAGAAGAGAGTAAAGTATGAAGTTAAATTTTATTCAGTGGCAACTGGAATCAGATTCAAGCTCCACTTTGCGATAATGCCCTGAATCTCAGGCAATCTTCAACCCAGATCTGAATCCAGCCACCATATTCGTTAGAGAATTGCTATTCCAAGTAGATATATTATTATATTTATTTGATTATGTACTAAATACATTAAATTAATAAATAAACACACAATATATTCAAGGGCATAATATTTTAGTGGCTGTTGTAGTTGTAGGTTTTGTATTTTTTTATTTATTTTTTCAAGATATAGAATTTTATTAAAAACTAGGGCAGAAAGCTTAGATTATTGAATCATAGTTCGGCCAAGTAGGCATGAAACTAGATAGGACATTTGAAAACTGCTTGACAATAGCATATCTTGGGAGTGTGAGATTTTTCATCCAAGTCATTACCACAACCATATACCTCTGGCCTTATTCAATTAAGGGACTTTAATTATGTAACATTTATTCCTTTTTTATTTTTATTTTTTTTATTTGTTACTTTAGGTGGTGCCTTTGGGCCAACTAACACAAACAAAAGAGACTTTTACATGGAACAAGCACTACTGAAAGGATACGGTGATATCTCACGTGCAACACCACCTTATAACCTGTGTGAACTTGAGATATCATAAATAGAAGTTTTTCTTCTTACACTACGCCAAACCGATTGGTAGATGATAAGTGGATTCACTACGGTGGTTGGTTGACACTGGTTATAACCTCTAGGGGAAGCTACAGACAGTAAAACATAAATCTATAAAAATTAAGAGTCCAATAAAAATCATTTGGCGGAATGCATGCTTTGTCCCAATAATATATATACATATATAGCCAAGAAAATTAAGGGAAATGAGTGCGAGTTTAGAACATGGAATATTTGTTGGCAGAGGTAAAGATACTGAATAATAGCACTTTTGATATAATTAATTTGGCTGTTGAAGTCAAACTTGGCCTGATAGAGTTTAGATATGATAGTACTGATCGAATGATTTAATGTATTATGAGAACAAGCATATCTTACTTTCTTCTTTTTCTTTTTTTTTTTTTTTTTTTTTTTTCAATTTCATGATTTTGTCTTTCAAAATGAAACATACCCTTCCCTGGCCAACTCTTTAAAGCTTTATTATTTTTATTTTTATATATAAGTCTGAATAGGATTAATGAAAAGATAATCATCATCATCATCATCATTTTCACCTTCCAGAAGATCTGGGCTACCTCCTATGGCGGATTTGTTCACATGGGTCCTCTTGTTTTAAGATCACATTGCAACACAAATCGAAAATGGGTATTACATGATGGATATTATATTGAAGAAATTGACGTGTTCTAGATCTGCCAATCACAGGACGGCCTTGTAATTCAAACGTCAACGATTCCCTGTCAAAGTTTGCAAAAACTTGAATTGAGTTTACAGGGTACCAGTGGCCGCGGGATGAAATAGATTGATGATGTATGATTTTGGCTAATAATATAGAAAAAATTAGAGTTAGTGAATGGGCTTGGTTATATTTTTTGGCATTGAGGCACGGTAATATATAACTTTTTTATTTATTATTTTCGGGCTTGGGACCGACATTGAAAAGTAGTATATTGATGGCTGAGTCAAAAAATGTTAGTTTTTATTATATAAGAAAACTACATAAAAAAAAATCATGAACATATGTATGGAATGAAAAATGTGTATGGTACTGTATAATTTCTATAACTTATTTAAAACAACATGAAAAAGTATACCAAGGAGTTATTTTGCTGATAAAAAAGGAGTTAAAAATTATTGTAAAAAAATTAAATAACAATATTTTATTAAATTAAGAAGTATAAATGTGTGATACCTATTATAGTTTATTTTTTGTATAATGTTCATTATGATATTTGATCAGTGCATACTAATAAAATATCTTTGTAAACGATATTCCTAGTGTAAGTTTTGTCGTTACGAGGAATAGTTCTATTTTTTATAGAAAATTTTGTTGTATTTCTAATAACTCCTTTTGATAGAGCTATATATAATTGTCCATGACTGAATTTATGTTTAGGAAGATATATACCTATATTAGGTATTAATGTTTGTCCTTGTTATTTGTTAATTGTTAATAGAAAAACTAATTTCATGGAGAATTATTTTTGAATAAGGTTAAAAGACATGTTAACAATTTCAGAAGGTTTCAGAAGTATCTGTGAAATACATACTTTAATTAATTAAACTGGGCAGAGATCTGGTGGCGACATAGGTGAACCTTCCTAGTGGGCTCTTTCGCTCTCTTTCTCTATAGCTCGCCTCTCTTCATCTCTCCCGAATCTTCTTACTCTCTCTTTCCCATTTCCACTTCTTGCTTGTTACAACACCTCCATCAAATTATTTTATTTGATTGGGTACGGTTTTTTGTAATATTTTTTTATGGTTTTTGTAACTTGTGTAAAATATTTTTGTTTTGAAGAGTTGTATAAATTATTTGGATCAAATGATTAATTCGATTCTATTTCTCATGTATGTTGTAGACGCTTGGTGTCGACGTCAAAGTGTGCAACATTGCGAAGACCTCTCCGATAAGAATCAAATATATAATAATTTGATTTGTTATTTAGATTATTTTATTAGCAATTGGCCACGTTAAAAACAAGTTTTAACGTAATTATACCATAACATAAAAATAAAATTTAAATCATGAAGTTAAATTGTTTAAATACTGAGAGAGATGTTTTCAAATTGAATATTAATTTTTATAATAGTTTTTCTTGGTTTTGCTTTAAATTTTCATTTGTGTAAAGTATAAATATTATAGTATAGGGTTTAGGGTTTAGGGTTTAAGGTTTAGTATTATAGTATAATTTATTGAGTAAAATTATAGTATAATAATTTTTTAAGTATTAATATTATAGTTTAGACATAAATTTTATATGTTACTAGTGGAAGGCATGTGCTTTGCACGTGAAGATGTTAGAAATATATTGCATTTGAATATATACCCCAAATGAATTTAATTAAAACAAAATTTGATGAGTTCAATTAAAAAAATTGTGCATCATAATCAACATATAAAAATTTGCGCATCATATATATATGTATGTATGTATGATATGAAAATCAAATTATCGAATATATTTAAATAATTGTTAAGTCATTGAAAATAAAAAATAGCTCACATATGAAATTAATTATCTATCACTTATGTATGGTCATGCGCTTCTATTTGTATATAATTAGTTTTGTTTCAAGTTACTGGAAAATACTTTATATGTTAACAATTAGTTCAATTACTTGCTTTTACTATCATATAATTAATTCTATTTGTAGCGCTTATTTTTCTTTCAGAAAAGATTTTGCCTCCTTGACTAATTCGTTTAAAGTGGTTCGTGATTATACTATTCAATCTTTGGGAAGGTCAAAGGTTAATTACATTTCTTCTTAATTGTTACTTTGTTGAAATCTTAGGCTTATATTTCATGCTTAGTTTGAGGGAATGACGATTGTATTTTGTTTGTTACGTCCAGATGACAGATAGGTTTGTTTCTATAAAATTTTATAGTTTTGGTTCTGTAATACATGGTTCGCGAGGTGCATCATACGATAGACTGCCAGTCGGGGTTCTGAGAGTCATATTAGGCATTGGTCTTGAAGAATTTGAAGGGGTTATTCGAGGTGCACTATGATTTCAATTTGTGCAACGATCAATGTCACCTATAAATATCCTTTATTTTTTGGCGATAAGGATTTCAATTATGTGGTGGTTCCGATTAAAACTGAGCAAACGCTAAGGGATATTTTTTTCATGTTGCAAGAGCTCCCACCTCCTAATAATATGGAGCTGTATGTAGAAGTTGTTGGTGGAAATCCAACCCAAGGTCGTCAAACGGAGAGTTGCCGAAGCCACGTGAATTTTGGCAGTCATAGTGCACGGAGATCAATGTAGAACATTGGTCCAAGTACAACTTCACTTATTGATGCTGCAATCGAATACATGACCAATGATTCCGAAGATGTTACTCCTTCCAATGTACATTTGTCTGATGATGATTTCAATTATGAAGATGACAATGCCCACCTCGACGAAGACAATGATGATGATGATGGATATGAGATGTCTAATTTTGTTGATATGCGTGATACTTTGTTGAGGGTAATTGAACATGATGGGTCTATGTATGCATCATCACTACGAGAAGATGGCAATGGGGTAAGCATTGAGGAAACCGAGTTATAAGACACTGAGTTGCATAGTATGTGGGATACACCACAACCTACCATGACAAGTTTTGAGACTCCATCACCGAATTTCATGGAACTTAATTGTCTAGCTATGACCCCATTATCAAACGACCATGATAACATATCTATGGGGTGGAACTAGTCACAAGATCTTTGCAAAGGACTCACATTTCCTAGTAAGGAAGACTTGTGACATAGAGTAAAACGATGTCGTATAGCCAAGCAACAAGAATATGTCGTGGTCAATTTAAAACCCAACTTCTGGTCAATTAGGTGTAAGAAATGGAAAAACGATTGCTAGTAGAGGCTAAGGGATTCTAAATGCAAGAAATCGGGGTTGTTTGAGATCACAAAGCGTCCGTTCCCACACACATGTGTTTTCCCCCAAATGTCGCAAGATCATAGACAATTGGATTTAAAACTAATATTCCGCGAGATATTTGATATTGTAAAGTGAGATCCTTCTATTTCTGTGTCGGCGCTACATTAAGTAATTACAAATAATTACAAATATGATGTGCATTACAGAAAAGTGTGGCATGCAAAAAAGAAGGTGACGGAGAAGATATTTGGTGATTGGGAGGGATCGTATGGTAACGCCCTAGAAATCATTTCATTTAGCCCATAACCCAATTGCATGTTGCCCAAACTCTACTTGTTGCCTTGATGTGTTTGGTGTTTGGTTGATGTTTGTTATGTTGTATTTATGTGTTAATTTTATGATAACATTATGTTAGTGTGTCAAATGGACTTGGGAATATTAGAAATGAGTCCGGAGCGCGTTTTTACATAGAAAACATCTATCTAAACGTGAAAATCCGATGTGTATCGAGCGCTCCATGGACATTTTTCCTAGAAAATTTGAATTTTGACAGTTTTGAGTTGTGGGCCTAAAATTATTTCTAGTTAAGCAACCAACACGAAATTTTTGGCTCATTTGCATGTTTTGGAGTTGGAGCAAAGGGGAGGAGGGTGGAGAGGAGAAAAGTTTGGTTCTTGGCGATTTCTTACTCAAATATCACCCAAAGTAAGTCTAAATCCTCATTTTCTTCCTAGAATCTCTTTTTGGTTGTGTGAATTAGCTAGATTTTTATCTAAGGGTTGGTGAACCACATATTTGTGGTGCCCTAGACCTAAGGTTGACTAATTTTCACCTATTTTGGCTTGTTTATGGTGAAATCAACTCTCTTAGACCTAGATATACACTTGAAAATCATTTCTCAAACAGTCCATCCCGTTTTTTATGGTGCTTGAAGTTAGGGTTTCATGTGAAACTCATATGAGAGACTTGTAGGCTAGTGATTTGGGTTCCTTGGTAGATTTGAAACCCAATGACGCCATTTTCCCCAATTTCGAACAAGAAATTGGTAGATCTAGCGTAAAAACCCAAACCCTAGAACTCAAACTAAGGGATTTCGGTTGGGCTTGCATGCCAACTATATGGATAAGTAGCGGATCCTAGTTGATTGATGGTGGTGTTCAGTATTTTTATCCATCGAAAACCCTAGTTGTAGTGTAAAATCGGCATAGGGCTTGATTTTGGAAATTTTGCCCAAATTGGGGCTTTTGATTTAAACCAAGTCAATTGATCAAGTTGACTTGGGGATTATCTAATTGGACCTAAATTGAGTGGAATCATGAGTTTATAATATTTGAATCTATTTTAATTTGGTATGACTTAGTGCAATTTGGCTTTATGCCTATTGTAGAGATTTTTTCCCAAATTGAGTCATATGCCATGTTTTGATTTGAATTGAGGAATTGACTTGTTTATAATCAATCTTGCATGGTTTTGAATAGTTTGGACTTGTGTTAAGATTGAATGACCTAGACTAAGTACTTGTCTTAATTTTTGGGAATTAGTCTTATATGTGGAATTGCACGGATGTCGAGGTTGATCATGAGATGAGAAACTCATGATGAGGATTAGATGCACGTGGACTTGTCGAATTAGAAATTGATCATGATTAGTTGTATGGATGATTATGGTAATTGATGTATGTGCATGAATCTATGGTTTTCATGATCTTGTTTTGCATTGGGATTCGTGTAAACTCGTGTGTAGATAGCTCTGCTTGCGTGGCATTGGTTGTGAGTAGTTGTTTGTTTTGTTTATCACTTGTGTTATCTTATTTACTTATACTTGTATGTTGAAAGTCATGAAACATTATTATGGAAATGCATGTCTTTGATGTGTTTTAAATGACATGCACTGATACTTTAGAAGCTTGGTGTCCAAGCTAAGTTCCCTAGGTGTTCCTAGGAGGCTTATGCATGTTGTCAAGCTGACTTCTCTAGAGGTAGATTTGTATGTGGAAGCTCTAGAAGGCTTGGTGGTCCAAGCTAAGTTCCCTAAGTGTTCCTAGGAAACTTGTGCATGTTTGCCAAGCCGACTGGAAATGGACATGCCCCTATTTAGGGAGGATCATGTCACTGACGAATGAATGATCTATATATCAGGAAATGAATGGTTTTGAAATGCATGAAATTGAGAATGCTTATTTTTACTATATGTTTTATGATTCACATGCTCATGAGCATTATTTCATGCATGTGCACTATGACTTTTATTAATATATAATTTATGGCACTACTGAACACTACTCACTGGGCACCGTTGGCTCACACTCTCACTCTCTTTTCAGGTTCTACTGATAAAGGCAAGGGCAAGGGCATAACCTATTCTTGAGAGTTAGCCACTGCAGAAGCTAGGGACATTATGATGTGAGTCTAAGTTTAATTTGTGTGATGGATGTCTTTACATATGTATATGTTTTGCTTATTTTGATACATATGTAATTAATAACACTTGTTAAACTTAGATGGTGAGGGACTTTGGGTATTATGGTTGTGTTGATGTTTATTGGCCATTGGCCTTGGCTTGATGATGATGAGTCTAAGCATGTTGCCTTAGACTATTTTAGGTTTAGGTTGGAGACACCTTTTGATCATGGTTGTATGTTTTATTTGAGGACTGTTATGATCATTATTATTGTCTTATATGCCTTGGGATCATTCTTATTTGGTCTATGTTTACTTGGAAGATCATTTCTATTTGATTCATATGGATGAGTATATTTGATGATTTAGAATTGCTAAGTCTATTAGGTGATTGTTGTGGTTCAAAAAAATAAATAAATTTGGGGACTCTATGTGAGAGTTTGGTTGAGGCTTGTAGGGTCCCAATCATCTTATGAGATGATTTGAGGTGATTGTTGATGCCTACGCCGGGTGACCCACCCCGACACTTCTGCACGCCGATCCATGAGTGATGGCGATCTGGGGTGTAGGGTCGTCACACGTGTAACCCGTTCTCAAAGTGGATGGATGCGTTGAATGCTAGTAATCCAAGTTTGCACGCATTTGTAGATCACTACAAACCTGTCAACAATGGTACTGCCATGTTTTATTGTTCATTTTGGGCTTTTGGTCCCACAATTGAGGGTTTTAAGCATTGTAGGCCTTTCATACAAATAGATGGTACACACTTATCTGAAAAATACCGTGGTAAGTTGCTCATTGCCACGGGAATCGATGCAACTAGTCACATATTTCCTCTCGCATTTGTTATTGTTCATCAAGAAAATACGGGCAATTGGGCATGGTTTCTCAGGAAGCTTCGTTATATGGTGACGAATAGAGAAGACATTTGCCTTGTCAGTGATTGTCACCCTGGCATATTGAGTGTTGTTAAAAAAGTAGAAAATGGTTGGACTGGGCCTGAGGCATATCACAGGTTTTGTTTGAGGCATATGGGTAGTAATTTCAATGATAAGTTTCATAACGAGAAGTTGGTAGATTTGACCAAGGCAGCAAGGTCACAACACCAACCACATAAGTTTGAGACACTAATGCAAAAACTAGAGCACCAGAAAGAGGGTTGCACAAGATGGTTTAGTCTCATTACCCTTCCTAGAGAAAGATGGACAATGACTTATTGTTGAACCAATTATCCTCATGTCCCTTACAAGAGTATGTGTCCCTTATGTGAAAGATATTTTGATGGTTATAAACCACATTCTGTTTATGATAATACTGCATACATGACATATCTAATCCTACTCGAAGGTTTCAAAGAATCAATGATGCATGGTGGACGTGTTATCAAGATCTACATAAAGACCATAATCACTTAAAAATATATATAGTTGTATGATTAGATTGTGTTTAGGTTGTAGAATCTTCACTATCATATGATTTATCAATATGTATGATTCCATGATTTAGTCGAGTTGATTTTTCGATCATTTGCATTGAATCTTCTATATTTGATTTGATCCCAAAACAGTAAGTTTTTAATTGTATTTATTGAGTTTTAAATGAAAAATAAAAACAATTTTTAATTATCCATCAGGATGCTTATACGTCTTATCTGGACGCTAATGTCTTAGCAGCGCCTTCCTGGACTTGGTGAGTCAGGACGCTGATAATACATTAGGACACTGAAAATGTTCAAGGTTGAATTATACTTATTCATCACGACACTCACTTTATCAGTAGCGGCCTCATTTAAGTCAACCTATGAATTTGTCAGGATGCTAATTCTAAATCAACTCGCTTATTGTTTTAAAAAGTTTTTAATTATTTTTAATATCAGGACGCTTACTCATTAGTAGCGCCCTCTTGATTTTAAGTACTTTAAAAACAAGCCAGGACGCTAATTGTGGATTAGCGCCATCACGAAATTTAGTCATTTTAATCATCAAAGTAAGTTAGGACGTTTACGATTAAGTAGCGCCCTCACTTCACAATTCAGCAGGACACTTATCATTCATGAGCACCCTCAAGGAACAAAATGATAAAGTTGTTGTTATGCGTCAGGACGCTAATTCAACACTGTCACTGTTATGACACTTACATTTTTTCAGATTACATTGTGAGAACTGTGCAAAACTTTTCAGAACTTTTGAATCTTTTCAGAATGTTCTAATACTTTATCAGAACATTTCTCTTTCATGAAAAATCTGAAGAATCAAGTGCTATAGCCATAAATTGCACAAAGCTGAATTGATCTGTTTTGGGAAAGAATGTATTCTTTATTTTTGAAATGACTTTGTGCGCCAAAATCACCAAGTCTTTTGCACCATTGTTATTTCTATATATATGTTGCCTTAGAGCATATCAAAAAAATTGATCTATCAATACAAAAATTGAAATCCATTTAAAATGTATTAACAATTTTCACTTGTGTAGAAACTTTTGGAAGTTAGTCTTCTACTTTCTGCTTTTGAACTCACGTTTTTTGAAATACATTAAGTCTTATAGATTAGTTGATCTTCATCTATATCATTTTCAAAAATTTATTGAAGAAGACAAAAGCTTTTTGAACCAGTTTTCAGTCGAACTTCATCATACATATTTTACTGAATCTGTGGTAACATAAGGTATATTCGAAAGCTTTGTAAGTATTACTTTGATTCTAAGTAAAGGGAATCATATCTTACTTTGTATTCAGATATTAGTGATTGGTTAGTCACTGGGCTAGAGCAAGTGTTGCTCAAAGTTGTAACGGTTCTTCTCACACCCGAAAGTTGATAAAAAAATTCTTCCCTCACCCGAAAGTTAAGAAAAGGTTATTCTCACACCCGTAAGTTGAGAAAGTATAACGGTTCTTCTTACACTCATAAGTTGAGAAAGTGTGCCGATTTGGTCTTCACCCATAAAAAGATCCTTAGTGGAGTTTGGGCAAATCCTAATTGAGGAGGTTAGGTAGTGGATGTAGGCGAGGCCGAACCACTATAAATCTTGTGTGCACTGTTCCTTATGCTTTCATTGTGTTTATTTGTTATACTTTATTTAATCTGCTCTCAATATTTCTTACATTTAAAAGAAATGTTAAAATTTGCTAAGTGTCCAATTCACCCCCCCTCTTGGACATATCTGGGCCAACACTTACGATGGCGGGGTGCGGTATGGTAGGATGACTACTAATGTGGGTGGTTAGTCTATGCATTTACTTCTTTGAGTTGTTTGAGCTATTTATTTTTATTGTCTACTATACTAAGATTTTGTGCAATTATCGATTGATTTTTTTCAACTTTCTTTTTTCTTTAGAGTGTTTCAATGGAGTACTGAAGGGGCCTCGATTTTATTCGGTCACAATATTGGTGCAGATGATGTTTTATAAATGTGTTGCAAGGTTCATCGTTAGACGACAAGAAATAGACGAAGCAATTAGTAGAGGAAAAGTTTTCACAGAGTATGTCGCAGAATAAATGAGAAAGTAGGGGCTTAAGGCCGGGAACCACACAATTACCTTGATCAATCGACAACTTGAGACATTTGGGGTTGTTACCGGAATACAAGATGCTTGCATGAACAAAGGGGGAAACAAGCAGGTCGTCCGACTAAAAGATCGTCATTGCAGCTGCGCCAAATGGCAATGTTATGGGATCTCTTGTTCACACGTACAAGCAGCGTGTCGTCATTCTTCCATCGATTATGACCAATACATTGATCATTGGTACCGCCTCGATCAATACCCCAAGTGTTATGAACCTCAGTTTCATCCCATTTCGCACGAATCTTATTGGCCACAGTGTACTATCTCGTATACGGTGATACCTGATTCTGATCTTGCTCATAAATCTGGTCGGTCGAGGTCGTCGCGCATAAGAAACAATATGGATATAAGATAACCCTTTTCAAGGATTAGATGTGGACATTATGGACAGGAAGACCACAACAAGCGGAGTTGTCCTGCCCTCCGTGGAGAGGCTACATAAGTTATTGTTTGCCCACATATAATTCATGTTTTCTAATTTTTGAATCTCATGTATCTTTTGCAATGTAATATGACACTTTTGGATAGACTTTGTCATGTACGAGCTATTGTTTTAATGATTATCACATGCAGTTGTAATGTTTTATTGTATTTATTCTCTCTCATTTTTATCTTTTTGTAATATTTTACCATCTTTGATGCTAATATGTGTTAATTAAACATAATGTTATTTCATCTAGGTTAGATGGATCCAGGTCCTTTAGATCCATCTGTACTGTATTTGCAAGCCCGTCATTGATTTGGTCCCATTTGGGATGGAGAGGTACGCAACTTTTATTTTGATATTTAATCAATTCCTTTTTTACAAAGTTTGTTATTGACAATATAAATTTTATTTTTTTCTTGCAGCCAGTGCAAGAGTTGCATTTTCGATGTAGGGAAGCCATGGTCCATTGCACGCTTCCACTAGACTCACGTATTATTCCATACTTGCAGTGAGCTGGTTTTTATAGGGTAGCACGTGTTGGATTCATTCAATTGGACTGACACTTAATTACTGCCTTCGTTGAGCGTTGGCATCAGGAGACCCATACCTTCCACCTTACAGTTGGATAAACAACTATTACACTCCAAGATGTCTATGTGAAATTGGGGTTGTGGGTCGATGGTTTACCAGTGATGGGATCGACCAACCTTGAATATGGGGATTTATGCGCTGAGTTGCTCGGGTTCATGCTAGTGGGGAAAGATAGACGCGGGGGACGACTGAGTCTAGTCACCCCTGGAGAAAGAGTTCCAAACTTACCTGAAGAAGCGACAGAAATTTAAATACAACAGTATGCACGAGCCTATATTTTGCAGCTGATTGGAGGTGGCTTGTTGTCAGACTAGTCAAACAATCTTGTACACTTATGTGTTCTGCCTCTTTTTGCAGACTTTGATGTGGCTGGTACTTATGCGTGGGGCATTGCAGTGTTAGCATGGATATATTGTCAGATGTGTCGTGTCGTTGACTATGACAAACGAGGTGATTTAGGAGCACTGGTCCTTGTACAATTATGGGCATGAGATAGATATCCATTTTTGGCTTCACAGATACGCAGTGTTCCTCATGAGGATCATGCTGGTTCAGATGCACATCTGTTGCCATTACCACCATTAGCGTATAGATAAATGAATCATTTTCTATTTAAGTCACCTTGTATCTTCCTTTTTAACATTCACCGTTAACATTTATTAATTTGTCGTTAACATTTGCTGTTGGAAACATGCATTGGTAAAGAAAGAGATCCTAACGCATGTGTTGAATAAATATAGAGAGGCCTTGGACGCTAAAGGTTTTCAAAAGGTACAATATTCCAAGCAATTTACATACATGTATTGCTTAATTTTGGTTTTGCATGGTTTCTCAGTTTTGACGATAGGGATGGTGCATGTACAAGTCAGGTGAACTCCATATACCGATTATTTGATTAATGCATTGCCAGATTATTGCAAGCATGGGCGACACATTTGACACATTGTTTCTTTACTAATTTGTTTTGCCACAGTTGAGTTACATTGGCCAGATCGAGTGTTAGGTCAATTTGGCATGAGACAACTGATTCCAGAGCCATGCGACAAGGGTGTTGTCCTTCACAAGTGTGATATGAGGAGCCAATGGGACAGTGATTGGATTCAAAACCACAGATATTATGTTGATGAATGGGAGTGTCGTGCAGAAAACTTGGTAGTTGGTGATGTATATGAAAATAATGTTTCATCACATATGGAGTACAATGACCCATACATTATTTGGTATCGATCAATAACCGGGAGGTATATGACTTAAAGTGACACAACTATTGATTTCTTGGTAAGATAATACATTTTGCAATTAACGTTTTCACATATTACTAAGTTGTAGTTATTTTGTCTAACGTATGACATTTTTTTTATTTAGGTTTGCAACATTGCTAAAGTTAATTTGCGCAGTCAGGTTAATGATATGACTGCACTGACGGACATTGAGGGAATTTCAATGACTACGCTACAAATAGTGTATGTAGATTACATGGTTAGGAGGGACACAACAGAAGGACCATTGTCAGCATACCATCAGAGTCCCAACACTCCTTCCAGTCGAGTAGATCCATTCACGAATGTTCACGCGTCCCCATTGCAGCAGGATCTTCCACTTTTGGCGATGCAAGAACACATATTGAGATTGACCCGACAGTTACTTCATTCGTGGAAAATCCAACGTTGGGTGAAGAAGGTTACCAAAATGTTGACCTTTACTTAGGGAGAAATTGGAATCCAAAGGGAAATTGGATAGGTAGAGGAAAAAGAATGCCCAGGTGAGGGCAAGGGCAAGGCTCAGAAGGTGTATTTATAGCAAATACGGTTATTGAGGCGCATGATGAGCGTGACGACCACGATCGTGAGTATGAGCACATATCATCTATGCCCGTTAGCAATGATCGAACACCACATATTTTGGGACCTTCAGATAATGTTGAGCAGTTGTTCAATAGCTTTTGCAACACTATACAAGAGATCACTTACGGCGCAACAAACGACGTAAATGGCCAATATGTGGGCACTGAGTGACAACTTGTTTTATCATTTTTGTATATGTTTTGATAATGTTGTAGTCAACATGTATTTATACTTGCTAGTTCAATTGAGTGAATTTTTTTCAACAAAATTACGTTGTATATGTTTTGAGAATGTTGTAGTCAACATGTATTTATACTTGCTATTTCAATTCATAAAATGTTTTTCACCATAACTACCTTGTAGATATGTTTTGATAATGTTGTACACAACATGTTGCTTCAAATTATTAATTTTTTCTAAAGATTTTGATTTCTAAAAGGGTGCATGCGAGGGTATTGAGGCTCGCTCAAAGTGGTTCGATAAAAAAAAATCTTATGCTTTGGCCTTGGTGAGGCCGAACAATTTAATTTAATCTTTGATTTTCCTTAATAACTTGAATTTCGGAGGGGGGGTCAAAAATTCACTGGGACATGGGAACGGGGTTCCGTCGCCTCCGAGGGTTCGTGAGAGGGTATTGGGAAGCGCTCAAAGTGGTCTGGTAAAAAAAAACAATGGTTTGGCCTCAGTGAGGCCGAACAGTTTACTAAATCTTTGATTTTTCTTAATAACTTAAATTCTGGAGGGGGGGTCAAAAATTCACCGGGGCATAGGAATGGGGTTTCGTCGCCTCCGGGGGTTCGTGGGAGGATATTGAGATGCGTTCAAAGTGGTCCGTTAAAAGAAACCTCGTGGTTTGGCCTTGGTGAGGCCGAATACTTTACTTTAATCTTCAGTTTTCCTTAATAACTTGAATTCCATAGGGGGGCCGGGGCATGAGAATGAGGTTTCGTTGCCTCTGGGGGTTCATGGGAAGGTATTGGGATGCAATCAAAGTGGTCTATTAAAAAAAAATCGCGTGGTTTAGCATCAGTGAGGCTGAACAGTTTACTACAATATTCAATTTTTCTTAATAACTTAAATTCTGGATATGGGGTCAAAAATTCACCGGGACATGGAAACGGGGTTACATTGTCTCTGAGGGTTCGTGGGAGGATATTGAGACAGGCTCAAAGTGGTATGTTTTAAAAAACCCTCGTGGTTTGGCCTCGGTGAGGCTGGACAATTTATAAAAATCTTAGATTTTTCTTAATAACTTAAATTTCGGAGGAGAGGTAAAATATTCACCGAGGCATGAGAACGGAACCCCGTTCCCTGGGCGGTTCATAAGAAGGTATTGGGCATACTCAAAGTGGTCCGATAAAAAAAAAAATCTTGTGGTCTTGCTCGAATGATTGACACAAGGACATAAAAAAAAAAAGAAAAAATATAGTTGTAAAAAATGCATGACGCATTCTATACAACAATTTTTTTTCTAGGCTTAAAGACGCCTTCTTTATTGGTGCCCCAATGAGCATATCTCGAATCCGCATGGCACCATCGTATCTATTGACTAGGCTTTTATTGGTCAAATTATGATAAATGAGTCATTATTTTAAATTTAGTGACATTCATAAATTTTTTTATATTTTTTATGACAATCATGTCAAAAGCCCCCTTCTTCGTTGTGAAACTGCCGCGTTGCTGACAAGGATGAATCATCTGGTTTGCTTTACACCCTCACATTTTTTAGCATGCGTGACATTAGAATGAATTAAAACTTAATATTATGGCAACATTACTCGTATTTTGTACTGCAGAGAGTAAAAAAAGCAATAAATAAAGTGAAGGCATTTCTCTTTATGTGAAAGTAAACTTAATAGAATGAATTAAAACTTAATATTATATTAGTCTTCTGATGTTATCAGAATTTACAGCAGCCAACATTGACGAACCTTTATTTTATAGAATCGAGAAATTGGGATATTTGTCTTAAAAAAATTGTTATAAAGAAAAATAAATATATCGTACACTTTTCTTACCTTCTCGATAAAAATCATAACTTGGATCTTAAGCCCAAAAGTCTCTGTCCCGGTCCACATGCAGGTGGGCCCGACACAACCCCAGCCACTCTCCTTTTAAAATTTTCATCAGAGAAACGACTCGTGGGCCCACCTTCGCATATTTGTCAAAAGCTCTCTAGAAAACCTAAACGACCCGTAAATCACACTTTCACAAACCTTCTCAACGCTCTCTTGACACGTGTAACTAAAACCCCCAACCAACCATATCGAACTAGCCCTCAAAATCAACCCCCGTGAGCACAGGATCTCCCATTCCTTCTAGAAACGGCCCTTCTTTGTTATAACTTATAATTAGCGTGTAAGTTTCAACTCTATGATGCAACCGATGACGCGGCCACTTAAAGAACTTTCAATGTGAAAATCACAAGCCCCCTTGACTTCCCCAACCCACTTTTAAGATTTACTTCACGACCAAGTGGTTGACCCGAAACAACTTATATATTTTGTTTGATCGATCAAACCCACAAAATAAAGAACGCATCCAAATCTCACCATGGAAGTAATCTCAATTTACTTCATCATCTTCTTCGTCATCGTAACCTTATTTCTCTCCAAAAAACTATTCTTCTCCAAGAATCACCATCAGAAAAAAAATCTACCACCAAGCCCTCCTTCACTACCAGTAATCGGCCATCTTCACCTCTTGAAGAAACCCCTCCACAGAACCCTAGCCGCGATCTCCAACCGGTTCGGACCGGTGGTTTTCCTCCGGTTTGGATCGCGACCGGTGGTCATCGTCTCATCTCCGTCCGTCGCAGAAGAATGCTTCACGAAGAACGACATCATCTTCGCGAACCGTCCTCGCTTACTCGCCGGAAAACACATGGGTTACAATTACACCACGCTCATCTGGGCACCGTACGGCGACCACTGGAGGAATCTGAGAAGAATCTCGGCCATTGAGATCCTGTCCGCGTCTCGCATCCAGATGTTCTCCGCCGTCCGATCGAACGAGGTCAGGTTCCTGATCAAACGACTGTTCAGGAATTCGACGACGGCGGTCGAGATGAAATCGGTGTTCTCGGAATTGACTTTGAATGTGATGATGACGATGATTGCTGGAAAGAGGTATTTCGGAGAGAATGTTGAGGATTTGGAGGAAGCGAAGAGATTTACGGATATTGTAGCGGAGATTCTGAAGCTCAGTGGTGCTTCGAACTCTGCTGATTTCTTGCCTGTTTTGAAGTGGATTAAAGGGATGGATAAGAAGTTTTTGAAATTGAGACAAAAAAGAGACGATTTCTTGCAGGGATTGATCGAAGAGCATCGGAGAAGGGATCAGAAATGCGATTCTGATGCTGATGCTGAGAAGAAGGAGAAGAAGAAGACGTTGATCGATGTGTTGTTGTCTCTGCAAGAAACAGAGCCGGAGTACTATTCGGACCAGATGATTCGGGGCACCTTGGCGGTAAGAACCGTGAAACCGACTTCTCTGAAAAAAATAAAAATAAAAAAATAATTAAAGATTGGGTTATCTAATTGAGATCTTAGTTGGGAAAATGTTTTTTATTATTTTACTTCTGGGCTTTGATTTGGGCTCATTGACCAATAAGAGTATGCCAGTGTCATCTAATTAGTCCTATTTCTGTTACTTAATTGGCCAGTAAATATTGGAATTAGATTAGGCTGTCGGGCATTCTACGCGGGACCAGCCGCGGTTTTCGTGGAATGGTTGAGTGTCGCCTAAAAAAGTAATTTTAAACCAAACCCTAAAAAGTTATTTTTAAACCAAAAAAATACTGTAATTAATGTATGTTTTTCTTTTTTTTACTGTAATTTGTTTATTTATAAAGAAAAGTGATTTAGGGTTGCAAGCGTGTAGAAGTGTTAGAAACGCAGGGCATAGTTAGACACTTAAAAAGTAAAAACTATCCTGAAGTAAATGGGGGGTGATTTTAGCGGGGGTGATTTTAGCGGCCACCTTTAGTTTTTTTTTTTTTCCTAAAAGTAAAGGATTCTTTGTTATCTAAAAACAAGGGGATCATAATCAATTATTCCAAAGGTGGTTTGATTAATTTTGAATAGGGATTTATCAATTAATATCACTTCTTTCTTCTTCTACAATTAGATTTTAAGAGTTGGTTTGGGAATCCTTTTGTTTCAGGTGTTGCTGGCAGCAGGAACAGACACTTCAGCTGGAACAATGGAATGGGTAATGGCGCTTCTACTAAACAATCCCCATGTCCTCAAGAAAGCCCAACAAGAAATCGACGCCAACGTCGAACAAGGTCGTCTCCTCCAAGAATCCGATGTCTCCAAGCTCCCTTATCTCCACTGCATCATCAGCGAGACGCTTCGGATATATCCTGTAGGGCCATTGCTGGTGCCTCATGAAGCTTCTCAAGACTGCACTGTAGGAGGTTATAGTGTACCTCGTGGCACAATGCTGCTTGTGAACTTATGGGCAATACACAATGACCCTAAAGTTTGGGACGAGCCCACAAAGTTCATACCGGAGAGGTTCGAAGGGCACGAAGGGACCCGAGACGGGTACAAATTGATGCCTTTTGGGTCAGGAAGAAGGAGCTGCCCTGGTGAAGGGTTGGCAATGCGGGTGATGGCTTTGGTGCTTGGTACGTTGATTCAGTGTTTCGACTGGGAGAGGGTTGGAGAAGAAAAGGTGGACATGACCGAAGCGCCTGGGCTTACTATGCCCATGGCTTGCCCATTGCAAGCTAAGTGCAAGCCTCGTTCAACCATGCTCAATTGCCTCTCCCACCTTTGATCATCTCATGAATGATCTATGTATCTATATATATATTTTTTGATGTACCCTGCAGGCCTTGTGCCATTTTTTTTTCTTTTCCTGTTTTTTTTATTTCCTTTGAAAGAGCCTCTGTTTTACTCTGTTCATTATAATTATCTCAAATTCATACATGATGCATTGTTATAATATTTATTTTATTTTAAAGTTATAGCAAGAGGATAAAGCTTTACTTTGTATAAAAGTGACACAACTCAATTTACCAAAATAACGAGACTGAAGTGAAAATATTGGACTAACGACCTGTAAAGAGGAAAGAAGATCAGCTATCACTAGGGACTTTGGTGTAGTATTTGTTAGATATGGTGTGGCTTGGTCTAATTATTGAATAATTATTATTTGTGTACGGTTTTTTTGTATATTAATTTTTTAGTCTAAATTAAAAACTTTTTTATTTGTGTTAAAATTAATTTAAATACTTAGTATTACATAAACTTTCATTGTGTGATAGGTCTCTGTGAGAATTTAAAATTTATATGAAAGCGCTTTTGGGAGTTGAAAAAATTTATTTTAGATCTATTTTAGATCTTATTTGTATTTTTTTGTTAATGAATTGATTCTTTATCTCATGTTAAGGAATGTATACATTTATAGAACTATTTAAATTTGTGTGTTTTTACTTTGATTTATTTTTTTATTTGTTTGAATCGTTTGATTGTTTAGGATTGTGTGTTTATTATTTGATTATCACTTTTACTGTGCATAATAAATTAGTATCAAGCTAGTACGGTTACCCGGTGTTGCTGTTGGATCGTGATTGAAGTCATTGACTGCGGTAAAAGAACCGGTACTGACGCGTGCGTATTTTGTTTGACGTTCCGTTTCGTTGTAGGTCGCGGTTAAATCGTTGAGAGAGGTAGAAAAATAAGTATGGCGCTGTGTTCTTTTGCTTGGCTGAACAAGAATCCATAAGCAAAGAGGGCGTTTTGTTATTCAGTGCGGTAATTGACTTTTGGATTTGCGTGAAATTCAAATTCAATTGTCAAAGTATGGTGAGTAAAATTGCGTATGTATCGAATGTAAAATTTAAGGTGGAGAAATTTGACAGTAAAAATGATTTTGGCATATGACAAGTGCAAATTTAAGATATCTTGATACAACAACGTTTACACAAGGCTTTGAAGGGTTTAAGTACAAAATCAATAAATATGTCAGATGAAGATTAGACAAAGTTTGATCTACAAGCATACAGTACTATTAGACTTTGTTTAACAAGGAAGATCATAAATAGTGTCAGACATGAGAAATTTTTGGTGTTACTCTGGTCTAAGTTGAAAAGTCTGTATATGATTAAGTCTCTCACAAATAAATTGTATATGAAGAAAAAGTTGTACATATTTCGGATGAAAGAAGATACAACTATGAATGAACACCTTAATGAATTTAATGGAATAGTTGTCGATCTGTTAAATATTAGTCAAAAGGCGGATGATGAAGATAAAACTCTACTCCTTATTTGTTCGCTCCCTGAGTCATATGAGCGTATGGCCACTACTTTGCTTTATAGAAATGAGAGTCTTAATTTTGATGATGTTTTGGCTATACCTCTTGCGAATGAGATAAAGAAGAAGTCTCTAGTTAGTGATCCTCAGGCGGAGGGTATGGTGAGTATGGTAGATCTTGATTCAAATCAAGAGGAAAATCTTCAAAAAGGTGAAATTTGTCAAAAGATGAATGTGCATTTTGTCACCAGAAAGGGAATTGGAAGAAGGATTGTCCGAAGATACAAAAGAAAAGTAATGTCAATACGAATGTTGCACTGTTGAGGATGATACAAGTTTTGATTATGTTCTAAGTTGTTCATCATTAATATGTCGATCTGATGAATGAGTCTTGGATTCAGGTTGTACTTATTATATGTGTCCTAACAAAGATTGGTTTTCCAGTCTTGAGGAGTGTTATAGTGGTTCAGTTTTATGGGTACCTGTAAAACCAAAGGGATAGGTACAATCAAGTTGAAGTTGCATGATGGAACAGTCAGAGATTTGACAGAAGTACGGTATGTGCTAGATTTGAAGAAGAATGTCATATCCGTGGTGCTTTGGAATCTAAGGGCTTCAAAGTCACTATTGAAGCTGGTGTTCTGAAGATTGTGCTAGATACATTGGTGGTGATAAAAGGAATTAGGAAAAATAACTTGTACTTTTTGCATAGGAGTACAATTTTAGGTTGAGCTGGCACAGTTGATAAGGTTCTTGCTCGTAAGTCTCTACAACATTTAGAGTTAGTTACGAATAGGAGAAATGAAGGCAATATTTGGCGATTTGTCCATTTTGCAGATATGGTAGCAGGTGCATTCCCAGTTGTTGCAAATGGTATAAGTAGTATGACATACAACTTATAAGGATGCGATTTGAAGCTGAGTGCCTTTGGGCACATGTGGAGATGAGAATTTGATATTTGCATATATGGTTGAAGTGGTCCTCGCCAAGATAGAGATTGTTAAATATAGTGCGGCTCAATCCCACCATTGGATAATTTATATTTGTGTACAGTTTCCTTGTGTATTAGTTTTTTAGTCTAAATTGAAAACTTTTCTATTTGTGTTGGAAACTAATTCAAACACCTAGTATTATATAAACTCTCATTGTGGTGTGTGTGAGAATTTGGGATTTATATGAGAGCACTTTTGTGAGTTGAGAGAAATTGTTTTAGAT
This sequence comes from Paratinospora sagittata, assembly GCA_035771175.1. Taxonomy (NCBI): domain Eukaryota; kingdom Viridiplantae; phylum Streptophyta; class Magnoliopsida; order Ranunculales; family Menispermaceae; genus Paratinospora; species Paratinospora sagittata. The sequence continues at coordinate 36,244,977 of CM069603.1, forward strand.
CTGATTATAGGTTGTAACATATTTGTATTCTCTAGTTAATGAATTGATTCTCATCTTCCGTGGACGTAGGTGTATATTCACTAAACTACATAAATTTGTGTATTCTTGCTTTAGTTTGTTTTTCATTCATTTGGATCGTTTGATTGTTTGTGTTTGTACGTTTGTTATTTGGCTTTCTCTTTTGCTGTGCACAATAGTATTGGCCTAATACACTTAAATGCTCAAGTCAAAATTGAACTCCTTATAAACAGTAATAGTAAGATTGCAAGAGGATAGTTACTTTAAACAACTATGTATGTGCTACGGACTTTGATGTTTCTTTTAAGCATATCCCTCGTGACTTAAATTCAAGGGTACGTGTTCTTGCCAAAAGGGTCTAAGGGTCTGGTATCTCTTGTGAGGCAACTCCCTATCTGTCTGCATGTCCCCAAGCTATTTTGATTCCGTTTTCATAAATGAATTCCATTATTTTTAACAAAAATAAAAAAGACAATCCTAATTTATTGCATTTATATGGAGTAATGGAGGGTAGAAACACGGGTGTTTCTTCCACCTGGTCGATTCATTCGTCTGGATAAAGTATAAACCCTGGTCGATCTGCCTGAACTGAGTTTCTATTGAAAGATTCGTCATTTTTGTGGGCTCGTGTTGTGATGGTATCGCTACAATGATGACCGATTTTGGTTATGTGAACCCTTCTCAAGTGCAGACCCTGAAACCCTATTTACAAGAAGAATCAGAGTCGGTGGCGACATTATTGGTTAGGCATCTCCCTGAAGCCATTCCTCACGAAACTGTCTCGCGTCTCTTCTCTCACTATGGTGCTCCCTCCGTTCGTCCTTGCGCTGGTGGAAGGTTACTGTTATTTTTTGTAAATTCATAATTTATAGTTCATTCGATGCATGTATTCTACAAAAATGTCTTTAAGAAAAAAGAAAAGAAAAGAAAACCTTTGATCTTTAATACTGCATTTATTCTAATTTCACGTTCCTTGCACAGGTTGAGGAATTGTGCGTTTGTGGATTTCAAGAGTGAAGCGTTGGCTTCTCAAGCTCAATCGCAGCTAAACAGGTATTTATCTATTTCCAATTTTAAAGAAAAAAAATTATGCTTTTCATGGAACTAATTTTACATTTTGCTGAAGAGGACTCTATTTCCATGCAAACTTGGTTTCATTTAGTGTTCATTGCCTATTTAACTGTGTATTTCGTTGATAATATGCGGTATATGGTGAGTAGAATGTTTTTTTTTTCTCTTGTAATGTGATGACGTGATGATGTGATATATTGTCACATCAGCTTAGATATAGATTTCGATACATATGTTGGATTATTTTAACACTCCTCAATAAAAAATATTATCAATTTGTATTGTCTAGGTTGATACAATCAACTTGCCTCCAAGAAAGACACCCATATTGAATCATATGAATTGTTGTAGAGGTACGTGAATTTTAGTACAGCATCTTTATAATTGCATAAAAAAAAAGGGTCTTACTGTGTTTCTCAAAAACAAAGAAAGACTTTTTTTTCAATCATAATTTAGTTCAAAAGCAGTGTTGCCAAACTACCCTACAAGTGTTTTTAATCAAAACGTAGTTTCCGAAATCTCAACGAAAGGACATGTCTTATGAGATGGAAAGAGTAGAGGTGTAACGAGTGTTCATCCAACGGACCATTAACTAACCAACCCAAAACTTTTGACGGGTTTAGTTGGATTGAGGTAGGTCTACAAATTTGTAACTTAACCAAATTTAGATTGAGTCAAGGTTTTATAATTTAATTTAATTAATCTGAATTAATTTGAACTAATTAAAACTAATAGTTATAATTATATTTATCATTTTCACACTATATATACATTTATCATAATTGAATGACTTAAAATATTATAATATAAATAATAAGAAAGACATCATCTTATTAACTATTATAATATTCATATTTAACTTAAAAATTAATTTTATAAAATATTATTTAGATTTTATAGATCTTTTGAGTACATTATACAATTTTTATTATCTACATATTAGTAAACTAATCTATTAGCCTGACCCAAATGAACCTAAAGTTATTGACTTGAGTTAAATTGGGTTTAAAGAGTGTTGTACTAAATTTTCTCCGACTCAACTCAATTAGGTTAGATTCATATCCAACCAAAACTCTGAACCAACCCAATAAAAACGTTGACAGACCTCGTGATACAATAGCAGAAAAAACATTTTTTTGTTTTTGTTTTTTCTATAGTTCAGTAATAGAAAAGTATGCGTGAACGATAGAACTTGCGTGGATCCCGTTGTACGGTGTAGAAATAACAAATAAATAAATAAATATGAGCAAGGCTAAGCCTCGTTTGGTTCGTCATTTTTGTTTTGATCGAAGTTTTTATTCCATTGAAGAGAAATCTTCAAATGAAAAACATCTTACCTATAGATATATCATAAAACACTGAGATATTTGTAGGTACAACAATGAGTCAAAGACTTTAAGCCGAAGAAAAACTCCAATTACAATAGGGTAAAACCCTAACATTAAGAAACACACCCCACAATAATGAATTAAGTCCGACACTAAAAGGTTATAGCCCTTCCAATATCAAAATAACTAAAAACTTAAAAATATACATCAAACAAGAAAAGAAACACAAACAATAAAACACTAAAACGTTATAACAGTTGCTTACCGGCAAAGAATAGAAGAGCCTAGCCATAGGTGATCAGTGAGAGCGACAAGTAATGAGCACAGGCTGAAGCAAAAACAAACACCCACGGCAAAATGGCGAGAGCAAGGGTGTCGCTGGAAGAACAAAAAATGAGAGAGGGGAAGAGAGGAGCGGCGGAGAAAACGATTTCTCTTTACGTAGACTCTCTCTCTCTCAAAGTACATTATTTGGTTCGTGATTCAAATATAATTTTTTATATCTAAAAATTTAAAAACATCAAAACCTTATTTGGTTCAAAAGATTTTAAAAAAAGTTTTTCATTTTTTGTTAAGAAAACATGTTTTTAGAATACAATAAAAAAATATTTTTCAAGTTTTTTGTATTTGAATTGTATTCTTATTTTTAAATGGCGAACCAAACACAATCAAAAGAGTTGGAAAGAGGACATAACCCGTTGAATCGCAACAAACGATTGTTAAAATAGTAGTAAAGTGTGCAAATACGAGACTATATGGACAATATTGTATGACGCAAAAATATTTAATAAAGACACTCTTCTTTTACACTCACGTATATATATGTTTTTAGATTATCTCGTGTAGAGGTGGCAAAAATTTGAATTTGGACAAATTCGGATGCAAACAATATATGTGGTGTGTTCAAACCCGGTCTGATTATAAATTCGGACATAACTGGTATCTCGACTGGATTTGCTTTTAAAACCAAGCCTCCTAATTATTATCCAAATGATATATATATATATATATATATATATATATATATTATTTTTATTATATGTATATTTATAGTATAATTTAGTCATTAAATTGGATTTAATAGCAATAATTATTAAATTATTTATTTATTTATTAACATTCAACAACTTAAATAGAATTAATATAATGTGCATCTTATGTGTACACACTTTTTTAATTATTTTATTATTTTATTATTGTAAACTAATAAATTAATTTACACACGGAGGGTTCTAGGACTTTAAACACCTAAGAGCACACATATTACAGACTCTATAAACTCAAGATGCAAATTGTAACACCCCGTAATTTTAATTGCATATATATACGTTAAATTACATGTATATCAAGATGTATACTACACGTATTTGATAGCTAAATATACGTGTGATACTATACGTATTTTATACGTAGGAGCCAACTATATGTGTAACGCTGTGTCGATCATGACGTCAGCCTATGTAAGGGGCGTCGTGACACAAATACATGTTGTAGACATATAAGACTGTGAAGACACATTTAAAGAAAAACAGGAGATGCATAAACACTTCTGAAAGCTTGGTAACTGGCCTCTGCTAAAATGAGAAACTGGGCTTCAATTTATAGACTTGTGGAGAATCTGACGGACTTCAAAACTCTTCAAATCCGGAGACAGCTGGCTTGGATGAGCTGGAGGATAAGTGTGGCGACCCCGCGCCCCGGACCACCAACCCCGCAGGGAATGGCACGCGGAATGCCGGGGCGGGACGCCCGGCGTAGGCATCTCCGACCACTCCTCAACTCCCGTGAGGTGATTGAGACCCTACAAGCCTTATCTCAAACAACGACATAATATCAAAATGTACTAAACAAAACTACCCACCGTATTAATCATCAAAGACAAGAGATAATCCATAAAAATGAACCATAAATAAAATCATAATCCCTACAATCCATTAAGATTGACATACACATAAAGTCCAAAATTGTGGGTACAAATAAAAACTGTCATATGCCCACATGGTTTATCTAACAAGTCCCAACTCACCCATACTACAATGTGGTAAGTGTTATAATTACATAATCCAAAATATAACACTTCATAATTTAAAACACATTTCAATCAAAATGCCTCTCAACTCACATCGAGGCTTTGGATTCTCTCGCAGGCAAGGCCCTCAAGATATAACTACTCCTTTGCCCTTATTCGGGACAGAAGGACCTGAAAGAGGAAAATGAGGGTGAGCCAACGGTGCCCAGTGAATAGAATTCAAATATGCTATCAATACTCATCAATAAAAACCATGTATGCATGTCAATGTGTAGCATGACTAAAAGCTCATAACATATAGATATCAAGCATTTATAATAAGTTCGATGCAAGTAAAAGCTTATCAATTTAGATCCACATTCCACATGCCTTGGGTTACTAGTACACGTCTATTTCACCGTGCCGTTGATCCTAATCATGTTTATTTGGGTTACTAGTACACGTCTATTTCACCGTGCCGTTGATCCCAATCATTTTTATTTGGGTTACTAGTACACGTCTATTGCACCGTGCCGTTGATCCCAATCATTTCCTTCTTAAAACCCTCCTATGACAAGGTCAAGTCCCCCTATTAGCCAGATAGATGGGCCCAACCAAAGTCATAAGGTTTTCTCAAATCAATGCATCATTCAAAACATTGGAACACATTCATGCTTTCAACATACAATATATATAAGTGATATGATGACATAAATGATATAATCATAAGTGAAGTCTACTCACAACCAAGCCTCGCGAGAGTATTTAACCACACACGACCACCAAACCGAATCAACCCAATCAAGATCCTGAAACATACATCAATATCCTACCATACATCAATTTCTATGCTCAATCACATAGACATTACACATCAACCCTAAATCAGCCCACATATAAACAATAGGCCTAAATCTCATATAATCCCATCATTCAACTCAAATCACATGACTTAGGCCTCTAATGCATAGTTCTCATTCATAATCCATTCTATTAATCAAAAATACTGATTTTCAATTCCTTTAGGCATAAACATGCTCAAATTGGGTCACTTGATCACAAGTAGGCCTAACCCATGATATGGTCACAACCACCAAATCAGTAGCATAATCAACCCTAATAATGCTTAATTAAACATAAGTTGCATCAATTCAATGATTCTAGGCCAAAAGCATCAAAAGCCCTAAAATATGAATTTTTCATACTTAGGCCATATTGTCGATTTACACTAGGTCACCATGTTCAGCCATGTATATCACTGATTTTGCATCATGGGTTCATCAACAATGGCAACTAGGTCAACATAGTTGACATGCAAGCTATTTGGAAAAGTCTAAGTTCATATTCCAAATGTAGGTCTAATACAAACAACCCTACCAATTCTTCACATGTATTATTCTGTTCAGATGTATCAATCTACCAACAGAAATATGTAATCACAAAATCAACCGTACAGATTGAAGTATGTTAAGAAACAAACCTTCTGTCCAAATATCAACTCAATCCAACGGTGGACCGAAAAGATATGTATCTTTGATGAACAAGTATCTAATCAGACAGTTTCTCCTTTCCTGCTGCAAATACCCAAACTCAGATGGCTATATCACACAAACTAATAAACGTATAAACATCTCTACCGTTCAGAATACAGAAATATCTGTTATAAACTACATACCCAAATTGGATATCCATCCAACGGTAGATTGAGGAGATCTCAAGTTTTCCCGAAACGGCACGAGAAACCCAAAATTCCGATCAGCTTTGTTTGAGAGGTTAGATCTCTTAGAAGAAACCTTTGATCAAGATCTCCACCTACCAGAATGAAGAACCATAAGCTATGAACGTGCTGATAAAATTTGAGCTCAATCTGACCGTATATTCCAAAGATCTAGCTCTTTGATGAAAATCTCGCAGGGTTCTTCCTCCTGCAACTCTCTCCTTCTTTCTCTTCTTCTTTCCTTTCTCTTCTTTTCTTTCTCTTCTTCTTTCTTTTCTCTCCACTCACCTCTTTCTAGCACCTCCTTGATTCCCTCCTTGATTCTCTCCTTGTTTTCCTCCTTGTTTTCCTCCTTGATTCTAGCACTTCCTTGAGGGCATGAGACATTTGTCCACTTTCATGCACCAACCTTCACATGTGTTGGTCTCATACTACCCATACCAACCACATGTATTTTAAATGTCCAATCCATTTAATACACCAAATTTTTAATTTCATTTATCATTTTATTCAATCAATCCTAACCCATATCAATTCATGGTTTAATGAGCCCATGCATAAATCATAACATATGCATTATACTTTAATTTAACATGACTCATATACAATTTATGATACATATATTTATATACATTATCAAGCATCAACTATACAAACATTAAACAATCATCAAACAAACACCAAACATATCAAGACAACACATAGAGTTTGGGCAAAAATGCAATTGGGTTATGGGCTAGATGAAATAATTTTCGGGGCGTCACATCACACCCACCTTAGAATGAACTTCGTCCTCGAAGTTTTAAGGTTAAGAATTACCTAAGCCCATGAACTCGGCAAAGTGCTCCATCATGTAGTCCTCACGCTCCGAAGTAACTTGTTCCTCGCCATGAAACTGCCATCTCACCTTAACCATCGGAATTTCGCGGTTACGTAACCTCTGGACCTTCCGATCAAGTATCTGAATATGTTCCTCATCATAAGTCCCAACCTGCCTCAGTTCAATGTTCCTCCAGTCCAAGACGTGATCAAAATCACTCTTGTACACTCTCAGCATTGACACATGAAAGACATTGTGGACTGCTGCTAACTGAGGTGGCAAGGCTAATCGGTAAGCGACGGGGCCAATTCGTTCTAAAACCTCGAACGGCCCAATAAATCTCGGAGCGAGCTTGCCTTTTATCCCAAATCTAGGTTGGCGCTTCTGAGGTGAGACCTTCAATAAAACTTGGTCACCCACCTCGAACTCTACGGTCTTCCGCTTGGCATCAGTGTAACTCTTCTGCCTGTCTTGGGCTACTTTCATATTATGCTTGATCCTCTTAATATTCTCTGTGTTCTTGTACAAACTCTGGTCCCATCATCGCAACATCCCCTACCTCCGTCCAACAGATCGGAGATCTACAGGGTCGACCATACAATGCCTCAAAAGGAGCCATGCCAATACTGGACTGATAGCTGTTGTTGTACGCGAACTCACACAGATGTATGTACTCCTCCCAGTTACCACTGGACCCAAGGACACAAGCTCGAAGCATATCCTCTAAAATCGATATCAACCTCTCAGACTGGCCATCCGTCTGGGGGTGAAAAGCTGTACTGAGATCTAGTCTAGTGCCGAGCTGCCTCTGCAACCCCTGCCAGAATACCGATGTAAACCTCGGATCCCTATCTGACACAATCGAAACAGGCACTCCATGTAATCTGACTATCTCCCGCATATAGAGTTTGCTTAGCTTGTCCATAGAATCCCTAGTGTTCACCGGTAGAAAGTGAGCGGACTTGGTCAAGCGATCAATAATAACCCAAACAACATTATGTCTCCTCGGGGTGTTGGGTAATCCCACAACAAAGTCCATAGTGACGTGCTCCCATTTCCACTCAGGAATGGCAAGCGGTTGCATCTGCCCTCCAGGCCTCTGATGCTCAGCTTTGACTCTTTGACAGATCTCACACCTCTGAATGAATTGAGCTATCTCTCTCTTCATGTCGGGCCACCAATACATTCTTTTCATATCATGATACATCTTGGTTCCGCCAGGATGAATAGCATAATGAGATCTGTGAGCCTCTTGGAGAACACTCTGTCTAAGTCGTGGATCTGTGGGAACCCATAAACGTCCCCTAAATCTCAAGGCACCATCAGATGACAAGTGCCAATCAGTAAAATCACTGCTCTCAGCCCAAGACTTGTATATCCCATAATCAACGTCAAGTATCTGTTGATCAATTACTTCCTGGACTTGTGTAGGCTGAGCTCTCATTTAAGCACATATCACAATCTGATCTGAAGGGGTAGCACATATATTCATAACCGTAGCCGCCTCAAGTAGTCTCCACTCATGAGACATCTGACGTGCTACCATAACTGTCTCTACCCGCTTCCTGCTCAACGCATCAGCCACTACATTGGCCTTACCTGGGTGGTATTCCAATGTAAAATCATAGTCTTTGAGGAGCTCTAACCACCTTCTCTGCCTTATGTTCAATTCCTTCTGAGAGAACAAGTACTTGAGGCTCTTATGGTCAGAATACAAAGTGAATCTCTCACCATAGAGATAATGTCTCCAAATCTTCAAAGCAAAAACCACTGCGGCCAGTTCTAAGTCATGAACAGGGTAGTTCTTTTCATGCACCTTCAACTGCCTCGATGCATAAGCAATGACCCTATCCTTCTGCATCAACACGCAACCCAAGCCGATACGAGAGGCATCGGTATAGATAACCAACTCCTGATCAGGCTCTGGCAAAATCAATACTGGCGTAGATGTCAATCTTTTCTTCAGCTCTAAAAAGGCATTCTCACACTCCTCGGTCCATACAAAGGACACATCTTTCTGGGTGAGCCTAGTCATAGGCGTGGCTATCTTGGAGAATCCCTGAACTAATCTCCTATAGTAACCAGCTAACCCAAGAAAGCTTCTGATCTCGGTTACTGTGGTAGGCCTAGGCCAACTGATAATGGCTTCAACCTTAGACGGATCAACTAAAATCCCTTCAGAACTCACCACATAACCTAAGAACTTCACTTCGGTGATCCAAAACTCGCACTTGCTCAGCTTTGCGTATAGCCTATGCTCTCTCAGAGTTTGTAAGGTCACTCTAAGGTGTTCTTCGTGCTCAGCCTGAGTCTTGGAATACACCAAAATGTCATCAATGAAGACGATGGCAAACTTATCCAGATACTGCCTAAAGACCCTCTGCATCAGGTCCATGAACATCGCCGGTGCATTAGTCACACCAAATGGCATCACAAGGAACTCATAATGTCCATAACGGGTTCTGAATGCTGTCTTAGGCACATCTTCCTCCCTGATTCTCAGCTGATGATACCTGGAGCGCAAATCAATCTTCCAAAAATACTTCGCTCCCCTCAACTGATCAAACAAGTCATCAATCCTTGGGAGAGGATATTTGTTCTTGATGGTCACCCTATTTAATTGGCGATAGTCAATGCATAACCGCAAGCTCCCATCTTTCTTTTTCACAAAAAGAACTGGAGCTCCCCAGGGTGACACGCTCGGGCAAATAAAGCCCTTAGCCAATAACTCCTCGAGCTGTTTCTGCAATTCTCTCAACTCAGCTGGTGCCATTCTATATGGTGCCATGGAGATAGGCTTCGTGCCAGGGACTAGTTCAATAATGAAATCGATCTCTCGCTTCGGTGGTAATCCTGGAAGATCCGCAGGGAACACATCTGGAAAGTCCTTAACAATGGCAATATCCTCAATTATCGCCTCACTAGTCTCTTCTTCATCAGGCACTAACCCAGCCAAGATCTCCCTATCTCCATCAGTCACAAATCTACCCCTTGTGACTGTCTGGTCTGAAGCTCTACCCTGTAGTGTAAACACTGGGTGTCCGGGGATTTGAAAAATGATTCTCTTTGCGAAACAGTCGACAACTGCATGATATGCCGCGAGCCAATCCATCCCTAGAATTGCATCAAACTCTAAAAACTCTAGGACTCGAAAGTCAATAGGCATCTCAACATCACCAATCTGAACCACACACTGGCTACAGATCATGTTCGGGTAGATCCTTTCCCCAGTTACAGTACTCACCACTAACCATGTACTAGCCCTAATGGGAGTCAAATGCAAACTATCTACCATACGTCCAGATATGAATGATAATGTAGACCCAGCATCAAATAATACATGCATAGAAGTACCACAAATAATAAGAGTACCTTCCACCAAAGTCCTGGATGTTGTCGGGTCTGGCTCAGTAGCTGCCTTCGCTGTCTCTCTGGCACTGGAACGAAAGCCTATAAGAACAACCGTTTGAAGGTGTCCCAGCTCTTCACTGCCCCCTGTGTATCCAACACTGAAAGCCACCAGTCCTCTGCATCACTCTCCAGTGTGTGAGCAGCACATAGGACTTGAGACTCCTCATCAAGCTCTAAGGAGCGACTGATCTTCTAGACATTCTTCAGCCAATCTTCGGCCTTCTTCAAGTCAACCCCACCAGTGAATTCCTTAGGCTTTAGCTTCATGAACTTCTCTAGCAGTCTGATCCGCCGATCAGTGGGGTTCTCCACAACATAAGGAGCAGGTGTAGGCATAGGCTGAGGTACAGCCATTTGAGGTCCTGCTGCCCCTCTAGCTCCACTAGCCTCGGCCCCACTAGTGCCCGCCTCATAACTACCCATATCATATAATACACACAGAAAATATGATAGTAAGACTTTTAAGTTAGTTCCTTTAAACTTTTTAATCACCTAAATCTCTCACCCAATTCCTAGGTCAAAGTCATCTAAATCCAACTGTGGCGACCCCGCGCCCCGGACCACCAACCCCGCAGAGAATGGCATGCGGAATGCCAGGGCGGGACGCCCGGCGTATGCATCTCCGAGATCTACAAGTTTTCCCGAAACTACATACCCAAACAGAAATATCTGTTATAAACTACATACCCAAATTGGATATCCATCCAACGGTAGATTGAGGAGATCTACAAGTTTTCCCGAAACGGCACGAGAAACCCAGAAATTCCGATCAGCTTTGTTTGAGAGGTTAGATCTCTTAGAAGAAACCTTTGATCAAGATCTCCACCTACTAGAATGAAGAACCATAAGCTATGAACGTGCTGATAAAATTTGAGCTCAATCTGACCGTATATTCCAAAGATCTAGCTCTTTGATGAAAATCTCGCAGGGTTCTTCCTCCTGCAACTCTCTCCTTCTTTCTCTTCTTCTTTCCTTTCTCTTCTTTTCTTTCTCTTCTTCTTTCTTTTCTCTCCACTCACCTCTTTCTAGCACCTCCTTGATTCCCTCCTTGATTCTCTCCTTGTTTTCCTCCTTGTTTTCCTCCTTGATTCTAGCACTTCCTTGAGGGCATGAGACATTTGTCCACTTTCATGCACCAACCTTCACATGTGTTGGTCTCATACTACCCATACCAACCACATGTATTTTAAATGTCCAATCCATTTAATACACCAAATTTTTAATTTCATTTATCATTTTATTCAATCAATCCTAACCCATATCAATTCATGGTTTAATGAGCCCATGCATAAATCATAACATATGCATTATACTTTAATTTAACATGACTCATATACAATTTATGATACATATATTTATATACATTATCAAGCATCAACTATACAAACATTAAACAATCATCAAACAAACACCAAACATATCAAGACAACACATAGAGTTTGGGCAAAAATGCAATTGGGTTATGGGCTAGATGAAATAATTTTCGGGGCGTCACAATAAGCTTTATCAAAGACAGATTAGAAAGATGCTTGGACAGTAGTGGAACATGCTGAACAAGAAAAGATGCTTCTACTTTATACTGTAGATGAACAGTGTTGTGTCGAAAGTAGATTCCCTTGCTTTTAACATGATGGTTGATGTGACTGGACAGGATTGGCATCTTCAGAGTGGGATACAGAAATGGGGTCTTCAACATGTGATGGCACGTGGGTGTTGTGAATCTTCCACGTTGTCAGGGTGAGTAGAGCTGGTAGATACTGTAGGAACCTGTTCAACAGAAGGCGTACCTAGAACGAATTACTGATAGTAAACACGCCGGGGAAGAGAAGGAAGAATAACTAGCCTGGCTTGACGGAGTCTGTACATAACACGTAATCTTGTGCTGGGAGATGCATTGGAAAGGTCAAGGTGACCAATTCGGCCGAGGAGACGACTGGCCATATGAATGCAACGGAGATAAGTTGTCGTGAGTTTCTTCATCGAGTTCGTCGTGAATTCTATCCCAGTAGGCTTGGTTACATTGAAAGTCGTCATGAGGAGGAGAACGGACACCAGCGGCTATAAGAGCTGCATCTTCTTCATCTTGAGCTTGTTGGGCATCGACAATCTCTTCATAAGACAGAGAAGGTTCTTCTCTTCGTCGTCTTCTTGGATTTGCTTGTTCAGGACTCAAAGGTGGATTGCGAAAATTAGGAGGAGAGTCAGGACTCCAAGGAGCTAAATTCTGTACCAGGGAATCAAAATGATCTTCTGGTATGAAATCATGGGGACCTCGTATTACTGGTGCGATATCTGTATGGTTGTTGATATCGTTGAGGAAACTGCAAACACCAGTGATGACTTGAGAAGTGAGGTTGACGGAATATGTCTAGAATTGTTGGAGGTAATGTTCAACAATTAATCCTTGTGAAGAGTCAGAGAAAGGCTGATGACATATGTATATTGCATGCAGGCGTTGACAAATTTTGTTCACCTCGGCGGTCCAGACTGAGAGAGGAGCAAATAGCTGTAAACAACCATGAAGGAGGGTTGTTTGTTGCCTGAGCTGATTCTGCAACTGTAATGGAATGAAAGCAATAGCTATTTTATAAAGGCAAGAGACGCACCAAATGTACCAGAAAAGGTTGTCAGAAACTTCAGTACGAAGGTGGAAAATGAACAGATAGGGTCGTGTCTGATTGAAAGGATTGCCCTGTTGGATCTGTTCTGGGAAGTCCATGAGATGTTTGTGAGCATAGTAAAACATTTTGCTGCGGGCCAACTCGTTAACTTGATGGGCTGTAGTAGGTTCTAGATTTCCAGGAGGAAAAATAGCTCCAATAGGGGGAATGGATCTAGAGGAATGGACTAACTGTATGGGCTTGGGCCTTGTTACTAGTTTGGGCTGTAACAGTAGAGGTAGAGTGAGACATCCTGTAGTTGGAAGAACTAATGGAGGGGGGTTCTGACATGCTTGTTTGAGATGGGCAACAGCCTGAGTGTGGATGGTCTGCCAAGGAGGTGGGTCTTTCCGTAATATAGAGGAAAGAATAGTAGTATACTGGCTGACACGTGGCAAAAAAGAACGTAAATAGTTCACCACACCGAGAAATTGTTGTAGTTGTTGTCTGGTAAAATGTGAGTCAGGAAATTGCAGAAGTTCGACTGCAATATGAGACCCTGGCTAGTAGACTCCATTGAAGAATTTCATGCCGAGAAAATCAAATTCAGAAGTATTAACTATACTCTTTTTCTCAGAGAGCATGATACCATGAGTATTAGTGATGTCCAGAAACTGGAAAAGGGGATGTTGATGATCTGCTTCAGTCTTGGAGAAGAGAAGAATATCATCAATATAAATTAATGTTGTATGCAACAAAGGTGCATAAATCTTTGTCATAACTTTCTGGAACAGGGATGGAGCTACTTCGAGACCAAAAGGCATCACTGTCCATTGATAATGGGCATTTGGAATGCAGAATGTCATTTTAGGTCTATCATCTGGGTGAATACCAATTGCCAAAAACCTGCTTTAAGATCAAATTTACTATAAAACTTTGATCCTGCAAGTAATGTGAGCTGGGACAATATTTTAGGAAGCGGGAATTTATCGGCTCGGAGGAAAGTGTTCAAAGGCTTGTAATTGATAACAAGTCATTTTTTCCTCGGCGTTGTTCAGCTCATTTATTAGCATAGAAGGCTTGACATGCCCATTCGGATTTAGTAGGTTCAATTAAACCTTGGGCAAGTAAATCAGCACATTCTTTCCTGGCAAGTGTAAGTTCATCAGGAGGCATTCCTGGATGAATGGCTTTAGTTGGATTGATATCTTCATTAAGCTTGAATGGCAAGTGAACATAATAGTCTTCATGTCGCGACCCCTTCCCGGGTGACGTCACGACCGGCACAGTACCCCAGAGAATGTCACAACCCGACAAACCTGAGGCACTGATAAGCCTCTACTCAGAAGGTTACATACGATCCAAAGACATAATATGTATATGATCAGGATAGTTGAATTAAATACCGAGATATGACATCATCATCTAGAATATGAGGTCATCACCCCAATCCACAAGATTCGACTATCCTTACTATAAACATGGATATTTTATTATTATTCCATTTAGCATATACATATCAAAATTTTCTCACGAACTATATGTTATATATCATAGTATCTGTGATAGTTATATACACTAATAAAACACAAATATCTTCTACTATTTTCCTTATGTACAAATCAAAACTCACATCTAAAAGAAGTAAGGCAGGCTACACCAACTCTAAGCCTTGCCCTTTCCTTTACGATCTGATCCTGAAAAATATAAGGGAAAATGGAATGAGCTCAACTAGCTCAGTGAATACTTTTCACAAAAATCTCCACATATGTACTTATGTAAAACATGTATGTTACTTGAAATAATATTGGTAAATTGAAATGCATTAAGGAAATATATGATTCATGCTTTCAAATTAAAGATATAATTATGCATCATTTTCATAAAAGATATGTAGAAAAGCTTCAACAGGAGGTCATATCAGGATAACATTGCCTACATTTCCCCCATTGCGCCATGGGTTCAAACCAACACGTTATCCAACTAATCCTTCTACCCTTACATTCCTTAGTGATTCGAAAAGTCCTTTTTACAAAATACCAATCCAAGTACTCCGTTGGCACTTTTCCCTAAAGAACAAGTAAATAGAAAGAAAATCAACGCCAAGGTATTTAATCCGAAATACCTAAGGCCATGTGAATGCATAAAATTTGTGCTCATGATCATAAATACAATGCACATATATAATATAATGCATATCATTCAATAATTCAATTTCATATATATACAATGCTATACATAGAGAAGTAAGGTGAGAAATACTCACAAATCACAAAATTTGGCCCAAGTCCACTTTTTTTTTTCACCAATTCACCAATACTTCATTTGTGTTCACAAATCTTCATCCAATTCATAATTCATCCACTGCAAATTTCACATTGCACACACACAAATGAATTTGAGAAAAATAAATTTAATCACTTGATTAATTACCAAGTATTAATAACCCATTACCTTTAGTTACTAAGATAGAATTTCCACCACATGATCAAATTACTCATTTGATCACCAAATTAACATAAAATGTCCATCTCTATAAGTTAATCAATTTTATCCCTAAGCAAGTTACCTAAGCATTCGTCAAATGCTCTAACATTTCCAGCACTAAATTTTCAGCCAATTACCCATCAACTTGATCAAACTCTATCATTGAACAACTTACCAATGTATTGCCATTGCCTAATTTCTAAATTTCCAGCACATGAATTTATCAACTAAAGCATCAATTAATCACTAATTCAACCTAAATGTACTGGTAAGCATCTTACCAAATCAGTCTCAAATCTGAAATTTTTCCAGCAACTTGTATACATCCTTAAACTCAGAATTTCACATACTTTGCACTCCAATCTTTGTAATTTATCATCACAGAATAGTCAAGACCAAGTTCCAATCAATACACATAAGAAAAAACCACAAATGGTCACTCAAATTGGGTTCCAAAAACCCTGTTTTAACATGGCTGAAACATCATGTTCTTCCCATAAAAACCAGTGTTTTTAATCATCAAAATGGTCACCAAATATTCAAGACTAAATTCCAGCAAATCACGTTATCAAAATAGCAGAATTCAGTTATTAAAATCAGGTTTGAAATCTGTAAATTCAGCCATGAACATTTCCCATTTTCATCAATTCAAATACATTAAATTACTACCATTCAATCACTGAAACTTAATGAATTTATCATTAGAAAACTTACCCATAATCCAGAAATCAAACCCCCATTGTTTGAGCTTCAATTCACCTCCATTTCAATCCAAACTCATCACTTTCCAGTTTCAAACTAGCCATGGAAAGTTGTCGCATGTCACATATAATGTATAGAATGAAGAAGAGAGTTTGAATATGAAACTTTCACATCTAAAACTATGGATCTCACCTTCCTTTGGAGCTCCAAAATCTCCTTCTTCTTCAACCGTATTCTCAATTTCTCTCTAGCTTAATATTCTGGTATGCACTTCACTTGCACATTTCAGCCACTATACAATTCATGCCAACAAGCTAATAGGTGTCTAAATGAGTTCATGGTGGCTGAATTTGCTTAAGACACATGTTACATAGCATGCACAAGCCAATAGGTGTCAATTTGCTTAAGACACGTGTTACATAGCATGCACAAGCCAATAGGTGTCAATTTGCTTAATCTATTCATTTCATTATTTATTCATTTAATGAGCATGTGAACAGTATTAGATTTATTGCCTAATTGATTATACCACATGTAATTTAACACCTAATTGATCATAACACATGATTATTTCATGTATTAGGCCATTATACACTAATACATATCAAATACGCAAATTTATGAAACTACCTCGTACACACAGTATACGAATATTTTACACATCGACTACGTGTACAAGACCACGTATTGGCAGTCCACGTCATCATGACGTCATGTGCGAAAAGTGGGTCGTTTCATTCTTCCATAGAGGATGAGGATGGCAGAACTCTTGATGAGAATCACAGAAAGATTTCTGCAATTTGTCTTGAAGGGAAGACACATCCTGGATGGTATATAATTTAGGAATAGTGGTATACGGAAGGAATTGCTGTTTGTATGAAATACCTTGAGGCAGTATCTTGAGAGTAGTTTTGGAGTAGATGTCCATGCCAAATAAGATATCCTTGTCAGGAAGATCACATCCAATAATGTGAGTCCAGACAATCAAATTGGGGAAGAATTTCAACCCAATTTTCCTAGTGGTGATGAGATGAGTCTGGAAAATTCCATTATTGGCAGCTTTGAATGATTTAGTATGGGGCTTCCAACATTCTTTGGGAAGAATTCGAGGATTCATCATACTCTTAAATGCACCTGTATCAAAATAAGCAATGACCTTGAGTGGATTGGCAAATTTTGACGTAAGAACAAATATTTGTGCATAAGGCATCATATGTGTAGATGTTGTTGGAAAAGATGGTGTAGCAATCATGCCCATATAATTATCATCAGAACTGTAAGAATCATCAGAAGAATAATCTTGATAAGCAAAGAGTGTGGCTTCATCAGGGGATTCTTGTTCTGAGAAGAGAGATTTAATATCCTGATCATCTTGAAGAGAATAGGAATGCTGAATCTGCTGGATCAGATGTTGACTTTTCTTCTTTTCAGGACATTGTTTGGCATAATGACCTGGTTTCTTGCAAATATAACATCTGGAGTCTTTCGGAGAAGAACTACGGCGTTTGAAATAACGAAGACGTCGTTTTTTCTTCCATGGGAAACCTTTCTTAGATTTGGAGAAGAACTTAGGTTTCTTTCTGTTGTTCTTCCAAAAAGGTTTACTCTTCTGTCATTTCTGACCAGGACAGACTCATTTCTTCTTGCATCCAATTTCGAGGTACTTCTTATCACACGCCTGTTTAGTATTAATCTGAGGATCAGACATATCTTTGATAAACTGACGCATTTCACAGAGCTTGTCAATGGCAGTGAGGAGTAATTGGAAAATTTTAGCAAAAGTAACTTGTTCCAGTGGTCTGCCAGTAGCTATAAGAAGTCGATTAAGTTCTGGATGACATTCTGGTGGTAATGAAGCAATAAAAGTTTGCTTCAAGTCTGGTTTATCATTGCCACCAAGAAGATGATATCTTTGAATCATGCGAGTATAATGACGGTGGAGATCTTTTTTGTTGAGAGAACAACATTTCATTGTAAAGAACTCCTGTTTAAACTTTTGGGTGATGAGAGAGGCATCACCAACAAACTCGCGAAGCATATGATTATATGCATCAATAATAGGAAGTTGAGTGAGCTGGAGAATCCTGTATTCTCCAAGAGAAAGTAACCAATCTCGAACAAAACCTGTACATCTTGAGAAAAAGTCAACAAGAACGGCTTGATTTGTTTTTCCAGAGACAAGTTGATTGGTCATCCATGCAGCCCAAGAAGTAATCTTGTCTCTCCATTGATCAGAAGGAACATCATCAAGAGAGAACCAATGACCACCATTACCAGGTTTAAAATAATTCTGATTCTGATTCTAGGTATTATTTTGTGGTCGTTGTTGATTGGGTGCAGGATTATCAGCAGTGGATTCCATTTCTTCATCAGTCGGTTCATGAGAAGAAGAGGCTCCCTGAGCCATGTGAATTTGGGCAAGGGCTGAAATATCCATAAGTTGGGAATCTTCACATGAAGCAGAAGTAGCATCATAAGAATCATCAAGATTATCAAATAAATCCTGATCTGCTTCAGAACAATCGTCATCTTGAGAAGATGAAAGATTAATTGACACCAAAGAACTATCATCAGAAGGAGTATCTGGGAGATTTTCTGTTTCAAAAAGTGGTTGAACAGGATGACTAGGTAGAGGTTCAGGTATAGGAGGAAAAGATGTACTTGGAGGGATGGAAATAGGAGGAGTGGAAAAAGATGGTGGAGGCTCTGTTGGTGGAACTAAAGGAAGTGTACCTTTATCACCAAAGATAGGACGAAGACCACGGACAGGTGGAGGTTTCGGAGATGGTAAGTATTGTTGAGGTGGAGAGGTAGCAGCATCGGCTTGAGTTTTGGAAAGCATTAATCCTTGGAGGAAAGTTTGAGCTGAGTTGGAAATAGGTGAAGGCCGCGGGATATTCAGGTGGTGGTTGTTGGTATTTTTGAAGATCTGCAGTAACATAAAATAATTGTTCTTTCAATTGACGTAACTCTCTTTCAGCTGCATCAAATTGAGGACCAGTATATCGCTGTTGTAAATAGTAACGAAGTAGTGCATCCAAATCTTGGATTTTGGCTGTTAATTCAGTATAATATTTCTGAGTGATAGATGCTTGAATGTCAGTATTCTGAACTAAACTGGCTATGGTTGAAGAAAGATGGACAAGTTGGTCATCGATCTTCTGCAAATATTGGTTCTGTATAAGAGCATACTTTGTCTGCCAATTCAAAACTTCTTCGGCTTGAGACAAAGGTTTGGGAGATCCATCAGGACGGATATCAGTAGGCTGAGTAAAAGGCTTAGTCGTTGTCTGATGTGTAGGATCTGCAACTCTGGTCAGAGGAGGAAATTCTTGATCATAAGAACCAACAGGAAAACATGGTTGAACCATTGGAGCTGCTGGAGGAGCAGGAGGTTCATAATAATTTCTGCGGACATCAGATCTGCACGAAGACTTTTTAGACTTTCGTTTCCCGCGAGTATCATCATCATATCGACACGAAGGGTCGATCCAATCTTCATATTCTTGGTCATCCTGGCAAAGACAACCTGGAACGCACATATCTGGATTGCAGTTCCAAATAAAGTGGCCATCAACATGAGAATGATAAATGATTTGTCCGGTGGACTGGAAAGAATGTAATGGCGGATCCTCGGTAGGTACATGTGTTGAGACTGGCTGGATCATCATAGAATGATACACAGGAAGAAGTTCCTGCGGCGTAGTCGGAGACTCAAAATTGATTTTGACTGAGCCGTCTGACTGTTTCTTCATAAGTGGACAAGTAGTACTGGTGACTGGTTCTGAGCGTTTCAAAAATTGTTCATAATTTGTGAACCAAGTCAAAGGAAACATCTGTCGAAGATCCTTTTGAGGAATTTTCTTAGGGATCGAGACAATGGTAGGAATTTCGTTGTCATGAACAAAGGCCATGACTGTGCCATGTGGCTTATGAGTTCTCAGATGAATAGCATGGTCTTGAAGACGGAAGGCCATCTGATGATGTAAAGTAGCCATGACACTATCCATACGATGTTGGACACCAGAAAATTGGACTTGTACTTTAAACCTTGTGGGCAAAGTTGGATCTGACAAACAGATATTGAAATCAGGAGCTATGGTAAAAACCATAGAACCATGACTCAAAGTAGTGATAACAGTGCCTATACAGGCATGCTCATAATCCAACAGATTTGTGTCAAGTAGGGCAACTCGGGCAAAGAGAGGTACATCACCTCTACCATGATAAGACAAGACAAGACGAATTGCACCTAAATGAATATGAGTGTAGCCATAAGCTAACCAGTGACGAATAAATTCAGGTTCAAACTCGAGAGTAACATATTGCTCTTGATGGGTAGCTTCTAGCTGACAATTGGTGAGGGCAGTACTCTGAATACATTTCTTAATAAGAAGACTCTTACGAGAAATTAATTTACTAACATAATAAAATTTTATGATTAAAAATTTTAGATAAATAAGATTTTAATGAATAAAAGTAAACTGATTTAATCTTTAAAATAAAAAATTTAGACATTAACCAAAAAAACGTTGGTCAAATAGTTGAGTAGAGAGGCAAATAACCATAAGGTTGCGAGTTCAGGCTTCATCTACTTATTTCCCTTTTAAGATATATATTATTAGTTTAATTCAGATAATTTAAATTATGAGAAAATGTTAGAATTATAATAATCTAGATTATATTATATTAGAGTTGAAGTTAATTAGGAATTTGAGTTAATGTTTGAGTAAACTTACTTATTGTATTAGAATTTAGTTGTTGGGCATCACAGCCTTGTTGATCGTGGAATGAAGACACACTACTGTACGTTGCAGAAGCAAAGAACTGTGATGACTCGAAGTGTGCGTGTTGAAAGGCCGCATGAATACTGGTACTGGGATTAAGCTCTTCTTAACGGTATTAGTGCTGCAGCAACGTTGCCGATAGAAGTTAGAAGAAGTCGTTGCTGAGTCATGGAGAAGCCAAGAGAGTTAATAAAAAAAAGGACATTAAAAAAGGAGCCGCAGAGATTCTTTTATAAGAAACACAAGCAGCAGGGACGTTTTCTATCTAAAAGTCAGAGATCTAAGAGTGAGAGTTATTTACTACAATAACTTTTGGAGCATTTAATCACTTGATAAAGTGATAGGTTTTTTGGGTGGTAAAAATACTTTATATTTTCTCTTTATTATTTCTGATAGTGCTTGTTGTGTGTGCTGGTTCACCATGCAATGACTTTTGATTTTTTTTTACTATGGCCTTCAACAACGGTTCGAGTCAACCGTCACTTTCTACTTTTGATGGCAAAAAGTATGATAGATGGAACAAATAGACGAAAACCTTATTTGTCTATCAAGAATTATTAAGTATAGTAGAATAAGGGTTCGTCGATCCAGGTAATAACATACCGGCTGATCAACGAGATGTGGTACATGAAAATCGAAAAAATGATTAAAAAATATTATATTTTATCTTTCAGACTCTCAATGATGTAACATTCGAGAAGGTGTAGAGAGTGACTACAACAAAAAAAAAAAAGCGTGGGACATCTTAGATAAGTCCTACAAAGGTGCAAATAAAAGCTAAAAAAGTACGTTTACAGACTTTGAGACGTCAATTTGAATTGCTTCAGATAGAGGATGCAGAGACAATTAAGACTTATATTAACCGAGTGTACGTCTTGGTTAATCAGATGAAGAGTTATGACGAGAAGATCGAAAAAGTCACCATAGTTGAGAAGATACTTTGATATCTTACCATGAAGTTTGAGCATATCGCAGTTGCAATTGAAGAATCTAAGAACCTGTTCTTGTTGATAGTTGATAAGTTGACTGGGTCCTTATAGGCCCATAAGCAGCGGTTGAATGAAAAGAGTGTGGAGAAGCCTACAGAAAGGGCCTTGAAGACTGAAGGTTTCTCTAGTATAGATAAAGTTCCTGGAGATTTCATATTTGATAGTTATCAAAATAGACGGCAACTGAGCTACCAAGGTCGTGGTCAAGGTACAAGATGTGGTCGAGGTGCTGAACGTGGTCGCGGTGGTCGTGGACGAGGCCGTGATAAATCGAACATTCAATGTTATGTCTGCAACAAATTTGGTCATTATGCAGCTGATTGTTGGAATCGACAGCAAACAAATTCTGAAGAACAAGCATCATTCGCCTAAGAACACGATGATAACAGTACTCAGACACTTTTGATGGTATCTTCAGTTCAAGAGACTCTTGATGACCATATTTGGGTTCTTGACACTGGATGTACCAATCATATATGTGGCAAGAAACACTTGTTTGTTGATCTCGACAAGTCTGTGCGTTCATAAGTGTAATTTGCAGATGATCATACAATTCCAGTTATGGGAAAGGGTCGCATACTTATTCGGTTGAAGAATGGTGATCATCAGTATATTTTGAATTTATTTTATATACCCAATATGAAAACTAATCTGTTGAATTTCGGTCAGTTGTTGGAGAATGGTTATCATATTCAGATGAAAGACAATCTGTCACACCCCAGTACAAAGCACACCGCAGTGTCTAGTACCCCGAGATGTGATGGGTACCTCATACCGAGCGTACCCCAACCGTTATATACCACATAATATTGTCACATCCCAGTACACAGCCCACCGTAGTGTCTAGTATCCCCGGGATCATTTGTCCATGCTATTCACTCATTAATAGTGCACGGCCTCCCCCAGATTCGAACTCACGACCTTATATCGTTTAAATCCGAACTCTGAGTAACTACTGAGCCAAATGGTTCAGTGGCTACTCAGAGTCCGGATTTAAACGATATAAGGTCGTGAGTTTGAATCTGGGAGAGGCTCTGCACTATTCATGAGTGAATAGTATGGACAAATGATCCCAGGGGTACTAGACACTGCGGTGGGTTATGTACTGGGATGTGACAATATTATGTGGTATATAACGGCTGGGGTACGCTCGGTATGAGGTACCCATCACATCCTGGGTACTAGACACTTCGATGTGTTGTGTACTGGGGTGTGACAAAAATGTCTTATGTATTGGCTCAGTGGCTACTCAGATTGCGAAATCAAATCTTAAGAGGTTTCGAGTTCGAATTTGGGGGAGGCCCTGTACTATTCATGAGTGAATAGTATGGACAAATGATCCTGGAGGTACTAGACAGTGCGGTCGGCAGTGCACTGAGATGTGACAATATTATGTGGTATATAACGGCTAGGGTACGCTCGATATGAGGTACCCATCACATTTCGGGGTACTAGACACTGCGGTGTGCTGTGTACTGGAGTGTAACACAATCTACTCACCATACTTGATACAAGAGGTATACTCATTCTGAAAGCCCCTCTTGGTAAGAATTGCATGTTTCAGATTGAGATTAAAAATAATGTTTACCCTTGTTTCAATGCAATTATTTCTGATGAGTGGTGGTTGTGGCATATGAGGTTTGGGTATTTAAATTTTCGAAGTTTGAAATTACTTGCTTAAAAGAATTTGGTGAATAGCTTGCTAGTTATGGATCATCCCGAACAGTTTTGTGAGGGTTGTATTTTTTGAAAGCAACCCAGACAACCTTTTACAAGTTCCAGACAATTTTTAGAATTGGTTCATTCTGATATTTGTGGGCCCATGCGGACTACATCTAATGGTGGCAATTTATATTTTCTAACATTTATTGATGATTACAATAAAAAGATATGGGCATATTTTTTTAAGAACAAATCTGATACTTTTGAATATTTTCAAAGATTTAAATCTCAAGTTGAAAAGGAGAGTGACTGTTATATTAAAGTATTGCGGACTGGTGGTGGTGGTGGGGGGGTGGTGGGGGTGGTGAGTATAATTTTAAGGCATTTAATGAGTTTTGCATCATCCGTGGGATTGAGCATGAGATTGCACCACCATTCACACCTCAACATAATGGAGTTGCAGAAAAAAAGAACAGAATAATTATGAAAATGACTCATAGTATGTTGAAAGCCAAAGGTTTGCTTCACACCTTTTGGGCTGAAGTAGTGTTATGTTTTGTGTACTTGTTGAATAGGTCTCCTACTAGAGTTGCTCCATATTGGACTCCTGAAAAAGTTTGGAGTGGTTTTAAACTTGATGAGAAGCATTTGAAAGTATTTGGCTCACTGGCTTATGTGAATGTTCCTGATGTAACTGAGAAGAAGTTGAATGATAAAGGAGAGAAAACCACTGTTGGATCTAAATCTTTTAATTCTTTATTTCTCATAAACTTCTTGTATTACAACCTACTAGTATGGTATATTTATAAACACCCGAAGACTAAATCCTAATACAATAAGTTAGTCTACTTAAACATTAACTCAAATTCGACACAATTCTCAAATCCTACTTCAACTCTAATATAATATAATTTAAATTATTATAATTTCAACATATAAGAGCCCGAATAGAAAAATATTTCTAGGTTTCAAAGTGTCCTTTTTACAAGCGAAGGACTTGTATCCTCCGTAGATTAGTAGATACACGACAAACTGCCCCCATACCTAAGTTTAAAAAAAAAAAAATCATTCAGACATTAAATATAGAAATATACTGGTTATCTTATTTAGACCCGCTCCGTATTTAAATCCAGACGTGGAGGACAAAATTAAATAAACAGGTCCGACAAAATTCTACCAATCACGTCCACGTCGCAATTGTCTTTTTCCAAAGGGATAGGTTAAGTAAAGTTAAACCTGCGTGGCCCACCCGTAGTTATGAAATATTCGGTTGCCACAGTTGTCAATTGAATCGTTGCCACGTGTATTTGAATTAATACAGTAAATTGAAAAATCATGGTGGCCCGGGTTGCACATCAATGAAAAAAGGCAGAAAGTAAAAAAAATAAAATAAAAGGGTCCAAAATGACAAAAAATAATTCTTATATTTATATATGTGTGTGTATATATATATATATATTATATGCAATTAACCGTGAAGCTTTTTTTATTTTGAATGTCTTTAAAAAACAAATTTATTTATTTTTATTTTTAAAAAACTAGTTTTATTATCATTAGAGTTGAAATAGTAATTTTATATTTAACTACGTTTCAGTTTTGCCGTTTAAGGTAAAAAAAAATTTAGTTTTTTTCCCTATTCTATCGATTTTTATTCCTACTTTGGTCTTATCCGTATTTTAAACAATTTACTCATTTTGATTATATTGTATGTCATATTGTATATATATAACATAACAAAAAATAAAAGTTATTTAAATTAATGAGCTTTTTTGGTGTCCTAAAGTATTCTTTATATTTTGATATTTGATCTATGTAGCTAGAATAAATGATTTAGTTTTTATGTACCTATAATTTTATTCTCTTAAGGTGTATTTAAAATCTTTTGTTTATTTGTAACCAAAATGAATAAAGTATATATAAATTTAGAAGTTACAATGCTGCTTAAAATTGTAACTTCAATATTTGATCAATTTTAGTGTCAAATTAAGTTTAAATGTAGATAATATTATATTTTTACTGTTAATCTAATCATAATTTATAATAATAATAATAATTTCTTTTTTAAGTGAGACTGAATTGATATTTTTTTAAGAATTTGTTTTTTGCTTTTTTGTAAATAACGTAGAGAAAATAGATTCGCAAAAGGTGAAATGTTATTGGAAATGTTTTTAATCTTTAAAAGTTCAAATTATAAAAGTTATCACTTAATTGTAGGGTCATGATTATGTAGGAATAATTGAGAGCAATAATTGAGAGGACTACTGTGGCAATGATATGCAGCCGATTAGGTGCCACCGATTTGAGGAGCACCATGACAAACTCTCAAAATAACAAAAAAAAATTAAATTCAAGAAAAAAAAATAAAATAAAACTTTGCCGGTTTGATATTGACGGGTTCTTAATAATGTAGCGTGAGGCACACAAGGGGTGAAAGACCCATAAAATATAAGGAAAATGTTAGGCGGATATCTATTAAAATTGGTATTCACCTTAATTATTTTTGGGTCTAGGTGCACAATTTTATTTTAAAAGGCATCGATACTAATAAGAGTAAGATCTCAACTTATATTTTATACAATGAACATACTCATATCCGATATGAAACTATTATTTCAATTCACATATATCTAACAAATTTCCATCTTTGACCGAAATTTAATTTTCATTATGATTACACCGTACGATTTATGTCAGATCAACCGCTATCATTATCTCAAGGAAGAACACCTCGAGAAACCATTTATGACTATGAGCATAAGCGCGTGCTCCATTTAGATATTTATGCATCTTAACCGAATCATCGACTTTGATATCACTTGTTGGATGAACCTGAATCTCTATTAGTATTAATATTGTCCCAAACTTAACCAATTTTGAGCCAAGTGCGGGGTTTTACTCTAAAAGGCCTTAATACTAATGAGGGTGAAAACTAACTTATATTTCATATGATAAATATGGTC
Source organism: Paratinospora sagittata (assembly GCA_035771175.1). NCBI lineage: Eukaryota > Viridiplantae > Streptophyta > Magnoliopsida > Ranunculales > Menispermaceae > Paratinospora > Paratinospora sagittata. The sequence goes on from CM069603.1 coordinate 36,271,537, forward strand.
ATTTTTTATGAAAGACTATTATTTTGGTCTACATATACCCAACAAAAAATGCTAGAGTGACATGTAAATTATACATTTAAAATATATATCATCATTAAACATCGTAAAATTATTTCGGATCATATATCAATACATTATTCAAAATAATTTAATAATGTATATGAGTGAATTCAATGCATACTTTAAATATATGAATTGAATGTTATTGTAATATTACTTAAAAATACAATCGGCCTGTCACAACCCGCACAAGATACCACTACGTTTCTATAAAATAAATTTTCTTTTAAAAATGTCATACGAACCTAAAATGCATAATCAAAATAAAATCAATTTTGGCCGTAAGTGTACTAACATATAGTAACGACTATTAAGTAAAAAACGGCAATAATTGAAGTAAAGGAATAAATTAATAACCTTATGCTTCACGTGAGCGTACTTATGTGAAAGAAATAAATAAATTGCAAGGTTGCCTCTAGCTGACACTGCTGGTGTCTCTTTCATCTATGATCTATATATCTTAATCCCAGTACTAGATCTGATCGATCTCACGCCATGATGGAGATAACCTCAGTTTACTCCCTCATCTTCATCTTCTTCACAACCTTCTTCCTCTACAAACTTCTCTTCTCCAGGAATCAGCCGAAAAACCTCCCTCCAACCCTTCCTTCACTACCAATAATCGGCCATCTTCACCACCTCAAGCGACCCCTCCACAGAAGCCTAACCGAGATCTCCAAGCAACTCGGTCCCGTGATCTTCCTCCGGTTCGGATCAAAACCCGTGGTGGTCGTTTCATCTCCTTCCATCGCAGAAGAATGCTTCACCAAGAACGATATCCCCTTCGCCAACCGTCCTCCGTCGCTCGTCGGAAAATACATGGGCTACAATTACACCACACTCGCTTGGGCACCCTACGGCGAGAACTGGAGGGTTCTGAGAAGAATCTCGACCATCGAGATCTTGTCCACCACTCGCCTCCAGATGTTCTCCAGGTTCCGTTCCGACGAGGTCAAGTTCTTGGTGAAGCGACTGTTCACAATGTGTTCGGAGTCGGCGAAGAAGGAAGGGTATGCGGAGATGAAGTCGATGCTTTCGGGATTGACTTTGAATGTGATGATGATGATGATTGCTGGAAAAAGGTATTACGGAGAGAATGTTGAGGATTTGGAGGCGTCGAAGAGGTTTAAGGACATTTTGAAGGAGATTGTTTTGCTGAGCGGTGCTTCTAATTTTGCGGAGTTCTTGCCGTTTTTGAAGTGGGTGAAAAGATTGGATAATAAGTTTTTGAAATTGAGGGCAAAGAGAGATGATTTCTTGCAGGGATTGATTGAAGAACATCGAAGGAATCATAAAAGAGATTCTAATGCTGAGAGGAAGGATAGAACGTTGATCGATGTGCTGTTGTCGCTGCAAGAAAAAGAGCCTGAGTTCTACTCCGATCAGATGATTCGGGGCACCATATCGGTAAGAACCGCCAAACCAAGGTCTTCTGCTATACACACACTAGCGATTACAAATCACTCTTACATCTGGTGTTAATGTAATACTGATATTCAATTTTCTTCTCATGATTTGGGGAAGCGCGTAGATTTAAAGATAGGCGCATCTTTAAAACATTTAAATAAAAAATGACGTTTGACCTTTAATGTATATAAAATATTTTTTAAAATAAATACTATATATTTTTAAAAAATATTATAAATTTGAGACACATTATATTTATAACAAATAATATATATATATATATATATATATATATTTAAAAAAAGCTCAGTTTTGACCCATTATCCTCTCTTTCCTATAACAAAAATTGAATCTAAAGCTTTTAAATTTTAAATTCACCTCTCATTTTTAGAACCTAAAAATCAAGGAATGTGTGTGCGCGCTCGTGTGGGCGCGAGGAGGTATAGAATTCTTTATTTTTTATTTTTTATTTTTTATTTAAGTTTGTTTGTAGCATTACCTAATTGCCCACCAAATATTCGAATTTGATTTGGTTGTCGGCGTACTCCATGGGAACCACCCTCTGTACAATAGTCACGTGGTTCTATTATAATGTTACTTGCAAAATGCCAAAATCTATATATATATATATATATATAGTGGGGGGTATATTGTAATAAAAATATTTAATGGAAACTACCAAGCGGTAAAGCCGTCACACTTTTCCATGTAGTGTTATCTACAAAATTACGATGAAACCATTTTCTACCTAAAATATCTTTTGACAAGTTTAATTATATTTTAATTTTTAAAAGTTTATAGTTATATTAATAGGGTTAAAATAATAATTTCATATTTAATTCAATTTTTTTTTGTTATATCATTCTAACTTTCAAGTTTTTTCTTTCATTCGTCCTCATTCATATTTTTAAACTATTTTATCCATTTTATTATATTAAAGGCAAAAATAAATATGTTTCTTTTCTCTAATAAGATTTTATTTTATATTATTTAATTTATTGTCAAAATCAATTATATATGTACATACATTACTTGGTCTTCTTCTTGTGGTACAACAAGACCTGATGAAGAGCTAACCGTTAACTTCACAATAATTTGTTGGTTCAGGTGTTGCTGGGAGCCGGAACGGATACTTCATCAATGCAAATGGAATGGGTAATGACGGCTTTGTTACAAAATCCCCATGTCCTCAAGAAAGCCCAAGATGAAATCGACGCCAACGTCGGAAACAGCCGCCTCGTCGAGGAATCTGACCTTTCGAAGCTCCGCTACCTCCACCATATCATCAGCGAGACATTTCGATTGTACCCGGTATCGCCATTGCTGGTGCCTCACTGTGCTTCTGAAGACATTGTTGTAGGAGGTTACAATGTACCTCGTGGCACCATGCTGCTTACGAACATGTGGTCAATACACCGCGACCCTAAAGTGTGGGACGAGCCCACCGAGTTCAAACCAGAGAGGTTCGAAGGGCAAGATCGGTTTAGAGATGGGTACAAGTTGGTGCCATTTGGGTCAGGAAGAAGGAGCTGCCCTGGTGAAGGGTTGGCAATGCGGGTCATGGCTTTGGTGCTTGCGACGTTGATTCAGTGTTTCGAGTGGGAGACGACTGGTGAAGAATTGGACATGAGCGAATCTCCTGGGCTTGTTAACTCAAAGGCTCTGCCATTGGAAACTAAGTATAAACCACGTCCAACTATGCTCAATTGCCTCTCTCAACTTTGATCATCTCATGATGTAATAATGTCGATCAGTTCTTAATTAGCTAGCTTGTAGGACCTTCATCTGTAGCCTTGTGTTGTGCCTCTTTCTTTGTTGTTTCAAACAGCCTAATTATCTCAAATCCATCCTTAATTAATGGTGCTGTTATTGCTTTTATTTATGTTAGATTAGGAGGCAATTTTAGAACGGAAATGTTCACTACTATGAAAAAAAAAAAAAAAACGAAGATACGGAGCTGTGAATGGCTCCTTACGGATGGTCGGAGATTTTAGGGGTGTTTGATTTGTGATTTGGATATAATACTCTATATTTAAATATTTGAAATTATAGAAAAGTGGTTTGGTTTTAGGGAATGTCAAAATAGTTTTTAACATTTTAGGATTTTTTTCTTATTATTTTACATTGTGACAAAAATTTAGGTAATCATAGATATTAACAAGTCATTAAGCCATCGAATCATATGGATCACTCACATTCGAACTCCGTTCACTTTGGGTCCAATGTTTAGATTCAAAAAATTAGGTCTAGTCAAGACCTTATGCTAATAAACTTATGGCTTCTTTGGTGTGCGAGTTTGGATGACATAGAACTTTTTTTAGTCTCAAGCTCATGTTTGGCTGCCAACTAGGGTGAGATAAAAAAAAATAATTTCATCCTCATTTTTATTTCAATGTAATGAGATAAAATAGTGAGACCGAAAGAGGGGGATTATTTTTATCCATTATAATGAGTTTTTTATTTTTTATTTTTTATTATTTTTAATTGTTTAATTTTATCTTATCCTATCTAATCCATTTCAATCTCATAAAAATAATTTTATCTTATCCCGCACAATAAATAAGTCCTTATAATATGTTTGGACTGACCTTGTTTTAAATTTGATAAGTAGATTTTTAGGATTCATTTTATGCTATAGTTTATGTCATTTTATGTTATAGTTTTGGTTTAGTTTATTTCGGTTTGCAGTTTTATATGTTACTTTATATAGGTGCATATTTTGATGAGTTTAACATTTAGTTCATAATTGATTTCATAGGTTTTGAAATGATTTTAAAGTGCTATTAAAATGATGAACAAGTAATCAAACATTGGAAGGAGAAGAAACAAGCGCAAAATTAAGCAAAAAAGTAGAGAAAATCGGCAAGAAATATAAAGAAAAACTCTCCGTACCTGAGACTGGGTGCCGTGATGCTGAGTGATGGATGAAAAATATACAAAAAATAGCACCTAGCGCCGCGACGTCCACAATGAACGCTACGGTGCCAGGAGGTTTTCAAATCCGATTTCATGTAAGATTTTGCCAGAATTTTCTCCAATCAAATTCGATTTTCATAGGTTTTTTTCTACCTTCTCCCATTTATAAATTCATCATTAATAGAGGGTTTTGAAACACATTAGACTGAAGAACAAAGTAGAAGAAGCAAGTGCAAGAGACAATTGAACGTGAAGAACGTGAAGCCGATTCAAGCCTTGGTGGAAGTTTATGAGTTTTTCATTCTTTTATCTTGTATTTAATTTTTCTATGATGATGAATCTTATAGATTTGATGTTTTTATTTTTTATCATGGGGTAGATTAGTTTCTAGGTTTACAGTTGGAACACATGCAGCTTCGATTTATTATTTTAATTTTAGATGTTTATAGTTAATCTTGAGCTGTTTGTTTAAACTTTGATTATTGCTTCTAATTAACCAACCATTAATTAGATTAATTTGTTACATCTAGATGAACTTAGAAAAAATATTTTTGATTTAGAACTTGATTATAGCGGCATATGATCAAAAGGTGGATACTATGACTTCATGCAAGATGAGAATATACTTAAAAGAATAAAAATTTAAAGGGGAGGAGGACACTCTGGGATGACGGAAAACCGGTAATAAAAACAAAAAACAAAAAAAAAGAGTAAAAATTTGATTAATTTTGTTTTATTTTAATTTACATAGGAATATAGTAATTTAATTAGACAAAATATTTTTACTTGACCATCGAAAGAGACATGAAAAAAAAATAGGGCTCTTGGTTAACAACTCAAATTAATTATTTTATAATAAAAAAAAAAAGAAAAAAAAAAAAGAAGAAGATTTAGGTAAAGTGTGAGGAAAAATTGTAAATCTTGGTTTTAAAATATTTGATTTATTGAATTTTAAATTTATTTAATGCAATTTAATTCTTTATATTTGTTTCATAGTAATTTTAATATTTGTTTAGAAAAGATTAGGTTGAAATAATTTTAATAATTAACTAGAAATTAGTTACAAATCTTTGAGAAAACGATACTCTATTTATTACGATAATGTGAACTTAAAATTATTTCGCAACAAGTTTTTGGACTTGTCAGTGATTTTTTACAAGCGCATGATGTTAAGTTATAATATATCGATATAAGAATCAAGTTATCGTCCTTAAGGATTAATCAACTCTTCACTAATTACCATAATTATTAACCCTAACTTTATCTATATGATCAAATTCGAAAATAAATTAAATTAAAACAATGCAATTAAAACTAGGAAATAACAAGTAGTAAAAATCAAGATAAATCAATGAAAATAAATTCTAGATATTGAACTTCCCCTAACTTTCAACTATGTCTTTTATATATATTTATTATTAATTTATTCTCCTAGTTTATGAGTTAAAAATCCTCCAATTTCTAAGTTCTTCTCTCGAGTGTCAAGTTATAACATATTTACATGAATTAATTTCGACCTCTCGATAAAAACCAAAAACATGTAAACTCCTTATGTCTTGTGATTTTTTTCACAAGTTCAAAGAATATTATAAATCTCTCAATTCTATAATATTTTTAGGTTATATTTTTCAAATCCGATCCCAAGGTCCCTATTTCGAGTGCCGAACACAAAATCTAAAAATATTCAATTTATGGCCAGTAGATAAAAAACATTAAGAACTGAGAAATATAAATAAACTATGAAAAATCTATTAATAATAATAAAAATAAATCTAAGACATGGTATCTAGTTTATAATTCATCTATCCTCTAGACAAACTACTTAGTTCATCATTGAAATGCAAAAAAAAAAAAAAAAAGTTCATTATTGAAAGAAAAGAAAACATAAAAATATTGATGAACATTGTGAAAATAAACAAGAAGAAACTAAAAAATCAATTTCTAGATGCGTAGATTTGCTCCCTTGTCTCCAACTTCGCAAACTTCGTATCTTTTGATCCGAGTTTGTGTAGACTTGTTCTCCTCTCTATTATGCTTCAAAACTCTCTCTTAATGATTTATTTATAAGTGGAAGAAGGTGGAAAAAAACCCCATGAAAATCTAATTTGATTGGAGAAAATTGGAGCAAAATCCTACATGAAATCGGATTTGGAAAACATCCCGGCGCTGCAACGTCCACCGTAGACGTTGCGGCGCCCAATTGCTGTTTTAAATATTTTTTTCATCCATCACCCAGCGGCGCGACGCCCCGTCTTTGGTATGGAGAGTTTTTCTTTATATTTCTTGCCGATTTTCTCTATTTCTTTACTTGGTTTTTGACTTGTTTCTTCCTTTCAATGTTTAGTCACTTGTTCATCACTTGAATAGCAGTTCAAAGCTACTTCAAAACTTACAAAATTAATCATGAACTAAGTGTTAAACTCATCAAAACATGCACCTAAAATAACATATAAAAATGTAAACCAAAATAAAAAATGACATAAACTATAGCATAAAATTACACCTAAAAATCTACTTATCAAAATTTCATATTCATGATCACTTGTATTCAAACCTGGTTTACTTTAAAAATTGAGGCACTGATTTTATCTGAATTATAAGTATTTTTTTTTTATTAATTCCTATAATTGAAGCATAGTTTTGCCATAAATTAAATTTTACAACAAAAAGTTATTAAATCTAGCTCATTTCTTTCTACGTGTTAAAATTTTAAAATATTTATATTTTAATACTATTGATTAGTATAACTAAATATAATATAATTTTTATCAAAAGAATTATTACTTACTAAAGATGGAACACTTAAATAAAATCTCCAAAGAATTATTAAACAATTAAAAGACTGGCAAGAAATAAAGATATCGCACACGTTATGTGCATACAATTTATTTATTTATTTATTATTATGCTATTTTAAACTAATAAATATATGTTTACCCCTCTTAATTTTCTCCCAAATCTATAAAATATAATTATTAAAATTAAAAACTCTCCTAAATTTTTTGCAATTGTTTATAACTACAAACTTTAGACAAATAATATCCTAAATGAATAGAGGCGAAACAATTTAATCTTTAAAATAAATTTTGAACAATAACTGTCTAGATTTCCTGACCCGGACCTTAATTGGAAAAGAGCCTAACATCCATACTAGGCTCAGTTATGTAATAATTTTGGTTGAACCCATTTTCTTCCTGGCCGGATTGAATCAGACAATTAGATCTGGACAAGTTTTGCTACCTTTAAAAAAACGTGTATGACACCCACTCAAAAATCAAATAGTTAGCTTAATTATAATTTCTATGAATGTAAATTAACTATGGCTCGTAGTAATTAACACATGGATAATTATTACGATATTATTGGGGTATTTTAGGAAATACAGGGTATTTTGTAATATATAGACTTGATGGTTGTGAATGAAGGGAGAGAGAAATGGGGTAGATAATTTGACATGGTATCATAGCCTTGTCAAGATTAGGTCGAACCCCACCACGACCGTGCTTGAACCTCTTCCCCCATCTCAAAAACAATATCGCCTCGCACAGCGGTCGTAAATCCTCTCTCCACGACCGACACAACAACCAATGCTGCGGCTCTTGCAGGTGTTTCCTCAACGCAACCGCAGCAACTTCTTGCATTTTTGAACTTCGACAAAACAAAAGATCGACTACATGGTAAGAACAGTCATTTTAGTTGGATTATTGATACAGGAGCGTCAAACCATGTGACGTGCGACTTGTCTATTTTGAAGAATGTGAGAAAGGAGCAATACTGCCCGGTAGGTTTGCCGGATGGAAACAAGGCAGAAGCAAACCAAAAGGGGAGTGTCGTGCTGCCAGGAGGATTGAAGCTTGACAATGTGCTTTTTGTCCCACAATTGACATGCAATTTAATTTCGTTTACTCAATTAATCGATGAATCAAATTGTGTTGTACAATTAACTAATAATATTTGTGTTATACAGGACCAAACGACAAGGAAGGTGATTGGAGCGAGTGAAAGATTGGATGGACTTTATTTTTTCCGTGGTGTTCCTCAAGTGAAGGTCTTGACAGTGGATGGTGATTCGTCGTTCGAGTTATGACATCAACGAATGGGGCATCCGTCGGAGAAAATATTGAAGATGATTCCGGCTGTAAGTCATTCTTGTAGGACAAATAATAAAGCTTGTGATGTGTGTCCGCGTGCAAAGCAACCTAGATCTAGTTTTCCAATTAGTACGAATAAAGCTGGTAGGGTTTTTGAACTTGTTCATTTGGATTTGTGAGGGCCTTACAAGGCTCGTTCTTCGTGTGGGGCTACCTATTTTTTGACAATAGTAGATGATTTTTAAAGAAGAGTTTGGGTTTATTTACTTTGCAATAAAATGGAAGTTGAATATATGTTTCTTAATTTTGTTGCTATGGTTGAACGTCAATTTGAACAAGTGATAAAACGTGTGAGAAGTGACAATGAGACCGAATTTAATAGTTTGCATGATTATTTTCAAAATAATGGGATTATTTTTTAAACTTCTTGTGTTGGGACTCCTCAACAAAATAGGAGAGTTGAGAGAAAGCATCAACACATTTTAAATGTGGCTAGAGCCCTAAGATTTCAAGGAAACTTAACAATCAAATTTTGGGGTGAATGTGTGTTGGCAGCGTGTCACTTGATTAATAGGACACCCTCTACTTTACTTAAGACTAAATCGCCATATGAAATGTTGTTTGGGAAAGTGTCCTTATGATGTTATTCGTGTATTTGGTTGTCTTTGCTATGCTCATAATCAACGACACAAAGGTGATAAATTTGCAAGTAGGAGCCGTAAATGTATCTTTGTTGGCTATCCTTTTGGGAAGAAAAGTTGGAAATTGTATGATTTAGAAACACATGAGTACTTTGTATCGAGGGATGTGAAGTTCTTTGAGAAAGAATTTCCTTTTGCGCCAAACCAACCAAGGAATGTGGTGACTCCTATTGTCACGACGTCCCTGTCGTAGGCTGACGTCATGACCGGCACAATGTACTATACACTGTACATATCTGTATACAGTATACAATACACTGTCAGCCTTCACGCACTCTCACAATCCATCCCAAACTTACAGAATTTTTTTTTTCTATACCACGAATCAAATCAAATCAACTAACTATATAGATGATCATTCCACTCACATTCATTCCACAAATTAAATTCTCAACTGATAAATACATGTCATCATTCCAAGCATTATATAAGATTACCACACAACCCATCTAGGTGATAGTATATTTATAGTATGTGATAATTATACATGTCAAAATAACAAGAATACAATCTATTGCCTCCAAGCATACGTACACGTACTAGACGAAGGTTCACGTGTCACAGAGTTTTCCTTTTCCCTTTGACTTAATACCTGAAATATTGGAGGAAATGGGGTGAGCAAACAACAGCTCAGTGAATATAGTTCTTGAGATGGCAATTATATACATTTAGAGAAATATGACATGTAAAATCATTTCAAACACTTATTCAACACATGCATCATTCAACGAATATATTATACATGTTAACAACATAAATTTCATTAGTTTTCAATAACATAATGCACAATCTCCCTCCTCCGCAAGGCAAGAGAGCGGGTCTAACCCTTGTATGGTCGTACAAGGTAGACACAGCTTCTTAGCACCCAAACAGTCATTTCAAGGATCGCAACCCTTGTTAGGACATACCTACTGACAATGAGGACTCGCAAAACCTCATCCGGGTCTAATTCCTAACGAAATGACAATGAGGATTCGCAAAGCCTCATCATTCCAAACTCCAATGGCTAAAATCAGTTTGCATGATCCATAAAACTCAATGCATTATCTATAAATATAACATGCATACAATCAAACATTTGATATGCGTACAATGCCATACAAGAACCAAATCAAGAAAACTATACTCACAGTACAACACGTTCAACTTAAACCCAATCATCGTCGCTTTCGAGTCCAGCTCCAAGTTAAATCCAACTAATTTAACCTGTCACAATCACTCCATAATTCAATTTCTTCTATTCATATCTATTTACATTTGTAATGTCTCAACTCACTTCAAAACACGAATAATAAATCCATTTAGGACTCATAAGCCGTTGAATACCTACTAAATCGTTTCTGTGGTCAATCTAGATATTTCTAAAAGAAATAATAGTGAAAATAGATGTCCAAATCATATTTTCACGACACCATATACTTAGTTACTAAAACTATCAAAGCATATCCAAATATCATGTTCTAACGTCCGGAATTCAGCTCTTCACAATTCTCACCGGGGTTTCATTGGGTTCACATCAATGGTCACATCACTGATCAATGTTTACTATTTACTGTTCACTGTTCACTATGCGCTATTCATTATTTACTGTGACAACTCACTATTTACTGTGCACTATTCACAATTCACTGTACGCTGTACATTCATTATGCACTGTGCACTATTCACTGTGCCCTATTTATCACTATTCATCTGAAAGATGTAAATTGTATTAAAATTGTCAAACGATCTCCAAAACGCATGAAATAGAATCTAACCATAGATTCGGAGTCCCGACAATCCAGGGAGTGTTTTTCTACCTTCCTAGCGGGTTTTCATTCATGTTGGGGTCAAAACTCCAATTTGTCAAAACGCAGTAAAACGGCTCCCACAGTCAAAATTAGTCCGCTAGAATTGTTACATCTAGCTTAGATAGTAATTTCACGAAAAAAGGGAGTAAAAATCACTTACCGCAGGTCCTGATTTCGCGCGATTCCCTCCCCTTTTTCTTCTTCTCCTTCTTCCTTCTCGGTTCTTCCTCTATGTAACTTTCGTTCTTTTCTTTTCTTTTTTTTTGTTTTTCTTTTGTTTTTCTTTTCTTTTCATTCAGCACATCATTTAATTACTGTTCTATGAACAGTACATGAACAGTAACTTAATTTGTCTTTTATTCAAATACTGTTCATTCTTATCTTTTTTTTTATATCTTTTTATTTGTTCTTCTTCTATACACTCAATCCACATATTTAAGTAACTAACCTCACAAAGTAATCATCTTCTTTCTTTACACATATAGTTGGCTCCTACGTATAAAATACGTGTAGTATCACACGTATATTTAGCTCATACGTATCAAATACGTATAGTATACATCTTAATATACGTGTAATTTAACGTATATATATGCAATTAAAATTACGGGGAGTTACAATCTCCCCAACTTAAGGAATTTCGTCTTCTAAATTTAAAATCAAGGACTATTCCTCAAGTGATACTCAATTCCAGAAAACTGCTCTCGCATTTTATATTTTCGCTTCCATGTTTGCTCTTCTTGATACGTGGTATCCTCCCCAACTTAGAGGTGAGTTATATCCATAACATATATGTAATCCGAAAGATATTTCCTCAACATCAATATATAGAAAATAGTACGGACACCTATCAACTGTGACAGTAGAGCAAATCGGTAAGCCTATGGACTTATCCTATCAAGGATCTCTAGTGGTCCAACAAATCGCGGTGCGAGCTTTCTTTTCATCCCAAATCTCATTTTGGCCTTTCTGTAGTAAGACCCTTACCAAAACTGAGTCAGCCACAATCAATTTCAAGGCCTATATACCAACCTTGTGTATTTAATACTATCCTCTGGCACCAATAACAATAACTCCACACTTTCAAATCAACAAGTTGGAGATCTATAAGGCTTATTATCAAACCGTTAGAGTGTCATCATACAAGTTTACACAAATAAAGTATTCCTTCCAACTTCCACCAAAATTCAAGTATACTAGACCCAAGCATGCTCGCAAGCATCAAAGTCACTCTCTCAGTCTATCAACCAGTCTGAGAGTAAACTATCACACTGAGAAGGAGATGAGTACCAAATCGAGTCCGCATCATATATCAGATCTCGACACAATAATCCGACATGACAAATATCTGAGTACTCCCATCAAATCTCCCTATCTCACACGTATACAATCTGCTCAGTCTATCAATAGAATGTTTGGTGTTCATTGGAAGAATATATAGACTTATCAGTCCATCAATGGTCATCCAAATGGTATCATATCTACCCATAACCCATAAGATACCATTTGAATCCCATATTCATTTAACACAATTTATCTTACCAATTTCATAATCTTTCATACGGATATCATACTCGTCTCGTCATAAATTTTACTCTCTGAATATGAGTATCAATTAGCTGAACATGCATCCGAGCACAAATATCAACACATGGAGTAACATAGAGTACACTCATAATTATACCTCTCACTCACACCAATCTCCATTTATGGCCAACTGATAGATACTACTTCAGTTTCAACCTGTTTCCTGCTCACTGCCTCAGCAACATATTGGCCTTTCCTAGGATAATAATCAAATCCTTCGGGAATTCTTGCCACATTTATTACCTCATATTCAGTTTCTTTCCGTTCACATAATTACTTCAGACTCTTAACATCTGAAACATTTTTATTATAGAGGCAATGCTCTCATTATGTCAAAATAACTACCAACAATTTTTTTTTTATTCTCTCAGGATAGTTATTCTCGTGCACTACCAAATATCTGAAGGCACAAGTAATTAACCTATTCTTTTGTATCAATGCAAAATCCAGATCTGGACGTGATCAATCACAATTACTTTCAGATTCTGAAACTAGTAACAACATTTAATACTGTGAGAGCTTCCTCATGCACAACGGTCCACACATTATATAACGTTCATCTGGTTTAGTTTCGTGAGTGGAACAGATAGCTTCAAAGAGCTTTCCATGCACTTTCTAGAACATATATCTAATACCAGAGAACTTCTGATTTTCATCAGTGACATTAGTTGTCACAGTACTATGATCACTTTGACCTTCGCAACATCCTTAACGATATTATTTAACTTGGTCATGTGATCCAAAAATTCTCATCTTAATTATATTCAACCTCATATTCACCAAGCTTGGCACTCAATCGGTGCTCTCTCAGTGACTACAAATTAATGCTAAGATGCTAGTCATGCTCATCTCATTTTCTGGGACAATTTTATATATCATCATCGAAGACTATGTACTACTCAAGATATGATTCATATACCCACTGCGTCAATCCTATAAACATGATTGACACATTAATCAAGGGTACCAAAATTTCATAATATCCATATCTTGTCTTAAAACAGTCTGTATTACATTTTTTTTTCTCGCATTCATATTTGTATTTATGGTTAAGCATGTCACTACATTGTAACAAGATAAACTTTTTCATGCCTTAAACAAGTTCAACATGATAATAGAAGCCCTTATACAATAGCTTCTTTAATTAATCTCAGGCCTTAATCGTCTCAAGAGTCCTTAACCATTTTTCTATCATCTCTTATCATCAGTTAGCTTACACTTAGTTAACTTGTTTTATCATTTGCAGAGACTTCCCCCTTCTCTAAAATGGTATCCATTCAAAGTTTTTATTTCGTCTACTATCAGACTGCAAGTTAAGATAGGAGAGTCTCTTCTCCTGAAAGTTTCCATAACTGTCACATATCTGTTCATGTCATCTGGCTTGTTACTTCTGTCTTAACTATATAGGTTGTTACAGAAGTACCCACACCATTGGCACCCACATCTTGAGCTATCAATGGTTCAAGCCTCTGTCATTCTCACATTACAACTTTACCACAAGCTCGTAAGCTGTGCATTTCGTTGTTGTTGGGTAGTTCCTAGTCATATATAAGTTATATAATTTATTATCACTGGCTTATATCCAGTTCTTTTTCTTTCAACCTTCTGATCATTTCTTGATCAGCAATTTCCATTGTTAATCTTGACTATTCTTGTCCAAATCTAGAATTCACCGATACAGGTGATTCTCAGTCAAGATAACATATTGGATTAAGCTCAACATAATAGGACTACCCATATATATCCCATACAAACAATCATAATATCATAAAACTTTTATCTTTTTACAAAATTTAAACTTAGTCTCTGATACCAATATTGTCACGACGTCCCTGTCGTAGGCTGACGTCATGACCAACACAATGTACTATACACTATACATACCTGTATACAGTATACAATACACTGTCAGCCTTCACGTACTCTCACAATCCATCCCAAACTTACAGAATTTTTTTTTTCTATACCACGAATCAAATCAAATCAACTAACTATATAGATGATCATTTCACTCACATTCATTCCACAAATTAAATTCTCAACTGATAAATACATGTCATCATTCCAAGCATTATATAAGATTACCACACAACCCATCTAGGTGATAGTATATTTATAGTATGTGATAATTATACATGTCAAAATAACAAGAATATAATCTATTGCCTCCAAGCATACGTACAAGTACTAGACGAACGTTCACGTGTCACAGAGTTTTCCTTTTCCCTTTGACTTAATACCTGAAATATTGGAGGAAATGGGGTGAGCAAACAACAGCTCAGTGAATATAGTTCTTGATATGGCAATTATATACATTTAGAGAAATATGGCATGTAAAATCATTTCAAACACTTATTCAACACATGCATCATTCAACGAATATATTATACATGTCAACAACATAAATTTCATTAGTTTTCAATAACATAATGCACAATCTCTCTCCTCCGCAACGCAAGAGAGCAGGTCTAACCCTTGTATGGTCGTACAAGGTAGACACAGCTTCTTAGCACCCAAACAGTCATTTCAAGGATCGCAACCCTTGTTAGGACAGACCTACTGACAATGAGGACTCGCAAAACCTCATCCGGGTCTAATTCCTAACGAAATGACAATGAGGATTCGCAAAGCCTCATCATTCCAAACTCCAATGGCTAAAATCAGTTTGCATGATCCATAAAACTCAATGCATTATCTATAAATATAACATGCATACAATCAAACATTTGATATGCGTACAATGCCATACAAGAACCAAATCAAGAAAACTATACTCACAGTACAACACGTTCAACTTAAACCCAATCATCGTCGCTTTCGAGTCCAGCTCCAAGTTAAATCCAACTAATTTAACCTGTCACAATCACTCCATAATTCAATTTCTTCTACTCATATCTATTTACATTTGTAATGTCTCAACTCACTTCAAAACACGAATAATAAATCCATTTAGGACTCATAAGCCGTTGAATACCTACTAAATCGTTTCTGTGGTCAATCTAGATATTTCTAAAAGAAATAATAGTGAAAATAGATGTCCAAATCATATTTTCACGACACCATATACTTAGTTACTAAAACTATCAAAGTATATCTAAATATCATGTTCTAACGTCCAGAATTCAATTCTTCACAATTCTCACCGGGGTTTCATTGGGTTCACATCAATGGTCACATCACTGATCAATGTTCACTGTTCACTATGTACTATTCATTATTCACGGTGACTACTCGCTATTTACTATGCACTATTCACTATTTATTGTGCATTGTGCACTGTTCACTATTCACGATTCCCTCCCCTTTTTCTTCTTCTCCTTCTTCCTTCTCGGTTCTTCCTCTCTGCAACTTTCGTTCTTTTCTTTTCTTTTTTTTTCTTTTTCTTTTTTTTTTCTTTTCTTTTCATTCAGCACATCATTTAATTACTGTTCCGTGAACAGTAACTTAATTTGTCTTTTATTCAAATACTATTCATTCTTATCTTTTCTTTTATATCTTTTTATTTGTTCTTCTTCTATACACTCAATCCACATATTTAAGTAACCAACCTCACAAAGTAATCATCTTCTTTCTTTACACATATAGTTGGCTCCTACGTATAAAATACGTGTAGTATCACACGTATATTTAGCTCATACGTATCAAATACGTGTAGTATACATCTTAATATACGTGTAATTTAACGTATATATATGCAATTAAAATTACGGGATGTTACACCCATGCTAGTGAACAATGAGGATGGGGCATGGAGTGAGGATGAGGGTGTCAATGAGTGTGTTGCGTGCGTTGAGGGGGGTTGGAACCAGCCTCCACCCTCGAGGGGGGTCTGGTGCTGCGGTGCAGCCCGAGCAGCAAACCGCACATGAGGATGTGCGTGAAGAGGGGCTGGAGAATACGGTGGGGGAGCAAGGTGTGGAAGTTGACGGTGAGCTAGGGCGAGGAAACCGAACCAAAACTCCTTCAACACGGTATCGTGGTTTTGTTACTCATACTATACGGAAAATAAGTCCATCTGAGAATTCATCAGCTACTTCCTTTTCCTCAGGTACGCCCTATCCTATAACACATTTTGTGAATTGTGAACGTTTTTCTGTGAGACATAGGAATTTTCTTGCAGTTGTTACAACGGGACATGAGCTAAAACATTTTAAAGAAGCGATGAAATACTTGGGATGGCGAGATGTGATGGGTAAGGAAATACGAGCCCTTGAAGACAATGAGACTTGGGTAATGGAGACTCTTCCACCCGGAAAGAAAGCACTAGGGAGCTAGTGGATATATAAAATTAAGTATAAGTCCGATGGCAGCATAGAGCGACTCAAAACAAGACTTGTGATCTATGGCAATCATCAGGTGGAAGGAATTGACTATGACGAGACATTTGCTCTCGTGGCAAGAATGGTGACGGTTCGTATTTTTCTTGCAATTGCTACTGTTAAAAATTGGGAGGTACATCAAATGGATGTGCATAATGCTTTCCTTCACAGTGACTTAAGTGAGGAGGTTTATATGAAGGTTCCTACAGGTTTCAAAAATACAAATCCTAACATGGTTTGCAGGTTGAAAAAGTCGTTGTATGGTCTGAAACAAGCTCCCCGATGTTGGTTCGCAAAACTGTCAACAACGTTGAAGAATTATGGTTTTGTGCAATCCTATTCAGATTATTCCTTATTTGGGTTGTGCAGGGGAAGAACTCAGATCAACGTGTTAGTTTATGTTGATGACTTGATTATTGCAAGGAATGATAAGGTTGCATTGACAACTTTTAAAGATTACCTTGGCAGGTGCTTTCATATGAAGGATTTGGGAGTTTTGAAATATTTCTTAGGGCTAGAGGTAGCCCGTAATCCAGAAGGAATTTTTCTTTGTCAAAGAAAATACACACTCGAGATAATTTCTGAAACGGGTTTATTGGGAGCAAAGCCTGCGGCATTTCCTATGGAACAAAATCACAACTTGGCCCTTGCTAAGGGCGAATTCCTTGCGGATCCAGTGCCGTATAGGCGACTTGTAGGGAGATTGATTTACTTGTCTGTGACGAGACCTGGTCTTGCATATTCTGTTCATATTTTGTCCCAATTTATGCAACAACCTCGTGAGGATCATTGGGAGGCAGCTCTCAGGGTCGTAAGATATTTGAAGAAGAGTCTGGGGCAAGGGATTTTGCTTCGTGTTGATAGTGACCTACGTCTAGAAGGGTGGTGTGATTCGAATTGGGCTAGTTGTCCACTTACGCGGCGTTCCTTGACAGGTTGGTTCTTTGTTCATGGTTGTTCTCCTGTGTCGTGGAAGACCAAGAAGCAACAAACAGTGTCTAGATCGTCTGCGGAGGCTGAGTATAGATCAATGGCGGCAACAGTGTGTGAGTTAAAGTGGCTTAACCAACTCTTAAGCGACTTGGGTGTGCGACATCCGAAGGGTATGAAGTTGTTTTGTGATAGTCAGTCGGCCTTGTACATTGCTCAAAATCCGGTTTTTCACGAAAGAACAAAGCATATAAAGGCTGACTGCCATTTTGTTCGAGATGCGGTGACTGAAGGGATGATTTGTTCGTCATATGTTTCTACTAGTGTTCAATTGGCAGACATCTTTACAAAAGCGTTCGGAAAAGTGAACTTCGAGTTTCTACTCTGCAAGTTGGGCGTTCGAGATCTTCACGCTCCAACTTGAGGGGGGTATTACAATATTATTGGGGTATTTTAGGAAATACAGAGTATTTTGTAATATATAGATTTGATGGTTGTGATCGAAAGGGGAGAGAAATGGGGTAGAGAATTTGACAATAATTGTTTAAATACATGCAAGAATTCGAAAACATTACATCATTACGATACTATTGTTGTGATACCTACCCCGTAGAACTGACCCCTTAGTTCCTCCTAGCATGAAACACTAATTAAGCTATATCTCCTTGATCGATTAAATAAAATTACACTATTGAATTAATGCAAACACCACCCATTTTAATTTATTAATACTGATCATTTTTATTTTTATGTAACAAGCAAATAATTAATTGATTGATTAAACCATCAAATTTCTAGAGTTCCGAGTTGCGAGAGAACGGCTTTCATGCTCGAACGAGGCCTACACATAGCCACCAGTGGTTTGGCTCTAGGCAAAGTGAGCCCAACCCCTTCGCTCATATCCACCATTTCTTCTCCCACCCTTTCCCATTCAAAGCACTGTATCAGTGACCCTACGGTCAGCCCAATCATACGCAGAGCCAACCCCTCACCAGGGCACCTTCTTCTTCCTGACCCAAATGGTATCAACTTGAACCCTTCTTTGATCTCCAGTTCCACTCCTTCAAACCTCTCGGGCTTGAAGCTATTAGGCTCTTCCCACGCGCTTGGGTCTCTGTGAATTGCCCATAAATTCATCTGAAGCATGGTGCCAGCGGCCACATGGAAGCCCTCAATAGTGCAATCTTTAGCTGCTTCATGGGTCACTATTGGGCCAGTGGGATAGAGCCGAAGTGTCTCGTTGACGATGCTGTGGAGATAGGGAAGGTTTGGGAGATCAGATTCTTGAAGTAGACGTTCGTCTCCCACTTGCTTGTCAATCTCGTGTCTTGCCTTGCTTAGCACCTTTGGATGGTTCAGTAGAAGTGACATGGCCCACTCCATTGTTGCTGACGATGTGTCTGTCCCCGCAGTCAATAAATTCTAAAGAAATAACGTAATTAAAACGATTTCATTAAGAGGAAATTAAAAGTGTCGGTTAATTAATTGCTTTAGTATAAGAGAGGTATCAAAATTGATTGGTTGAATTCGAAACATTTCAAACAAAAAACTATACAAATTGGGTCAAAGGGGCATGCTCTTACCGACCCACGAATGAAATTGATTATGGATAGTCACATCTATTCATTTAATATTTACTAGAGTATATTACTACAAGTTAGATTCAGAATTTCATGGCAAGTAAGATTTTAGTACAAATATAAATATGAGGTCAATCACTAGGTGGGTAAGGCTTCAAATAAATCAGATTAATTTCACAAAACTTTCTAAGTCAATTTATGCTTTATCCTAAGCATGATGCAGATACCACCGTGTAAACCAATGAGATCCCTTATTGAGTGAAAATATTAGACAGTGTTTGGTTGGACACCGTAAAACAATTTTTTTTATTTTGAGGTTTTCCAAAAAATAATACCAGAAAATTTACACAATGACATTTTGAGAAATGACTCGAGTTTTCTTCTTTTTACTACTCCGAACTACTTAGTAGAAAAAAGAGTTTGCTTAGTATAACTCTTTTCAGATTTTATTATGCCAAATATGTTTTCTTACACTACGAGATTGGAAACCAAATTTAGCCTTTTATATATATATATATATATATATATATATATATATATATATATATATATATATATATATATATAAGTTTAAAAAATAAAAAAGGATTGATTTGCTATTTAAATTAATGATTTTGTCATGATAAAAACATTAGGCGCCATAAGTTGAGAACAACTAAAATGTTTATCATAAAAATTGAACGGCCTCATGCCTAGAATTCCATAAATTGGTCTAGTTTTTTAATTCTTCGGCCAAAATGTGTTTTTCTTTCAAAATTCCATATATTGAATTTTTATTAAATTCATTTTAAACGCAAGAAATATCATTAAAATTATATATATTTCAGATTTTATATAATTATTTTTGTTTGTAATTATGCTACAAGAGCATAATACTTTACATAGTGTGAGATCTTTTATTCATAAATATCAATAAATCAAGAATAATAAATATCATCAATATAGTTTAATCTTGACTTAGTAGATATTCTATGTATATATATAGTAGATATGATTGTGCTTATAGTAGAACGGATATTGAATACTCAGATCAATAAGATTTTTCGCATATAGATTATATAAAAATTAATCAATTAACTACCTATATGTATGACATTAATGTATATATTTTCTTAATTTTCACATAAAAAATTATGTTCATAATAGATATTACTTAATAGGAACAATAATGCACGTTCTTAATCAATAATTTTTTTGTTTTTAAGAAAAATGTGATAGGGTATAGAATTATACCGAAATAATGCCTTTGATGATTTCATCAGAGTAGTATTTGGAATCTTTGTCTTGCAGACTCAATAGCACATCTATCATAGTACTCTTCTTCGCTCCTTCCTTGCCATAATTCGTATAAGAACCACTAGAAAAATCATTCATTTTCTCTCTATGTCCATCTATAAGACATTGCATGAAAGAGTCCCTTTCTTTATGCGTTTCCACCATCCTCTTCTCCAGCCCTTGCAGATCAAACCACCTCAACAACGGCAAAAAATCACCTAAATTCGAGGCCCCCATCAAATAACAAGTTTCCTTCACAATTCGTCGAAACTTCTTAGCTTCTTCCAACTCCTCTATGTTAATCTCTCCACAATATCTCTTCCCAGCAATCATTCTCATCATAATGTTCAGCATCAACTCAAAAAACATCATCTTAAATTCCAATTTTTTAAAACTACTATCATTATCATCATGGGAAGCTTTCAAGTAAACTTGCCTTATCAACTCATGAATCTCTTCAGTTCTAAGGCATAGAAATTGTTGGAGACGACTTGCGGAGAAGATTTCTACAGCCACAATGCGCCGGAGGTTGCGCCAATGGTCTCCAATATGGGACCAAACAAGGGCAGTGTAATTGTAGCCGAGGTACTCACCAACGGTGAGATGGGGCCGGTTTCCAAAGGCAATATCATTGGTGGTCAAGCATTGTTCAACCGAGGAAGGTGAGGAAACGATAACAACTGGGCGGGAGCCGTAGCGTAGGAACATAACTGGGCCGTATTGGTTTGCGAGGTTGGCTAGCGTGCGGTGAAGAGGCTTCTTGATGAGATGAAGATGGCCTATTATGGGAAGAGAGGGAGGAGATGGGCTGGTTTTTCTATGGAAGAAGATGTTGGAGAGGAAGAAGAGGAGGAGGAACAAAGCTAGGTAGTAGAAGATTTCCATGGTTAGTTAATTTGCTTTACTAGCTAGCTAGCTAATTGGATTCTAGCTAATTGCTAGGAAATGTTCATGCATTAGAAGTGTTATTTGGGCGACTATATATAGAGAGGTAGGATTTGATGAGGACATGACTAATTTGTCATTGAGCCGTGCTAGGGAACGCACCAACCTACGCAATCTGCGACGCCAATGTTGACGTGGCATCAACCAATCCAACCTGTTTTTTTAATTCTATGGCAAATTGCAAATAATTATATCTTGGACTGGGGAAAACAGGAAAGGTCTTTCTTTTTTTTTTCTTTTTTTTGTCAAACGAGAATTTCATTAACGGTTGTTTTTCGAAAGATATTGTTTAGGGGTTTTGTGTTGATTGTTTTTTTTTTTTTTTGTCCATTGTTATTTTGTAGTAGTTGTTTTTGCGAAGGCTTTGCCCTCTTATTTTATTTATCCATTAGATATATTTGTTATTGTCGGTGTTGAACCGTTGTTGCCCGTCCGTGTTGAACCGTTATTCCCCTCTCATTTTATTTATTCATTAGATATATTTGTTATTATTGATGTTGAACCTTGTTACTGAGTCCTTGAGCTAATTATTTTTGGTACATGAATGATGTAGAGCCTTTTGTGCTCTTGGTGTCTTTGGTACTTAGAATGTTGATATGTTTGCACTTGTATTGTAACACGAAACGTCACTTGCTACTTAAAAAAACAGTCAATTTTGATTCCTTCACGGCGGTAAAGTAAAACTAGCCTTTTTTTTTATTGAACTTTTGAAATGGGTCCCATATACCTAGGTGGCATTTGCCACGCCACTAACACTAAGCATTGAGAAATGCGTTGAAGGGAATTGCTTTGGATAATTGGGTGCCTTAAGGCCCTGTTTAGGGTCTGCGTTTTTATTTAAAAGTATTTTTTTTAAATGTAATCAACAAATATAAAAATAAGGTGAAGGAAGCTTCAAAAAAATGTTCAAGTCGTATGTACCAAATGCCATAAAATTATGTTTGTCAAAATTATTTGTCTTAATACAACTTTCTTTACACTCCCAAACTGGGCCAAAATTTAAATCCGACGGTTGAGAACGACTTATGAGGTAATTTAATATGAAGTCAAGATTTTCACCCATATTTGAATGCGAGGCAAATTAAAGTGAAGATTACTTAGAATAATTACTAGGTCTTTCCTTTATTTATCAAAACCCCTTAGAATTAATTGGTTGTATGGAAAGAGCTTTCTTTCCTTTGAAATGCACTTTCGGGTCTGTAAGTTCTATGGTAACAGTTGTTAGATATGGTGTAACTCGGTCCCACCATTAGATAATTTTTATTTGTGTATAGTTTTTTTGTGTATTAATTTTTTAGTTGTGTTGAAAACTAATTGATATTCAAAACTAACTCTACCACCTAGTATTATATAAAACTAATTGGGATATGAGAGAGAGGGTGTCTGAGAATTAATAATTTGTGTGAGAGTACTTTTGTGAATTGTAAAAATTTATTTAGATCTGATTATAGGTTATAACCTATTTCCATTCTATCGTTAGTGGATTGATTCTCATCTCCTATAGACGTAGGTGTATATTCTCTAAATTACATAAATTTGTGTATTCTTATTTGTGTATTTTTTTGTTTTTATTTAAATCGATTTAATTATTTGGGTTTGTACGTTTGGTATTTTGGCTTCCGCCCTTCCGCTGTGCGCAACAAACAGTTATCCCTACATTTCTGCGTTATGTTGGGTCAAATATTGATGCACGCACACATCTTCCATTAGTTCAAATAAAATAAGAAAACTTGAATAAAAAATAACAAGAAAAGGGCTTTCAAGTTTGTCACGCACAAAACTAGTTAAAAATCACTTAGGAGTTTGACATAATATTTCGAATAAAATAGGTGACTTGAATAGCAGTAAACGGGAAAAGGGCCCTTTTGAATTGGTAAAAGTTGTTTAAATCCACTTTACCTATAAGCGATAATTAATATATGGAATTCTCAGTTATATATATATAAATACATTGGACCAAATTTATAATAGGAAAAAAACATATGATTATGAATGAAAATTATATAAAAATATATATTTATGGGTAATTTAATAGTAAGGTGCTAAAAAATCTTTTTAATGTTAATAAATATAAAACTTATTTTAAAAATTATTCTTTTTCGTCATTTTTAACTCTTTTTTTTTTTTTTGGTAACTTTTCATCCTCTGTTATTCACGTACAATGCTATCACTGCATGGGACTAGTTTCACTAATATGTCAAATTTCCCTTAAAAAACATTAATAAATAAAGCCCTTTGGCCAATATTGGTTACACTTTTGAACGAGATTGGGTGGTAGTCATATATATTCATCTAACTTACAATAAGCAGCTGACCAAAGTGGTCAATTTTTTCGCCACCGCCTACAGCCTTGTTCTTCTTTAACCCTAGTTAGCTATTAGTTGGCCGCCGGCCAGTCTGTTGATCCCACAGGCGCCTTGTGGGACTTCGCACCACTTGCTAATATAAGAAATAAAAATGCAAATTCAAATCATACACAAGTATGGAGGAACTCTTTTCCGATCGATTATAATAATATTGCACCAACCAACATTGACCGGCATCATACAGGAAGAAGACGTAGTACTTTACATGAATCAGGAGAGGGGAAAGCATGACGAAAATCAGATAAAAAAAATGAAGTATATGTACCAAAAATCAAATATGTGCATCAGTGAATTCATGGTAGGTTGAACATAATTACTTGACTCATTCTGAACCTACTACTTTATGTACCAAAAATCAAATGTATAAATGCCAAGTGGCTTTGCTTGTGGTTTTTGCAAATTATTCATGTTCCGAGGTTTATTGACAAATTGAAGTTCTATTATAAAGTTTTTAAGTCGGTGCGTAGTATAATTGTTTTAGAAAAAAAAAAATATAACTGTCTAATTGCATTATATAAAAACTATTTATTTTAGATGTAAAAAGACACCAAATATTATTATATATATTTGATCATTACCCAATATATATTATTATTATATATATATATATGCGGGGAGGAGTGGTGTCTGGGTGGGGCCTTTAACATTGTTCGCTTTATGACCGGAAAGTTTAATAGTAGCAAACTAACCATGAGCATGGAAAAATTTGATAAACTTATCACCGATTTGGAGCTTCATGATTCCCCTCCTGAATGCCAAATTTACGTGGTCCAACTTTAGAGATCTACCAATTTGTTGTCGGTTGAATCGATTCATATTCACAACAGCATGGAAAACGATGTTTCCTTCTTCCTGACATCTCATGTGCATCACTTCTGATCATTGTCTTATCATGTTGAAAACAGATTTTTTTCGATGGGGCCCACCACCTTTCAAATTTAAGAACTCGTGGCTTTGGCACTGAGATGTTGGTAGATTACTGGATGGTTGGTGGAGAGAGACTGATGCGTTTGGGAGAGAGGGTCACAGGTTTCTCATCATGTTGCAGAAAATTAAAGCAACATTAAAAGAATGGGACAGAGTGATCTTTGGTGATGATCAGATTAAGAAGAAGGCTTTAATGGAAGATCTCATCCAACACTTAGATTCTATAGAAGGGCAACATAGTTGGGTCTTTTGAATTGGCGGCACTTTGTATTAAAACAAAGGCAGAGTTGGTTGAACTCCTCATTATAGAGGAAAGAGTGGCCTCACAACTGTGACGCCCCAAAAATTATTTGATCTAGCTCATAACCCAATTGCATTTTGCCCAAAATTTATGTGTTGCCTTGATATGTTTTGTCGCGACCCCTCCCCGGGTGACGTCACGACCGGCACAGTACCCCAGAGAATGTCACAACCCGACAAACCTGAGGCACTGATAAGCCTCTACTCAGAAGGTTACATACGATCCAAAGACATAATATGTATATGATCAGGATAGTTGAATTAAATACCGAGATATGGCATCACCATCCAGAATATGAGGTCATCGACCCAATCCACAAGATTCGACTATCCTTACTATAAACATGGATATTTTATTATTATTCCATTTAGCATACACATATCAAAATTGTCTCACGAACTATATGTTATATATCATAGTATCTGTGATAATTATACATTAACAAAACAAAACACAAATATCTTCTACTATTTTCCTTATGTACAAATCAAAACTCACTTCAACAAGAAGTAAGGCAAGCTACACCAACTCTAAGCCTTGCCCTTTCCTTTACGATCTGATCCTGAAAAATATAAGGGAAAATGGAATGAGCTCAACTAGCTCAGTGAATACTTTTCACAAAAATCTCCACATATGCACTTATGTAAAACATGTATGTTACTTGAAATAACATTGGTAAATTGAAATGCATTAAGAAAATATATGATTCATGCTTCCAAATTAAAGATATAATTATGCATCATTTTCATAAAAGATATGTAGAAAAGCCTCAACATGAGGTCATATCAGGATAACATTGCCTACATTTCCCCCATTGCGCCATGGGTTCAAACCAACACGTTATCCAACTAATCCTTCTACCCTTACATTCCTTAGTGATTCGAAAAGTCCTTTTCACAAGACATTTTTCCCTAAAGAACAAGTAAATAGAAAGAAATCCAACGCCAAGGTATTTAATCCGAAATACCTAAGGCCATGTTAATGCATAAAATCCGTGCTCATGATCATAAATACAATGCACATATATAATATAATGCATATCATTCAAGAATTCAATTTCATATATCTACAATGCTATACATGGAGAAGTAAGGTGAGAAATACTCACAAATCACAAAATTTTGCCTAAGTCCACAAGTTTTCACCAATTCACCAATACTTCAATTGTGTTCACAAATCCTCATCCAAGTCATAAGCCACCCACTGCAATTTACACATTACACACATACAAATGAATTCTAGAAAAATGAATTTAATCACTTGATTAATTACCAAGTATCCATAACCCATTCCCTTACCATTTCAGTTACTAAGATAGAATTTTCAGCACATGATCAAAGTATTCATTTGATCACCAAATTAACACAAAATTTCCATCTCTATAAGTTAATCAATTTTATCCCTAAGCAAGTTACCTAAGCATTTTTCAAATGCTCTAACATTTCCAGCACTAAATTTTCAGCCAATTACCCATCAAATTGGTCAAAACCTATCATTGAACAACTTACCAATGTATTGCCATTGTCCAATTTTCTAAATTTCCAGCACTTGTTCAATTCATTAGTCATCAAATGAATCATCATCAACCAAGAATTTCAGAAATTTAGCATTTCAATTTCTGGCAAATATCAACCCATCACATCCATAATCAATTGCTAATCAACACACATAAGAAAAGACCACAAATGGTCACTCAAATTGGGTTCCAAAAACCCTGTTTTAACATGGCTGGAACACCATGTTCTACCCATAAAAATCAGTATTTTTTAATCATCAAAATGGTCACCAAATATTCAAGACTAAATTCCAGCAAATACTTTATCAAAATAGCATAATTCAGTTATTAAAATCAGGTTTGAAATCTGTAAATTCAGCCATGAAAATTTCTCATTTTCATCATCAATTTAATCTCTGAAAATTAGTGTTTTAAACATCACCACACTCACCAATTGTCTAGTGATAAATTTCTAATGAGTTCAACCATTAAACATCATCAAAACACCACAACTTACTTACTAGAAATCAGTGAAATGATCATCAAACACTCACTTTCTAGCTTCATTTCTAGCCATGGAAATCACTTGCATGTTACATATAATGTATAGAATGAAGAGGAGAGTTTGAATATGAAACTTTCACATCTAAAACTATGGATCTCACCTTCCTTTGGAGCTCCAAAATCTCCTTCTTCTTCAACCGTATTCTCAATTTCTCTCTAGCTTGATATTCTGGTATGCACTTCACTTGCACATTTCAGCCACTAAACAATTCATGCCAACAAGCTAATAGGTGTCTAAATGAGGTCATGGTGGCTGAATTTGCTTAAGACACATGTTACATACAAGCCAATAGGTGTCAATTTGCTTAAGACACATGTTACATAGCATGCACAAGTGTCAATTTGCTTAAGACACATGTTACATAGCATGCACAAACTCATATCTACATAAGGTGGCTGAATTTAGACACCTACATAGCATGCACAAACTCATATCTACATAAGGTGGCTGAATTTAGACATCTTTGGTTATTTTAATTTCATTCCTTCCACTAGTCATTCATTAATGAACATGTGAATATCTTAGATTAATTTCCTAATTGCCCATAACTCATGTATTATACACTAATACATCTCAACCACACAAATTATTAAAATATCTCGTACACACAGTATACGAGTAGTATACACATCGACTATGTGTACAAGACTTCGTATTGACAGTCCACATCATCATGATGTCTGCTGCGAAAAGTGGGTCGTTACATGTTTGGTGTTTGTTTGATGGTTGTTTAATGTTTGTATAGTCGATGCTTGATAATGTATATAAATATGTGTATTATAAATTGTATATGAGTCATGTTAAATTAAAGTATAATACATATGTTATTATTTATGCATGGGCTCATTAATCCATGAATTGATATGAGTTAAGATTGATTGAAATTAAAGGATAAATGAGAATGAAAATTTGGTGTATTGAATGGATTGGACATTTAAAATACATGGAAGCATGAGATTGATTAAAGTACATGTGGTTGGTATGAGTAGTATGAGACCAACACATGTGAAGGTTGGTCTATGAAAGTGGACAAGTGTCCCATGCCCACTTCCCTTCTCCAAGAATGTGCTAGAAAGTGAGGTGAGTGGAGGGAATCAAGGAAGTGCTAGAAAGAGAGGTGAGTGGAGAGAAAGGAAAAAAATAAAAGAAAAGAAGAGAAAGGAAAGAAGAAGAGAAAGAAAGAGGGAGTTGCAGAAGGAAGATCTCTGCGACGTTTTCATCAAAGAGCTGGATCTTTGCAATATATGGTCAGATTGAGCTCAAACTTTGTCAGCAAGTTCATAGCTTATGGTTAGTCATTCTGGTCAGTGGAGATCTTGATCAGAGGTTTCTTCTAAGAGATCTAACCTCTCAAACAAAGCTGGTCGGAAAGTCTGGGTTTCTCGCGCCATTTCGTTCAAACTTAAATATCTCCTCAATCTACCGATGGATGGATATCAAAGTTGGGTATGTAGTTTAAAACTGATATTTCTACATTCGGAACGGTGGAGATCCTGATTTGTGGTTTCTTCTGAAATTTCTAACCTCTCAAACAAAGCTGGTCAGAAAGTCTAGATTTATCGCGTTGTTTCGCTCAAACTTATATATCTCCTCAATCTGCCGTTGGATGGATATCAAATTTGGGTATGTAGTTTAAAACTGATATTTTTGTATTCAGAAAGGTGGAGATGTTTATGCGTCAAGTATTTTGTGTGATATAGTCATCTGAGTTTGAGTATTTGCAGCAGGAAATGAGAAATTGTCTGATTAGAGCCTTGTTCATCAAAGATTCTTATCGTTTTGGTCCACCATTGTATTGAGCTGATATTTGGACAGAAGGTCTGTTTCTTCACATACTTCAATCTGTACGGTTGATTTTTTGATTACATATTTCTGTTGGTAGATTGATACATCTGAACAGAATATTAAATGAAGAATTGGTAGGGTTGCTTGTAAATCGGCAATATGGCCTAAGTATGGAAAATTTCATATTTAAGGGCTTTTGATACTTTTGGCCTAGAATCATTGAATTGATGCAACTTATGTTTAATTAAGCATGATTAGGGTTGATTATGCTACTGATTTGGTGGTTGTAACCATATCATGGGTTAGGCCTACTTGTGATCAAGTGGCCCAATTTGGGCATGTTTATGCCTAAGGAATTGAAAATCAGTATTTTTGATTAATAGAATGGTTTATGTATGAGAACTATGCATTAGAGGCCTAAGTCATGTGATTTGAGTTGAATGATGGGATTAAATGGGATTTAGGTCTATTGTCTATATGTGGGCTGATTTAGGGTTGATGTATAATGTCTATGTGACTGAGCATAGAAATTGATATATGGTAGGATATTGATTAATGTTTCAGGATCTTGATTGGGTTGATTCGGTTTGGTGATCGTGTGTGGTTAAATACTCTCGCGAGGCTTGGTTGTGAGTAGACTTCATTTATGATTATATCTTGTATGTCATCATATCACTTATATATATTGTATGTTGAAAGCATGAATGTGTTCTAATGTTTTGAATGATGCATTGATTTGAGAAAACCTTATGACTTTGGTTGGGCCCATCTATCTGGCTAATAGGGGGACTTAACCTTGTCATATGAGGGTTTTAGGAAAGGAAATTATTGGGGTCAACGGTACAGTAAAATAGAAGTGCACTAGTAACCCCAAATAAACATGATTGGGGTCAACGGTACGGTGAAATAGACGTGCACTAGTAACCCAATGCATGTGGAATGTGAATCCAAATTGATAAGCTTTTACTTGCATCGAACTTATTATAAATGTTTGATATCTATATGTTATGAGCTTTTAATCATGCTACACATTGACATGCATACATGATATTTATTGATGAGTATTGATAGCATATTTGAATTCTATTCACTGGGCACCGTTGGCTCACCCTCATTTTCCTCTTTCAAGTCCTTCTGTCCCGAATAAGGGCAAAGGAGTAGTCATATCTTGAGGGCCTTGCCTGCGAGAGAATCCAAGGCCTCGATGTGAGTTAAGAGGCATTTTGATTGAACTGTGTTTTAAATTATGAAGTATTATATATTGGATTGTGTAATTATAACACTTACCACATTGTAGTATGGGTGAGTTGGGACTTGTTAGACAGACCATGTGGGCATATGACGGTTTTTATTTGTACCCACAATTTTGGACTTTATGTGTATGTCAATTTTAATGGACTGTAAGGATTATGATTTTATTTATGGTTCATTTTTATGGATTATCTCTGGTCTTTGATGATTAATACGGTGGGTAGTTTTGTTTAGTACCTTTTGATATTATGTCGTTGCTTAAGATAAGGCTCGTAGGGTCTCAACCACCTCACGGGAGTTGAGGAGTGGTCGGAGATGCCTACGCCGGGCGTCCCGCCCCGGCAT
Organism: Paratinospora sagittata; assembly: GCA_035771175.1. Lineage (NCBI taxonomy): Eukaryota > Viridiplantae > Streptophyta > Magnoliopsida > Ranunculales > Menispermaceae > Paratinospora > Paratinospora sagittata. The sequence goes on from CM069603.1 coordinate 36,302,173, forward strand.
TCCGCACGCCATTCCCTGCGCGATTGGTGGTCCGGGGTGCGGGGTCGCCACAACAACAGTCTAAAATAAGATGGGTAAAAGATGGAGATGCAAATTCCTGGTTTTTTCATAGCATCTTGAGCACTAAGAAAGCTTAAAATGTGATTACCAAGATTGAGTCTAAAGGTGGATGCCTTGTCTCATCTGAGGAGCAAATTGTTGATATCATTACTAGTTTTTTTAAGAAATTATACTCAAAGAATTAGTCCTTCTCATGGGGAATCGAAGGATTAGATTGGGCTTCATTATCTTTAAACGACAAAACTGCTCTTGACAAGCCTTTTGTAGAAGAGGAAATACATTTTTTGGAAATCAGAGAGACAATTTTTGGGTCTGGTGGTGACAAGGCCCCAGGCCCTAATGGCTTCTCTATAGCTTTTTTTCAAAATTCTTGGAATATGATGAAGCGGGATATTCTGAGGATTATGGAAGATTTCTTCCAAAATGGGGTGGTTAATGCCAAATTCAATGAGACTTATATATGCTTGATTCCCAAGAAAATTAATTCTTGGAAAGTCTCAGACTACAAACCTATTAGTTTGGTGACTAGTATATATAAAATTATTTCTAAAATGCTTGCAAATATACTGCGGGCAGTTCTTCACCACACAATGTCACCTTTTTAGTTTGCATTCATTTAGGGGCGGCAGATGTTGGATGTAAAAAGATGTAAAAAGAAAAAAGGGAGTGATTTTCAGAGCAGACTTTGCAAAAGCTTATGACTCTGTGGATTGGGGGCTCCTGGACTTTGTGTCACAATAAAATGGCTTGGGTGATCGTTGGAGATTGTGGATGAGAGGTTGTTTGGAGTCTGCTAACTTCTCTGTTATGATTAATGGTAGACCACGAGGTAAATTTTTCGCACAGGGAGGGCTCAGACAAGGTGATCCATTATCTAATTTTCTCTTCATGATGGTCATGGATGTTTTAAGCAGATTGATTATTAGGGCTGAGGATATGTCGGTTATTAAAGGATTTTCCATAGGCAAAGACAAAATTGGATTTCTCGTTTGCAATATGCGAGTGATACATTATTCTTACTTCAGGGTGAGGAAATAAATGTGTTGGCGGGGGGTAGAAATTCTCCAACTCTTTTGTGCAATGTCGGGTCTAAAAGTAAATATGTCAAAGAGTCAAGTGACAGGCATTAACATGAGTGAGGCAGTGGTTGCGTCAGTGGCAAATATGATTGGTTGTTTTGTTGGGCATTGGCCCATGTCCTATCCTACCTTGGCCTTCACCTAGGTGGAAACCCTATTTCAATGAACTTTTGGCAACCGGTGGTTGAAAAGATATTTAAGAGATTATATAGTTGGAAAATGAGTTTTATGTCAAAAATGGGAGGTTGGTGTTGATTCGGTCAGTTTTTTCTGCTCTCCCAACATTCCATATGTCCCTGTTCAAAGTTCTGATAGGGGTGGCAAAGGACATTGAAAAGAAATTCAGATCATTTCTATGGAAAAGGGTTGACAAAGAAAATAATTGCTATCTTGTGAACTGAAAAGTTGTTTAGATGTCGGTGTGCAAAGGTGGGCTTGGGATTAGAAATGTAGTTAAAAGAAATAAAACTATTGTCGTGAAGTGGTTGTGGAGGTTGTCACACGATAACAACTCTCTGTAGGCTAAGGTGATTAGAAGCATCCATGGAAGATCTGGCGTAATTTGGGACATTGGTTCACACCCTTCATCTACTCTTAGAAGCCCATGAAAATTTATCTTGTCCCTCATACCTAGCATTTCACCTCATATTGCCCCATCGTTTGGAAATGGCCTAAACTTTAGATTTTGGAAAGATAAGTGGATTGGAGACTATACACTTGCTTCACGTTTCCCTCGCCTTTATCAATTATCTTCCTCACATCATCTTCTTATTGCCTGTTTTATCAACTTAAAAAGATAGTTTAACCCAGCCCACAATCTGGATTTTTCATTTATTTCGCTAGGTTTCGCTTAGAGATCAAGCTTCCCTTGATGCACTTCTAGCATTTGTATCCAATGTCCGACTGTCCCAAGAGGCTGACCATTTCTGGTGGCTCCTTTACCAAATTTCTTTGGCCCTCACATGTTCTATTTGGGTGGGCATTACTTAATAGGAAGCTTAGTTCAACACGGCTGAGGTGTTGCAAAGGAGGTTCCCATATAGGTTATTATCGCCACATTGTTGTATACTATGTTTGAATGGTGAAGAAACTAATGATCATCTTTTTGGGTGTTGTGTCACGACCCCTCCTCGGGTGACATCATGACCGGCACAGTATCTCAAGTAATGTCACAACCCGACAAGACCTGAGGCACCGCTAAGTCTCTACGCGAAAAGTACCTAATAAACTCAAATACAAACATGTATATGATCAAGATAATTGAACCAAAAATATAAAATTTTCCAACATCATCATCACAATAATCCAAGGTTAAATAATCCTCAAAACCAACATGGAACATAAAACAAAAGTCCATCATATACAGAGTAAACACATCACAACCATCTATGTTTTATATACATGAGTACTTGTGATATTTAAATACGAAATCCAAAAGAAAACAAAACATTTACACTAGTCTCAAGTTTTCCCAAAAATACAATCCAACACATACTTCCAAAAGAGAAGAAAAGGAAGACCGCAAGTTTTATGCCTTGCCCTTTCCTTTCTGATCTGAACTTGAGAAGAGTAGGAAAAATTGGGATGAGCTCAACTAGCTCAATGAATAGTTCTCACAATATATTTTCATGTATGCATTTAAATAAAACATGTATGCTTTGAATAAACATTATAAATACCAATGCACAATTCAATATACCATACGTGCAACGAATTATATCATGATCAAGTCAAATTATCTATGAGTTTCATTTAAAAACATGCATTCTCCACTTTCAGAATCATCTGAGACAAATATACCTATCTCTCCCCTCCTTGCCCGTCTTAGGGGATCGAATAGGATCAACTTGCTCACTTGCCCGAACCGCAACTCTTATATTCTTAATGGAAAAGTCCATACCAAGGAACACCAACAAGGTAGAACCCGTATCATCCTTCTCGAAGAACAAGAAATAAACGGTATAAATCGCCTTAAGGCATTAAATCCAAAATGCCCAAAGCATGCACAATGTCCAAAGGTAAAACCATTCCATGAATGCAAATACAACACAAGAAAACCCATATGCCATGATCATAAACATTATGCATATATATCATAAGATGCATATCATTCAATATCAAAAAAAAAATTCATATATAAAATGTCATAATGAAAAATCAAGGTGAGAAATACACACAACCAATTCACTAGCCAATTACACACACCATTTACATTCCAATTGGCCAATTGATTCACATACACCTGAAATAAACCAATTTCATACACAAATGATTAATTTCCAACATTATGACCAAACACATAATTATAAACACAAAACACTTCTAATCCACACTAATTTGAATTAGAAACAGTAAACACCAATCAATTGACCATATCCAATCTAATTGCCACAAAAGCCCCAAATTTTCAGATTTTTATTTCTTACTCTATTTCATGTCAAAATACACTTTCAAATCTATGAAATTTTAGAAACATCAAAAACCCCCATTGGCACAACATAAATGACATGCAACCCAAATCAATGGATTAAAACCTCATATATAGTCACCCAAATCCATATGAAATTTGCATAATGGACAACACCGATTATGCATCAATATCAACTCAAGAACTATGAAAATACATTGTAACACCTCGGTTTTCAAAACTTATTTTTCAAGTAAAATAATGAATATTTTAATTTTATCGAGAAAATCACTGAAAATCGAGATGTTACACGTATCCGTCTATCTTAACCCATAACCATTATATAAATAATAAAATTTGCAAAACTATGCATTTATATGCTTCCAACCAACTTACTAGTTAAGATAAACGAATACCTTTAATTCTTCACACGATCTTCATCTTCATACGAGGGTACTTGCCCTTGTCCATTCATTATGGACACAACATTTAAATACATTCATTAATAGAATTAATGAATTCTATTCTAAGGCATTCACACGTGAAATAAATCACAGGGTATTTACTAACCATAATAATATTCATTGAATTTCGATTATCAATACAATTCGTTCAAATAATAAATCTTTAAAATCAAATAAAAATATTCAGTCCTACCACCATAATGCTAATTATTTAACCCACCCCTACTACTCTGAACTATGTCACGAACTCGCGATTTTATTCTCCTAAGCACCTGCATATGAAAAATAGGGGTGAGCTTGAAAGCCCAATGGGTCATCTAAACAATTCACAATATTTTATTATGATACATACACAAGAACATTACAAACAAGTTTCACACATTAATCGTTGCAACATTAGATTGTTTGAGTCGAGAATTTCATCACGTTCTAAATCACGTACCTTTAGGAAATCAAACTCAGGGTGGCACAACCCAAAAATTAGAACTCATTGGCGATATTCATCATGAATAACTGCCCCATATGTGTGATTCTTATCTTAATCGTGTTCTTTAGTGATGTCACGCCATACGTACGGTATAAATACGATATTAAGTGTATTCACAAAACATATTCAAACTCCACTACACATGGTATCATGTAACAAAGTCAATTATAATAGTATTCACGCATGCACTTTACTACTGCTAATATTCTAAGTCGTACATTTCATTATCAGGCATTATAATTTATAAATGAATTCAACTACCACATGAATTTCATGCATCCAATTATCATTTGATCAGAATAAAATAATATTGACACACATATCATCATGGATAAACAATCACAACATTGTATATATATAAAATCATGTACAATAGGTATGCATAAGCCATCTAATAATACTATAGACCTAATTAATTTAACATTCCTATCTATATATCAAAATAAAATATTATGAAGGTCTAGAATCATTCCCACCTGAATCGCTAAATTCCAAAAGTGTTGAGATTACTCGACGTTGGGCGTTATCAACCTATCCACGCATAAATCACACTTTAATCACTTGTTTTGTATTATATTATATTAATATAATGTGCATACATGTATATGTTGTATGGTGGTTATCATATTATACATATAATATAACTTAGCTAATAAACTTCCACCTGATATAATATGATGATCTAGATAGTAAAATATGATATACCATAATCTAATATATTATATGCGGTATTGTATGTATGATATATGTATAAATATATTATACAACATTTTGGTTGCTTAAAAAAAATAAAAATAATAAAATACACTTGAGTTGTCGGGCGGAAGGAAGAAAACAGGGGAGTTTATATGTGGTATTGTATGTATGATATATATATATATATATTATATAACATGTTGGTTGCTTAAAAGAAAAGAAAAAAAATAATAATAAAATAAAATAAAATACACTTGAGTTGCAGGGCGGAAGGAAGAAAACAGGGGAGAGAGAGAGAAAAGGGAAAGAAAAGAGGATGGGGAAAAGGAGAAGAAGAAGAAGAAGAGAGTGAGGGCGAGCGGATGAGAGATCGAGAGAGTAGTGGCGGATGGCGGTGAAGAGAGAGAGCGGCGATGAGATCAGGGAATGGCGGAGAAGAGAAGAGAGGGCGAGACGACGAGATCCGTGGCAAAGAAGAGAAAAGAGGGCGGCGGCGGTGAGATCCATGGCGGAGAAGAGAAGAGAGCGGGATGGGGGTTTCGGGCACTCGGGTTTTGAGTAGAGAGTTGAGAGAGAGACCTGGTGAAAGCGAGAGAGCAGAGGCGGTGATGAGCGGCGGATATGCGCTGACGAAGAAAGGACGAGGGAAGAGATAGGGTTTCGAGAGGAAGAGGCTTGTGCGTTTGGATTTAGAGAGAGCGAGAGCGAGATTTTTGCCAAGATGTCGGCGAGATTTTCGGCGAGATCTGGCGAGATGTCGGCGATATTTCCGGCATGATTTCAGGATCATGTTTGAAATCTTTTTTTTTCTGGGTATTACATTCTTCCCGCCTTAAAAGAAATTTCGTCCCGAAATTAAAGTATAAGCTTACTTACTTGATGATGTTCAACTTTTTCCACTGTTGACCAGTTGTATCTCGAAACCTAGAGTGTTCTTTGGAATAAGTCGGCGTATTTGGCCTTCATTTCACTTTTAGGTTCCCAAGTGGCTTCGTCAACTCCATGATGCTTTCACAATACTTTAACTAATGGAATGTCTTCGTTCCTCAAGCTATGAACTTTCCAATCTAGGATCTGTAAGGGTCCTTCTTCATAGGTGGCATCAGCTTGTACTTTTACGTCTTTCCAATCGATGGTGTGGGAAGGGTCTAGTTCATATTTTCGCAACATCGATACATGGAATACATTGTGGATGGCGAATAGACTAGTTGGCAAGTCTAGTTTGTAAGCATTCTCTCCAATTCGATCACTGATCTTGAACGGACCGATGAATCGCGGCGATAATTTCCCTTTCTTACCAGACCTCATGATGCCTTTTTGAGGGCTTATTCTCATAAATACCTTATCACCTTTTTGGAACACTAGAGGTCGACGCCTCTTATCTGCGTAGCTCTTCTGCCTACTCTGTGCAGTAACTAGCCTTTTCTGGATCAACTTCACTTTTTCGTTCATTTCCATTATCATATCAGGTCCTGTAAGTTCCTTATCTTCCCAATCGGCCCAACACAATGGTGACCTACATGGTCGTCCATATTGAGCTTCATATGGAGCCATTTGTATACTTGCCTGGTAACTATTGTTATAAGCAAACTCTGCTAGGTGTAAGTATTTACTCCAATTTCCCTTGAAATCTAGTACACAAGCTCTCAACATGTCTTCTAAGATCTGAATAACCCTTTCGGATCGACCATCTGTCTGAGGATGATAGGCGGTGCTCATGGTTAATTTGGTTCCCAATTCCCACTGTAAGCTCTGCCAGAACTAAGATGTGAATAAGGAATCTCTATCTGACACAATCGATTTGGGTACTCCGTGTAGCTTCACAATCTCTTTCACATACAGCTCACCCAGTTTACTAATCGGATCTGTGGATTTAATAGGTAAGAAGTGCGCCACTTTAGTAAGTCAATCCACAATTACCCAAACCTTATCCTCACCTTTCTGATTTCTAGGAAGAGCTCCGACAAAGTCCATTGCTATGTTATCCCATTTCCATTCAGGGATTTCTAAAGGTTGTAACAATCCAGACGGTCTTTTATGTTCGGCCTTAACTTGCTGACATGTAAGGCATTTAGACACATATTTGACCACATCTCTTTTCATACCTTTCCACCAGTAATTTTTCTTCAAATTTTGGTACATCTTATCTCCACCAGGATGTAAAGTGTATTTAGTCTGATGTGCCTCATCAAATAAGATCTTTTTAATTTCTTCAATTCTGGGTACACAAATTCGATCTCTGAACCTTAATAGCCCTTCTGAATCGATCTTGAAATTTGCATTTCCATTATTGGCTCTTCCATCAGCCGCCCATTTTATCAGTTTTCTATCATAAGCCTGACCTTCCTTAATTTGATGTAGTAGGTCTGGCTTGCAGCTCATATTATATAAGAAAATTTGATTTTCACGTTTTTGTACGCCCAAATTATAATCTTCAATCAATTGGTACATCTGGGTTTTTTCTGCATCGTTCTTGTAAGATTTTCGACTTAAAGCATATGCGACTACATTGGCCTTCCCTAGGTGATAATGCAGCTGAAAATCATAATCATTCAGCAATTCCATCCATCTTCTTTGCCTCAAAGTTAACTCCTTTTGTGTATAGATGTACTTCAAACTCTTATGATCAGAGTATAAATCAAATTTCTCTCCATAAAGATAGTGTCTCCATATCTTCAAGGAGAATACAATAGCAGCCAATTCTAAATCATGAGTCGGGTAATTATGTTCATGAGTCTTCAGTTGCCTAGAAGCATAAGCAACCACTTTACCTTCCTGCATCAGAACAGCGCCAAGACCATTCTTAGAAGCATCAGTGTAAATAACATAACCGACTCCGCTTGCAGGAGTGATCAATATTGGGGCTGTGGTTAATCGTCTCTTCAACTCCTGAAAGGAATTCTCACATTTCTCATCCCAACTAAATTTGGCATCCTTCCTTGTTAGCTTTGTCATAGGCTCCGCTAGTCTCGAAAAATTTAGAATAAATCTTCTATAGTAACTAGCTAGTCCCAAGAAGCTTCTAATTTCTATCACTGACTTTGGCTTTTCCCAGTTCATTACTGCAAGCCAAATAGGTTGGATTTAATTCACAAGCAACCCATCAAAACATCATAATTTTCATCAAAATCCATATACATGCCAAATTTTCATTTATACAAGTTAAACTCATGAATAACATGGAAACCCACCATTAAAGCATGTATAACAACTCCAATCAATGGAATCAAACCACAAAATTGGTAGATGAGGGTTTGAAATTTCGAAACCCTAACTATACCCCAATTTTCAACTCATGAAAATGATCAAAATACCACCCAAAAGCTAGAATTTAACCTAATAAGCAAAATAATGAAAGAAAATGGGAAGAAACCTTACCTTGGGAGACAAAAATGCAAGCTCTAGCTCCCAATCACCCAAGCATCTCCACTTTCTCTTCTTCCTCTCATTTTCCCTCTTCTCTTGCTGGAAAAGTTGCAAAATGAGGAAGAAAAATAAGTGAAATGGTTTTTATACAACATTGGGCCCACTTGCAATTTTTTTAAAAAAAATTAGCCCAAAATTTTGAAATTTTTTATATTCCAAGTGTATTTTCACATATACATCATACATACAATATATAAATTATAAAAATATACATAAATACATCGTATACACACAAAATACGAATATTATACTCCTCAAGTACATATACAAGACCTAAAGTTGGATATTTTACGTCATTATGACATTATATGCGAAAAGTGGGCCGTTCATGTTGTGATTAGATCTCATTTATTTGGAGGATGTGGGTTGTAGTTTGTGATGATTGTTTTCAGCCCCCATCTTTATTTGAAAATGGAATAAGTGTTCCTCATTTTTTCATTCAATCATTCAAGATTATGGATGCGGGGAGAATCATGGTTTTGGCGTCTTGTTGGGATATTTGGCTTGAAAGGAATAGACGTATATTCAAAAATGAAGCGAAAGACAAATGAAAATTGTGGGAGGAAATCTTGATGCTTGCTGCGTGTTGGGTGGTTGCGTCCAAACATGCAAATGGTTACTCTGTTTTGGACTGGTTTAGAAATTGGGGTTCTTACATGATGTAACTTTTTGTTTTTCCTTCTATTCTTTTTATTTTGCTTTGTAATTTTCTTTATAGAATCAATACATATACATTTTGTTTCTGTGTCAAAAAAAAATTATATATCACTCTTGATTATCTTTATGTTTTTTTTTTCACTTTATAAACTCTTTACATATATATATATATATATATATATATATATATATATTTATTTATTTATTTATTTATTTATTTATTTATTTATTTATTTATTTCGAGACTTCGGGCCAAGCCTTTGGACCGGCTTCGCTGGCTAGGTCGGATCTAGCTATGTAATCCAGAATCAGGTCAATAAGTTTTAGGGTTGGGCCGACCCATATAATAATTGGGCTCAAATTTAGGTCGGGTCATTTATGATTGGGTTGGGCCAGACTCATGAGCTTGGGCTTACTTGCTACCCCTAAACATGCCCTACGAGACCTTAACGATATGTCGGCTCACAATTGCTGATTGCTTCTTTATAAATTAATGAAGATGATTATTAACTTATATTATATATTCATACGACTTTTATAGTGATATAAAATGTCAATTGAATTGAGTTGTATAATACCAAGAAGGGGTTGGTCTGTTGGTTTGGAGAGCTAATTATGTAGTACGGTTGAGATACACATCACGAGTTCGAGACCACCCTCGTCCATCCCTATTGAAAGAGGTGTCCTTGCCCCTACAAATCCTCGAATTCGGAAGGATTAGTCTCGCCCCAAAATTAAGAGGACACCTGTCGGGTGTCAAAAAATCGGTACCAAAAAATTTTAAAAAAAAAAAAATTGAGTCGCATAATAATATGATCACAAAATGTTTAATTCCATGTAATCAAATTTATAATTATAATTATAGTAAAACATCCCTCGATTTTCATATATTATTCAATAGTGGGATAATACAATCACAGATGGGTTCAGTTCATGAGCTTAAAAATTCTAAAATTGATATTGCATATATATATGACACGGAAGCTATATATGTACATGGTATTATATACGAGCTATTCCAACGAGCAGGTTTGTGAAAAAATTGTGGAATCTTCGTATTCCCCCAAAGGTTAAGGTGTTCGCCTGGAGGTTAATTCAAAATGCATTGCCATCAAAGGAAAACTTTTACAAAAGAAAGATAAACCGACTCTTGCCTTGTGGAGACCACTCACATGTAGCAGACAAGAAAGAGGCTTGGTAGACAAGAATGGCAAACAAGCCGAAAGTAGCAGCCGCGCACCGAAAGGGAAAGTGGCACCGAATGCGGGCCGCCGCCTGCTGAAAGTTATTTTTTATTTAAATATAAATATATTAAAATAATATATTTATAATTACGAAAATACCCCTGAATACTCCTATAAATAGAGCTTAACTTCATTCTTCAAATTCATTCCTGAGAGTTAGAGAGTTCTATTCTTAGAGATCTATTTAATAGATCAAATCTGTAAGAGTCACTGTTTATCCGGCTCGAGCCACTCGGTCCATCACTGTTCATACCAGTCCAGCCACACGGTCTGCTACTGTTTATCACCGGTCCATCCTACTCAGTCTGCTACTATTCATCTCGGCCCAACCGTTCGGCCGCACTGTTCATCCTGCCCGAGCCACTCAGTCCATCACTGTTCATACCGGTCCAGCCACACGGTCTGCTGCCGTTCATCACCGGTCCAGCCTACTCAGTCCGCCACTATTCATCTCAGCCCAACTGTTCGTGTCACGCCCTGGGTTGCACAGCGTGCCCCTACCCAGATGCGGGCGCACTCCCACCGCAACAGGAGCGAACACCTAGCTATAGTACCACATAATATTGTCTCCTGGCCACCATTGGCTCAGTGGTTACTCAGAATGCGAAATTAGACTCCTTAAGGGAGGTCTCGAGTTCGATTCTGGGGGAGGCCCTTTACTATTCATGAGTGAATAGTAGGGACAAAGGGTGGTTGCGATCCGTGCGCCGGGTGGCCAGGAGACAATATTATGTGGTACTATGGCTAGGCGTTCGCCACACGGCTGCGGTCGTGGTGGTGCGCCCGCGGCTGTGCAACCCAGGGCATGACAATTCGGCCCGACACTGTTCATCCGACCCAGCCAGTTCCGGCTCGCAGTTGACCGAATCCTTTTTCGGTTGACCAAGCATATCCGGTTCATTTTTCGTCTGATTTCAACAAAGTCAGACTCGTTTCCACCATTTTCAACCGTTCCGGACACAACCATGCAATCAGATTCTGCAGATTCAGCTCCTAAGTCATTGATATAGCTTAGTTGGAGTCGTTTATCATTTTTCAAGCACTTTTCGGTGTCATACATATCTTCGGTCTAAATGGCGGAGGAAATCCCAAGCACAAGCAGGCCTTGGCAAAGAAGTTTGATGTCCAACGCAAAGTTCGATGTGGAGAAATTCAACGGCACCAACAACTTTGGCATGTGGCAATGCGAAGTCCAAGATCTATTATTCCAAGAAGGATCACATATCGCTTTGGAAACCAAGCCCAAGGATATGTCCGATGATGATTGGAATTTTGTAAATCGTCAAGCTTGTGGAACAATCAGACTCTGCTTGGCAAAAGATCAGAAGTACTTTGTCATGAAAGAGACTATAGCAACAAATCTCTGGAAGAAACTGGAGGACAAGTACATGACGAAAAGCGTAGAGAGCCGCCTATACCTGAAGAAGAAGCTTTTTCGTTTTCAGTACAAGCAAGGTACTCCCATGATTGAGCATCTTGATAATTTCAACAAGATTCTCGCTGATCTACTAAATCTTGATGTTGATCCTCTTGATGAGGATAAGGCACTATTGTTGTTAAACTCTTTGCCCGAAAGTTATGAACATTTAACAACAACTTTGCTATATGGTAAAGATGAGGTTAAATTCAGTGATGTTTCAAATGCTTTGGTGAACAACGAGTATCGAAGGAAGGACCAGCGCAATAACAAGGAAGCATCACCAGCAGCCTTGACAGTATTCAGAGGCAGGGCTAACAACAGATCTGATAGATCCAGCGGGCGAGACCGATCTCGCTCAAAGTCAAAAGGACCTTCATCACGTCAACGTCTTACAAAGGATGAATGTGCCTATTGTCACCAAAAGGGGCACTGGAAGAAAGATTGTCCAAATAAGGGCAAGACAAATGCAAATGTGGCACAGACGGCTGAAGAAGATTCTGCATTCTCCGTTTCATCTATAGACAATCAGTCTGATAGATGGATATTAGATTCCGGTTGTTCCTATCATATGTGTCCAAATCGACATTGGTTCACAAAATTGGATGAGTTCGATGGAAGAGTCGTGCTCATGGGCAACAACAATACCTGCCAAACAAAGGGTATTGGAACTATACGCCTAAAGATGCATGACGGTACAACTAGACGGCTCACGGAGTCAGATATGTCCCAGATCTGAAGAAAAATCTGATATCACTAGGAGTCCTTGATTCCAGCGGTTACGAGGTAACCATTAAAGGTGGAGTTCTAAAGGTTGTACGTGGAGCATTCTTGGCCATGAAGTGTACTCAAAAAGGAAATCTCTATTTCCTTGACGGCAACACAGTAATCGAAAGTGTCTCAGCTTGCACCAATTCTAATGATGTTTCATCGGACACTTCCCGAATTTGGCACATGCGGCTCGGACATGTTGCAGAGAAGGCTCTTCAAACCTTGCTAAAGCAAGGTTCTCTGAAAGGTGCAAAGATTGGAAAACTTGACTTCTGCGAGCATTGTATCTTAGGCAAGCAGACGAGAGTCAAGTTTGGAACTGCCATCCACCGCACAAAAGGAACATTGGATTATGTTCATACCGACGTTTGGGGACCCTCTAAAAATGCTTCATTGGCGGTAAACGTTGGTTTGTTACTTTCATTGATGATTTTTCACGTTGTGTTTGGGTTTATACCATGAAGCATAAAGATGAAGTGCTCGATATCTTTCTTATATGGAAGAAAATGGTAGAAACCCAAACGGGAAGGAAGATTAAGAGGCTCAGATCTGATAATGGAGAAGAATACAAGTCAGACCCATTTCAGAAATTTTGTGAGAATGAAGGGATTGTCAGACATTTTACAAACCCAGGCACGCCACAACAAAACGGTGTTGCTGAACGCATGAATCGTACTTTGGTAGATAAAGTTCGCTGCATGTTATCTCATTATGGACTGAGCAAGGCATTTTGGGCTGAAGCTTTGTCATATGCCTCTCATATCATCAATAGACTTCCTGCAACAGCACTAGATGGCAAAACTCCCAATGAGGTATGGTCTGGACATCCCGTTTCAGATTATGATTCTCTGAGCATTTTTGGATGCACTGCATATTTCCATGTGAAGGAATCCAAACTGGATCCTAGGTCCAAGAAAGCGATTTTCATGGGCTTTAGTGAAGGAGTTAAGGCTTTCTGATTATGGAACCCTGAGACAAAGACGATTGTAAAAAGTCGAGATGTAACTTTTGATGAATCTGTGATGTTAAAGCATACAGTTTCTGATAAAGAAAATCGAGATCCAGATTTGGCTCAGCAGGTGGAGTTAGATATTCCAGTAACTCTTAGCAAGTCAGCAGAGATATCCAACCATCCTGAAGAAGACGAGGAGGAAATCTCAGCTGAGGTGGAGGCTTCAGGACCAGACATCAGTCAACAACCAGAATCAATTGCCACCAGTCGACCACGAAAAGAAATCCGCAAACCTGCTCGGTACACTGACATGGTTGCATATGCATTTCCAGTCACCGGAGATGATATTCCATACACTTACAAAGATGCTATTCAGAGTATGGAAAGTGATAAGTGGAAAATGACAATGAATGAGGAAATGAAATCACTCCATCAGAATCAAACTTGGAAGTTGGTTCCACTTTCGAAAGGAAAGAAACCAATTGGCTGCAAATGGGTTTTCGCTAAGAATGAAGGCTTTCCCAGAACCGATGGTATCCGATACAAAGCCAGACTGGTAGCAAAAGGCTACGCTCAGAGGGAAGGAATTGACTACAATGAGGTATTCTCACCTGTTGTTAAGCATTCGTCAATTCGAATATTATTGGCTTTGGTTGCACAGTTTGATCTCGAGTTAGCCCAACTCGATGTCAAAACTGCTTTTCTGCATGGTAATTTGGAAGAGGAGATATATATGTCTCAACCAGATGGATTCAAAGTACCAGGAAAAGAGAATTGGGCTTGCAAGTTGAGCAAGTCACTGTATGGCCTGAAGCAATCACCGAGACAGTGGTACAAGCGATTTGACAGCTTCATCCAAGGGCAAAAATATACTCAGAGTCAATTTGATCATTGTGTCTACTGTCCCAAAACTTCAAGATGGTACATTTATCTACTTGATTTTATATGTAGATGATATGTTAATCGCATCTAAAAGCAAGGTCGAGATCAACAAGCTGAAGGCTCAATTGAGCTCAGAGTTTGAAATGAAGGATCTTGGAGAGGCCAGAAAAATTCTCGGGATGGAGATAACTCGAGACAGGGCCAAAGGCACAATCTATTTGACTCAGTCTTAGTATTTGAAGAAAGTTCTTCAAACTTTTGGCATTGGCAATGACACAAAACCTGTGAGCACACCATTGGCACCACATTTCAAGCTAAGTACATCAATGTCACCAAATTCTGAGGATCGGAAGAAGCAAATGGAGAACATTCCATATGCAAATACAGTTGGTGCCTTGATGTATGCTATGGTGTGTACCAGACCTGACATTTCACATGCTGTAAATATGGTAAGTAGTTACATGCACAACCCCGGTAAAGGCCACTGGCAAGCAGTGAAGTGGATTCTACGGTATATTCATGGTACTGTGGATATTGGTTTAAAGTTCGAGAAAGTTTCGAAGAGTTGTAAGCATCTAGTCGGATATGTGGATTCGGATTATGCTGAAGATCTTGACAAGCGCAGATCTACTACTGGTTATGTTTTCACTATGGCAGGAGGACCAGTGAGTTGGAGATCAACACTACAGTCAACAGTTACTTTGTCTACTACAAAGGCAGAGTACATGGCAGTAACATAAGCTTTTAAGGAAGCAATCTGGCTTCATGGATTAACTAAAGACTTGGGAATTGTGCAGAAGAATGTTGAAGTTTTCTGCGACAGCCAGAGTGCCATTTGTTTGGCAAAGAACCAAGTTCATCACATTCGAACGAAGCATATTGATGTTCGTTTTCATTTTGTTCGAGAAATAGTAGAAGAAGGGAGTATTCTTCTGCAAAAAATCAAGACTGCAGATAACCCCGCAGATATGCTTACAAAGGTGGTTACAGGGATCAAGTTCCAACATTGTTTGGACTTGATCAACATCTCATGAGCTCGGAGTGCCTAAGGGCACTAATGGAGGCAGCAACAGTTTTTTTTTTTTTAAGGAAGCTTGCTATCTGTAGAGAGATTGCAGGTGTGGAGGAGCCCTGTTCCACATGAGGTGGAGGTGGAGATTTGTGGGGACCACTCACATGTGACAGACAAGAAAGAGGCGTGGCAGACAAGAATGGCAGACAAGCCGAAAGCAGCAGCCGCGCGCCGAAAGGGAAAGTGGCACCGAATGCGGCCGCCGCGCGCTGAAAGCGGCCGCCGTCCGCCGAAAGTTATTTTTTATTTAAATATAAACATATTAAAATAATATATTTATAATTACGAAAATGCCCCTGAATACTCATATAAATAAAGCTTAACTTCATTCTTCAAATTCATTCCTGAGAGTCAGAGAGTTCTATTCTGAGATATCTATTTAAGAGATCCAATCTGTAAGATTCACCTAAGGGTGTAGTTTGTAATATCTGATAATACAAGTTTGTTGTCTCCCGTGGACGTAGGCAATTTACCGAACCACGTTAAATTTGTTGTCTTATTTTTCTTTCATGTTTTACCACGATTCCACACAACATGCCTATGTGACATACGTGAGGAGGAAGTTGAATCTAGCGTCCATGCCATACTAAAATGCGACAAGGCAAATGAGATTTGAGATTGTTGCCCTGATATCTTTGATAGAACTGAATTATTTAAGATGTTGTGGAATGGGGCTTTCAAAGAAGCTACCTTCAATGCTAGAAAGGAAACACTTGAAAAGATACTGATGGTTGCTTGGGGTATATGGAATGATAGAAATCGCAGACTTGTAAATGAAAAATCCCAAGTTGTCGAAGTGCATCAATCATTGATTTTTCTTGAAGATTTCCAAGTTGCTCATAGTAGAGAAGAACCTGTTAGAGTCTAAAGATTGAGACGGCATCCCCCCCTCCGAATAAGGTGAAGCTTAATGTATCAAAACCTTGTTGGGGTTGGCGCTGTTGCAAGGGATTCAGATTGCCAAATTGTCACAGCCCTGGCGTGCAACATGAGAGGGAACTATTCTGCTTTTGCTGCTGAACTTTTAGCTATTAAAGCAGGCTTGGCGTTTGCTTTTGAGACTGGTACCTCAATCCATTTTTTGGAGGGTGATTCACTTTTAGTTATAAATGCTATCAAGAGTATGGATTATATGTGCACTGAAGTGGGGGACCTTGTTGAAGATTGCAAAAGCTTGTTAAATTCTCTGTCTAATATGTCTATTCAGCATGTTCCTAGGGATGGAAACTTTGTTGCTCATAGATTGAGTAGATTTGGTCTTTTTTTATCTTCTCCTTTGGTTTGATTTGGGAAAATTCCTCCTATTGTAGAAGATGTTGTTCTTGAAAAGGTTTCCCTCCCTTCTTGTTCGGAATGAAATCCTTTTCTCTCAAAAAAAAAAAAAAAAAAAGGTTTGTGAAAATAGGTAAGGCTAGAAACTCGGGGGCATCGTGAAATTTTTCTTTTTTCTTTAATAAATATTATATCACATTTTTAATTGGCTAGTATTTTTAGCATTTTACATTGATAATTTTATCTGAAATAGATAGAGACATCAATATTATACGTCTCGAATCATTTATAAGGTGTATGAATAGTAAGTAGATTCCAATGGTGCATTGAATTTCAATCAAGGATATTATACGTCTCGAATCATTTTATCAGTACAATGGATTCCTTCAACTTGTTTTATTTGATTTTTTGTTTTGAAAATGTAGCTAATCCGAAGATTATGTAATTCGAATATTTATAAATTATTTAAAATTGGGCTTTTGTTGAATTTTGCTGTTTGGGTTTCAAACTTGTAGTTCGTGTTTGTATATTGGGCTGCAAATTGCTTTTCTCGGGTTCTAATTTATTTTGTGCTATCATATCTCAATCCATATCTCAATCATGTTAACTAAAGAGAGCAGTTCTATTCCAATCCTACCATATCCTCTCATTCAAGTTATGTAAATAATCAGTTTATCTCTAAAATTCTAATTTTAGATGATTATACTCAATTTTCTTTTCAAAATTTTCATTAAGTTTTTATCTAACATGAAAGAGGGTAAGTTGGTAAATATTGTTGATATATATCCAATAATTCAACTTATATGGCAGGCACCTTTTAAAGAAATTCTTAAAAAGTATCATTCTTTTATTGTATTGAAAATTAAATTTGAAAGATATATGTAATTGGTATATTTTATAATTAAGTACGTATTTTAAATGATCAGTAACTCACCCTATTAAGAATCTACCTCTTCTCGGTTCAAATCTCCTCACCTTTATTTAAGGTAAAAAGTTATTATACCTCTATTAAAGGCTTGTTTTATTCCTATTAGTTCTTGGTGTGAGGGCGCACTTATTTTTTATATTAATAGTTGAGATCGTCTTTATCTTTTATTCAACGACGTATAATGATTTGTATATATATATATATATATATATATATAATAGAGAGTTGTAA
Organism: Paratinospora sagittata; assembly: GCA_035771175.1. Taxonomy (NCBI): domain Eukaryota; kingdom Viridiplantae; phylum Streptophyta; class Magnoliopsida; order Ranunculales; family Menispermaceae; genus Paratinospora; species Paratinospora sagittata. Next base: position 36,320,218 of record CM069603.1, read on the forward strand.
CTCATTTTATATATCTCTTAAATAAAAGCTGATTTATTAAATTATTACTTCAAATTTATTCTAACCACAAGATTTAAGAGGGTGACGTAGATAATGACATAATTAGTTTGGCCTGGAAAAATTATGATTCTAGACAAATTAAAACAGACAATTGACCGTCTTATTCAGCTCAATTTGATCACTGGAAATGACCTCTGTATTTATTCCTACTTGTTGGGGGTACAAAAGTAAAGAAATTGATTAGATATTTTAGTTACAGTACTCCTCTAATATAATGACTTAATTTATTTTTATTTATTGTGAGGTTAAATACCTGATCCAATACATATAAGGTGGTCAAGGGAGTTAACTATATGAAATCTTTATTTTGTGGCTACGACCTTTCCCATGGATTAATGCGCCTTATCTGGCTCTTTCGTAGGGTGGGGTACTGTTCTTGACATCTTGTAACGGACAGCTACAGGACTCCCTGATCACAAAGTCAACTTGTTAATGCTGAATGCTGAATGCAATGCAACAAGTATAACCCAGTCTTTCATTAGATATTTTTACGCCCTTAAGGTATGACGCTAGACTGACTAGTCCTCCTTTCAGACCTCTTTTTCAATGAGATGCCTCCAAAGAATTAAACTTTTAAATTTATATATAAAAACGACATACATGTTGCTCAACAACAAGATACAATTCTGCAAAGACAGCGATATTTATTGGGGACTCGAACCCTTGTCTAAGCCACGACGCTGCAACTTGAACCAACTTAGCCAACCGTCGCTGGCTAGCCCCCTATTTGTTAACTCACCTTTGCTTTTGTGATATAAACACTTATATTTGCAGGTAAAATTTTAAAAAATTAATTTTGACTTACTTTTTAAAAATGTAAAAAAAAAAGTAATATTTTAACCATAGGTTTTACCAACCACAAATGTTGTCGTCTAATGCCACAAACATAGCTTTTGGGTAAAAAGCACGCAGTCATGGAAACCGCTTATATCGCTAGATTTGAGCACCTAGTTGCTGTTTCCAAGAGCTGATATGCGCATTTAGCTAATGGTTGGGCCTCAATCGGAAACCAACAGTCAAATTCCCTGATTGTGTGAAATTTACACGAATTTTACAACATATATTATTTATAATGTATATATGAATTGTTAAAGTAAGTTCACATAGCATATATAGTTTGTACACGATTTATTATACTATAAGGTGGTGTGTCCAACTTAAAATAAAGGTTAATGTACTTTTGCCTGTTACTAATTCTAGAGGTGACAAAATGATTTTGGACCGTTTCGTCCGGCCTGTTTTAAAATATATACGAACATAATATATATATATATATTATATTATGTTTAAAAAGCAGGCTAAGTACAAAACACATTTTATGTTCGTTTTAAAAACAAGCTGGGTATAAATATTGTTAAACAGACAAACGGGTACCCGATTAATATATATGAGTAAAAATAAAATAAGTATTTAATAGTTTTTACTACTTATATGATGACTAATTTAAAATTTTATTTTTATTCATATAAATTTTTTTCTTAAACTTATAGTAAGCGTGGAATATGTATGTTACAAGTAATTTTTAATATTTATAAGTAAAATCTTAATCTAACATTTTATTGGTGTTATTATTTGTATTTATTTAAAAAAGAGATTATTTTTAAATGAAAGGATAAGACTTAATTTTTTAAAAATATATTATTTATTTACTTTTGTAAAATATTAACTTAATTAGTAATATATATTGTTAATACTTGAAATATATAAAAATAAAGACTTGCATGTTTAAATACACTAGTTTAAAAGTTATATCCTTTTGATGACTTTTTACTAAATTACCCTTAAAATACATATAACAGTAAAAACTGAATTAAGTTAAACTCTTGAGAAATTAAGGGTAATTTGAGAATTATTACAAAAAGTAGCACGCCGTTATTAAGAAATTTTGGCTTTATATATAGTATGGATATAAATTATTAATATTATTTTTGATAGCTGAAGTTATCTGCTCTCCCCCTCAACTAATTTTTGAAGGTGGAGCATATCTTTTTGAAAGATAATGGTTAGACTTACATGTAGAAAGAGCATATGATCTCACCTGATTATCACATGCACGACTCATTTCAGTCAATCTATTATATTAATTTAGTATACTATTGAAAAGAAGTAACATTTGGAAGATACTTATAATTACTTGAGTAATTTTTTTTTTTTTTTAAATGTGTTTTCAAGTTTAACTATTAAATGTGTGTTCCTTACATATATTTCAACATATTTTACTTTCTTCATAAATATTACAAGAAATTATTTTGTCTCTAATAACTCCGTCACGCCGGTCCCAAGTCCGGGTAAAGTAAGAAGGTTATGTTTGTTAAGTACGTGATAATATATATCTACTTAATAATTGATATGCAAGTACGACTAAAGTCAACTGGTCAGAAGTGCAACCAGATGAAGTGAATGCTATTGGACCAACATAATGGCTGTTTGTAATTAGTTTTGGTTGGGGTTGGTGAATGAACCTCTTTTGACTTGACCAGTAGCCTCTCATGAGCGCTTCCACTACATGGGTTTCAAATGAGTCTGATTTTTATTATTTATTTATGCCTTTCTATCTTTTATATATATATGTTCCTTCATGTATGCACGTTTATATAAACCATCATAAACTTTGGAAAATCTCAAATTAAAGTTAACGAAATAAATAAATATATTTATGATTTTAATTATGCCCGTATTCTTTTAAGTTATGAGATCTTAGGACAATATCAATTAAGCATCTAAATATACACAATTTTTTTTCAAATGACAATATACATTCTAATTAGATGTGCTTATAAACAGAGAATTTTATTTAGGATGGATTAAAAATTTTATTTAATCAAATCTTGACTGTACATAAAAAATCTATTGATTGAAAATAAAATATATACTTAAACTATAAGTTAACGGAATAGAGGCTCTGCCTCTGGTCGTGTGAATCTTAACAAATCATAGAGTCATAGACCATAAAATAAGATGAAGTCTTAGTTAATATAGGCTGGAGTTTAAAGTTTGATAAACTAAGAAAGAGTGATCAGTAGATTACAAACTTTAAGTTTGTATATATTTATATGAATGGCATTTTCGTAAATATCGGATTTTGATTTTTTGGGAGGAGGGAAGGAGACCTGGTTCCAGCTCATATTCTGCTCATGAATACGTCAAATGTGTCACTTGCTTAACCATGGCTAGTATCAACTTATGTATTTATATTTTCTCAAATAGTAATTTTAAATGAAAAATTTTTATATACATTGAAAGTCAACGTTATTTTTTGACATTAGTCCTTGATTTCTTTAAATATTTTAAAGATGGGCGTCAACATTCAGCGGAGATTAGGTGATAGCATAAAGAAATGGTATTAGCACCCTAATAGTATTCTAATTGTCCTTAAATTTATTATTATTATTATTATTTTTTAAACCAAATGTCCTCAATTTCATCACTAGCTTGTTAGTATAAATATTACTCTAATTAAATTGTGAAAATGAAAATCAAGAGCTATTTAAAAAAAAAAAGAAAAAAAAGAACACTAGTTTCCATGAATTGCTAAAATCCACGGGACGTCATCGATGGTCAAAAGTTTCCGTGAAAGTGAACCATGTATACATATGGAAGGCAACGCCGTCCCCAATCGATATCCTTGTGGTTTGTGTCGTTTTTTGAAAGAAAAATACACACTTCCACACATTATTAGATTTTCCCTGTATTCATATTTTTAATTTTAAAGTGGGAAAGTAAAGAAAAATTGGCATCAGCTCAACTTTAGTGGAAGAGTTAAAAAAAATTTCTTAATAAGTCCTTGTGTCTCATTTACGCCATTAACTTGGCAGTCAATTTGATTCATAACCTTTTAAATTCATTAAGTTCAATCATGGCATGAAGAAAAACAATGAAACATGTATTTCTTTCAGTTTTATGTAGAATCTCAAAAAAAAAAAAAAAAAAAATCTAATCTTGTAAAGTTTAAATAGTAGTTTAATAAGTTTAATACATAATAATCTAATATATTTTTTATTAATATATACTTAAATAGTAGTTATTAAACTTTAAAAAAAATTATGTTATTTTATGAGGGCCAACCCGACTGACCCGACCCGACCTTAGGTTGGGTGGCATCAGGTTCAACCCACTACCATCCAACCTCATCGGATCAGGTGGGTTAGAAGACAAAAACTCGACCTGACTCAATTCGATTTCACCCTTACCAGTGGTTGAGGGGCCTTCGTGTGGTGCGAATCTGAACTCTACGACTGAGGATTCGTGCCCACTGTATCCGCCAATACTGGGGGAGAGTCTTCTTTCAGCCTAGCAGTATCCGGCTCTATTCTAGTCTCTCCCTGAAAGGGGTTAGGAGGCCACTGAGGGTCATAGACCGACAAAAATAAAAGTACTCTTACCGTTTTATAGGCTTAAGATAAAGGATTCTAATTACATTCGCAACGTTATTTCTATTTTAGAGAGACAATTAATTTTGAAGCTGCGATACTTATACCCGCCTTGTAATTAATTAATCAATTGAATTTCATTAATAAATTAATGTGCCTAGTATATATAAAGTAAGTCTATATACTTGCGTGTTTGAACATTGAAGCATGACCACAAAGAATATTGGCGGAGACTATTGACCAAAGGAAATGGACCAAAAAAAACCAAAGAATCTACCAACTTTAATTGTCTAATATTAATCTGAATTTCTAAGAGCCCGGGTGAGTTCTGAAAACTGATTTCATCATCAAGGAATAGGTGAGGCAGAGAAGGAGAAATTATATATTAGAACCCGTTGTCAACTTTGGTACTTATAAGCTTCCTTCCTTCAAAATGATTCGACCGCGTTTTTACTTGATCCGTCACCTTCCTTCCATCACCCTTTCAACTATTTTTTATGAATCACGCAAATAGGAATTAAGAAGACGACGACCTTGACTCCATTAAATTATGATAGCCAGGAAGTTATTGCAGTTGTGTTGATCAGATTAAATCATGTAAATACTACCTATATATATGGCTACCAGCAAGCAAATATAGCTCAATAAGCACCAACAGATTTTCCAGGACTAATAGCACAAGCTAGCTATAAATCATGGATATCTTCTATTACTTAGCTTTCTTAGCTCTCTTCTTCTTCTTCTTCTTCTCCAAAAACTTCCTCCATAAAAAACCCTACCCATCAGGCCCTCTTTCTCTTCCCATAATAGGCCATCTTTATCTCATCAAGAAGCCTCTTCACCGCACGCTAGCCAATCTTGCCAACAAATATGGCCCAATTCTCTTCCTCAATTACGGCTCTCGCTCCGTCGTAGTGGTCTCGTCGCCCTCCACCGTGGAAGAATGCTTAACAACCAACGATATTGCCTTGGCAAGTCGGCCACATCTCATCGTCGGACAATACCTCGGGTACAATTACACCAGCCTCGTCTGGTCCCCCTATGGCGACCATTGGCGCAACCTTCGCCGGATAATTGCCGTAGAAATATTCTCTGCAAGTCGGCTGCAACAGTTCTTAAGCCTTCGGACACACGAGATCCATTATTTAATCAAAGAGTTGAATTTAAAAGCCTCTCTTGATGATGGAAAATATGGTAATTTCAGGAAGTTGGAATTTAAAACGATGTTTTTTGAGTTGATGCTTAACATTTTGATGCGGATGATTGCCGGGAAGAGGTATTATGGGGAGAACGTTGAGAACTTGGAAGAAGCTAACCGATTTCGGCATGTTGTTTCGGAAACGTTTTATTTGATGGGAGCGGCGAATTTGGGTGATTTCTTGCCGTTCTTAAGGTTGTTTGATTTGCAAGGGCTAGAGAGGAGAATGGTGAAAGCTCATAAGGAAAGGGATGCGTTCATGCAGAGTCTTCTTGAAGAAAGAAGAGAGAAAACTAATGAGTTTTCTTCTGATGCTTCTACATTAATGGAAATGGAAGAAGAGAAGAAGAATAAGAAGAAGACTATGATTGATGTTCTTTTGGCTCTGCAAGAGAAAGATCCCAAATATTATTCTGATGAAATCATCAAAGGCATTATTTCGGTATGAATCACATCTGCTACTATACCTTTAATGTTTTCATCAAAAGTTTTTTGTTTCCTAATTAGGATTAAGATCGAATTACCTAGGATCTTTGACTTCTAATTTGGTTTGACTTAAAATCCCAACAAATGATTTCCTTAAAAAATGGATGAGTTTAAGTGATCCATAAAGTCATCTAATATATACATGCGTCTCTAAGTTAATCTAATTAGAGAATCAAACATCATTTCCTTAAAACAATGCAATTATATGTATAATTACAAAATCACATGTATTCATTGAATGATCTTTTCGTTTCAAGTGGTACAAAATTCAATTATATATCCACAGACATAAGCAACCATTTTCCTTTAATTTAACGCATCCTTACATGCATGTGTAACGTTGGTTGCAGAATTTATTGACGGCGGGGACGGACACATCGTCAGCAACAATGGAATGGGCCATGTCACTTCTCCTTAATCACCCAAATGTTCTGAAGAAGGTAAGAAACGAGATTGACGAGCAAGTAGGCCAGGAACGCCTACTACAAGAATCCGATCTCGCCAACCTTCCTTATCTCCATTGCATAGTGAACGAGACACTTCGACTCTACCCCACCGGTCCAGTCGTAATCCACGAGTCCGGCAAAGATTGCACCGTCGGCGGCTACCATGTGCCCGCTGGCACCATGCTTCTGATGAATTTATGGGCAGTTCACAGAGACCCAAGTGTGTGGAAGGACCCGACGGTGTTTAAGCCGGAGAGGTATGAAGGGGCAGAATGGGAGAAAGAAGGGTTCAAGTTGATACCATTTGGGTCAGGAAGAAGGAGGTGCCCTGGTGAAGGGTTGGCGCTGCGTATGATAGGGTTGACGTTAGGGTTACTGATACAATGTTTTGAATGGGAAAGAGAAGGAGAAGAAATGGTGGATATGACTGAAGGGGTTGGACTCACTTTGCCTAGAGCTAAGCCACTGGTGGCTATGTATAGGCCACGTTCAAGCATGAAAAGGGTTCTCTCTCAACTCTAAAATTAATTATTTTATTTTATTTTAAATTCTCCTTTTTTTTTGTCTATATTATTTATTTTAATTATTGGTACTGGGTTTAGAGCAGTGCATATATATTCTGTTGTTGTACTCCTACCAATGTAAGATTATTTGAGTAAGATATCAACGTATCTTTTGTAACCCAATGAAGGAGGCTTTTAGTGTCCTTTCATGTCTATTTGTGTGCGTTAGCTATCTTGCTTGAGAGACAATATCTAAATTACTTAAATTTAAACCAAATCTAAAGTTAAAAACGTGTTTGTGATTCTAGAAATCCAGCTAATATTTTATAAAGATATTAATAATAATGTACTCTTTTTTTCTAAACTTTTGACATATATTTCCTTCTCTCTCTTCCTTTAAGTCTTTTTTCTCAATTTGCCTGCTCTCTGTCAATAATTCCTCTCTCAATTGATTTTTTTAATTATTTCTTCTTTTTACAAATCACTCCTTTCCAACCTCTTAATTTAAGTTATTAATATTTAATCTACAAAAACATAAAAATAACTTTGATTCAAATATTTCAATTGATTTCTTTTTTTGCTCCTATTCATGTTAATTGCCTCCTTCCCAACGTCTCTACCTATATACATATAACTTTCCTTCAAATATTTATTTTCATAAATGTTTTATGAAAGTTTTATTATTTATTAGACTTATTATGTAATTTTGGGTTATTTTTGTAATAATAAATTATATAAATTTATTGTATATGATATTAGCAATTTTGGCTCAATTGACTTGAATTTTGAAATAATTTGTATTTAATAATGTTCTAATTTATTATATTTGATTCGATATAGACATTAATTCTATAATTTTTAAGGTTAAAATATCCTTCAGCTACGCAAACGTTGTATTAATACTTCTAAAGCAAACGTTGACCGTTGCAATAGATATAATTTCTTGTAAGCGCTTGTTAAAACATAAAAGATTGTAAGAGATATTATTCAAGGATAGAGTAGTATTCATTCATACGATATTGTTTACAAGAAATAGTGGGAATCAACTCATATCAATTATTTTCGTATATCACTATTTATCTGTGCATCACGCTAAGGAATCAATGCATTATACCATTACTCTACTGAATCAGCAATCAGCATAGTTAGTCAAATTCAGTCTTGTCCTTAGTAACTTTAATTAATGAACGGGAGGCAGCTTGCTGCTTTAGAAGACTTGGTATTTAAGCGGATCCATTGTGATCTCACCTCTCAACCTGAGGATTGGACTAGTTGGCTTTATTGAGAACTGTTCACTCAGTAAAGGTAAATGCTAGATATACAAATGAGGCACACAAATCAATAAACAACATTATAGGTTTCAGCTCAGCACGTCCCCTCTAATTTATTACTATTTGGTGTTGGTCAGATCTTATATCAACAAAAGTCGTAAGTTTAATTCTCACTATTTACCTAATATGTATCGATATCAAATTTAATGATATTTTTTATGGATATTAATTGAGGCCAACAGTGTGTTGATACGATGGTCAAGCTTCAAGATTTATTTTTCGATTAAAAGTTCAAGTTGAGGCAAAAGGCGGAGAGATTTATAAATACGTTCGTGGGGCACTCTACCGAATTAAAGTTTTTTATGGCATAGGTAAAAAAGAAAAGAAGTATTTCATCCAAACTCTTGAAATAGATTTAAAAACTCGGTAGACTGTAATCAACGGGCAAGACCATTTTGTCAATTCGTTGATATAAAGATTAATAGATTTTTAATGGGCCTGACGCCTCCCGAATAGGGATACCGAGTTTAAGGGTAAATATATATATATATTAATTGAGTCAAAGAAAGAATATTTATTCCAAGATATTATTGGTAGCTGTTAGTAGACAATAATACCAATAACTATTGATGCAACGTAATCGAGATACGCGTTAATTAGGTGTGGACATTTCAATTTTGTCAAAGATACATAAAAATAAATAAAAAGTTAGTGACAGGTGCGAGGCGACCACGTGAAGAGCACGTATGTGTGATGGAGATTGGCGACTAAATGGATCGAATTGAAAATGACTTATGTTTGTGTGGAATTAAAGAGGGTCATGTAAAAGCATAAGAAGTCAAAACATCATTCTGATCTGAAAATGGGAAATGGGAGGAGAATTGAATAGTAGGGCACCGCGCGGACAAATTATTAAAACGACAAATGACTTGCAAAACCTATGCATCCAAGCAAAATGCAAGTAATTTTCAAAGTATAATATATATGTTAGGAAGAAGCTGGTACCGTTCACATGTTTTATGTCGGCTTCTTTAATTTATTAATTGACAAAATAACAAAAACTAGATTCATAGAAATAAAAAGATGTAGTTAAAAGGATAATATATATAGTTTGGCTCACATGAATAAATAGAAAAAGAAAAAAAATTTAAAAAAAAACATTAATTAATTGTTTTCCTGTAAGAATAAGAATAAACATTTATTCTGTAAGAATAAAAAACATTAATTAAGTACATCTTTTAAATAAAAAAGATAAACTTAAAAGTAAATTAAATACATATGACGTTGATAAAAATAAGTAAGAAAAATATATATACTTTGCCGTAATTATGTAAAGATGTAGTCTTTAGTAGAGTTCATTCATATCTTGACTTCAATAGCGCAATATTGACTTGAATAATATGTTCTTTAGTTGCGACTTTGACAAATCTTCTACATTAAAAAAGTCTTTTTTAAGATACAATACTATTTAAGTGTACAACGCTATTTACTTGTATGGTACTATTTACGAATGTGACACTATTCATGTATATAGTATTATTTACAAGAAATAGTAAAAATTGGCATACATCAACTATTTACAATATACTACTATTTATGTATGTACCTTGACAATAAATCAATGTATTATACCGTTACTCTGTTGAATCAACAAATGATTTAATTAGTCAAACTCAGTCTTGTCCTTAGTAACTTTAAATAGTGAACGAAAGGCAGCTTGCTGCTTCAGAAGACTTAGTATTTAAGTAAGTGTATTATGACCTTATCTCTCAGCCTGATGACTGGTCTGGTTGATTTTATTAAAAGTTACTCAGTGAATGTAATACTAAATGTCCAAATAAGATACGTTGGTACAGTCAATCCTTATATATATCATCAAACACTATAAATCAGGCAAGAATACAACAGGCGAATAAACAACTTGATAGATTCTAACCCAGCACGTCCCTTTCAATTTTTTATTATTTGATGTTTATCAAATTTTACACAACAACATGCGTGCACAACTAAAATAAAAGAATAGAAATTTAGAGAAGCACGTTAACAATTCAAATGAAAATTAAACTCCGTGCAATTTAATACTTGTGAATCACATATTAATTGAAAGGGAAATGCTAATCTAATGGATATATAAATCAATTTAATTAATCAATATCATAAAAACTTTAACATTCATCAATCTATATATAAATCACTGGAAATATAAGCATTAATCATGGCTTCATTCGTATAGACAATTAAACTAATTAGTCAAATATGAAAACAAAATTATAACAAGGCTTCATTAATCCTGGCCTCATTATTAATTCTACCTACTACCCATCTTTGACTATAGTTAATTAAGAATTCATATTTACAAAACAGTACCCAATAACTAAAAGATAATAAAATTTACAATGTAAGCAAGCGAAGTCCAAAGAAGGTAAAATCCTAATTGTTGTTTCAAATCATTTTAGCAAAAAACAAAAAGAAAAAAGAGGATGAAACTGTTCTCGTTTATTTACCTCTCCTTTCATTTATTTGGGTCTGGATTCTATTCCCTTTTCTTGAATGCTTCGTTTGAACGGATGAGAAGCTCAGATATATTCTAAATGAATTATTTAAGGGAAGCTAATTACAGTCTGTTTCGACTTATTTTCTTGTGAAACAATCCCATCAACAAAATAAATGAGGCAACCACCAACCGTGGTTATAGTTTTCTATATATAGTCTTATTGTAGGCCTAATGGCCCTTCTTATTGGTCCTATATGCTTGGAAGCTTCGCTTTCTTGTTGTCATACCGCTGTCTTCTTTCATGTGAGGCTTATGCACTCTCGTAATTTTTGTAATTTTTTGTGACTGCGTATTCTTTAAAATTATTCAAAATACTTGGAAAGATGTACTCTTAAGGGAATTTCCTGCTGGTGCATGTTTAGACAGTTTTGGATGAAGGATGAATGAATACATATAATGGAGGCTGTAAAGGACTCATTGCTGTTGGACTATAATTTATGGACTACTTGCTCCCTCTTGTGGACTGCAAACTTTAAATGTGAGCTTCTCATTAATTTGGCTTTTGTGCTTCATGCAGGGCCTTTTTCGACATTTAAGTGCATTATAATTTATGGGCCTTGGTTCGTAGGGCTTTAGCTAGTTTATAGGCTTTGTTCTGTTAATTGAACCAACATTTATAATTTATTAGAAGGTTGTATCAATATATAAAATTAGAGGTATACTAAAATGATTAAAAAGTAATAATAATAATAATAATAAATTTATATACAAGTTGATGTGATGAGTCCGGATTTTAGTTTGTATTTTGAAATGTTTTAGCATTTTTTATAAAACTAACTTATGTATTATGATGTAACAAAAAAAAAAAAAAAGTTAACAAATTTATGTATTATTGGCTGCTACTTCCAACCTTTGGAGTTCCTCACTGCCCATCTAGGTTGTTAGTTTTCATGCCATCGGGCAATTAAAGTTAGTGGATTGTAATATTCCTAGTTTACATATGATGCAATGCGATAAGAATTAAAGTTTGTAAAAATTAAAAATTAATGTTTTCTTATTTTAAGATATTTTATTTACTAAAATTAATAAAATATCTTAAAAATAGGAAAATAATGATTTGAAATTTCCACAAACCCTAATTTTTATCAAATTGCATCAAGACTAAAGGTGGCAATTGATTGGTTCAAATCGCAAAATTGAACCGAACGATGTGTTTGATTTGGTTTAGTTTAGTTTTTTAATAAGTTCGGTTTGGTTTTAGTTTGAAAAAAGTATAAATCGATATGTTTGATTCGGATGGTAGTTTAAGACTTTGAAAATTGATTTTTAAAATTAAAACTTTTAATATTTATTTTTAATGTCTATGATTCTTTTATGATATAAAAATTCTTACTAAAATATTATATAATTATCTTTATATAGTAAAGATAATTTTTAATTTTTTTTAAATTGTATTAAAAAAGTTAAAATTACCTTATATACATACAAATATAATTAATTATTTTAATTTATTTTATATATGCACATGTAAAACTTTAAACCAATTAACCCAAACCGAACCAAACTGATTATATTTGGTTCGGTTCGGTTTGATTTGGTAATTTGGAATAAACCGATTAAGTTAAACCGAACCGAAACGAAACCGGTTATATTTGGTTTAGTTTAGGTTTAAGCATTAAACCTATCCAAACCGAATTATAGACACCCCTAATCAAGACTCATACAACGTAAATCTTTAGATACACCAATTTAAAAGAGTGATCTATTAACACAAGATAGTAAAAATAGAAATAGAGATAGACCTAAAGTAATACTGACAAAGATAATTAAAAAGATTTAGGGCCCGTTTGGTATCCATTTTAAAAACAAGTTTTTTAAAAATTGTTTTTAGAATTTATTTATAGAAAACAATAAAAATAACTTTTTATTGTATTCTTATTTTCTTGACAAATTTCAAAAGTCAAACTTAAAAACAGTATTTGAATATTATGAAAATAACTCAACCAAACTAGTTTTTTTGGAATCATAGATTTAAAAACCGAAAACTGTTTTTAATCTTATACCAAACAGGGTCTTAACTTCTTCTTCTTCTTTTTTTAAATTTAAATGTCAACTAAGCCCTTATAGAACAGAATGTAAGAAGCAGATTTATACAGCCGACCTATATAGTTGAAAAAATGCTTAGTTAAGTTGAGTTGAGCGGATTGTAATACTTCACGTCATTTGTGGATAAGAATATCAGTTAACGAATATGCATGATTGATGTTGTAGTAAAAACACAAGTTTTGAAAACCATGAGGATGACTTTAATAGAAGCTATAAATCCATATTGAGCCTTGATTATCAACTAAACTGATTAATCTCATAATAAAATCTTATTAATTAGCCAAAGTCTGCTTGCTATGTCATTATTAGTATTATTATTATTTTGAGTAAATATAATGTTATTAGTTAATTGTATAATTAACTAATTCCATTATCAAACTACACTCTCAAGAAGGTATAAGCCCGTTCTTAACTTATTGATCCCCTCATCCCATTGAGTGAGGCAGTGGCGAGAATTAAATTTGAAACTTTTCAATTTTAAAGCCATCTCTTTATCAATTGCAATAACTTCATGTTGGCCGACTACATCATTAATAAATTACTTACAATCCAAAAATATATACATGCTAAAAATTAATAATCCACACTTAGTTAATTGGACAACCTATGATTAACTAAATGAAGAACAACAAAAGAATATAAAGGCGCGTTTAATTTGTGATTTGAATATAGCTAGTTTTTTATATTCGAATATTTGAAAACACGAAAAACATATTTGAATATTGGTTGAAATTCAAAAAATAGTTTTATAAAATTTACGAAGAAAACGTATTATTTTCGAGAAACAAGAACAAATTATTTTTTGAATTTTCACTTTTTTAATTGCATTCAGATTTTTAAATAAAAAATCAAACACAACCTAACTTTCTCATTAATAGACCAAAGTTATAATAAAATTTAAACAGTTAAAACATTGTCACAAAAGTATTACCAAATATTAATATATTAATTAAACAATTTGGAACAAACTCTAAAAGCCTACATTTGCAATTAATGTTATCTCAACTAAAATTAAAGTACTTGAGTGTATATGCTATTAAAACATGGCATATATGTAGAAAGAAGAATGTTAATTTAACTGTGATTTTTACAACTATATAAATAATTACATATGTATATTCATTAGATATTAATATTTTACATATTTTAAAATATATAATAAATAACTCAATAAATATATGTTTATAGTATAATTAAATTAGTATTTCTTATATATATATATATATATATATATATATATATATATATATATAAACCTTTGAATCTTTCCTTATTTATGAAAATCGTCAGCTGCTTGTTTTTTTTTAATGCACATATGTCGACATATTGCTTAGCAATGACTAAAGTACACAAAAACAGAAAAAAAATGGCTAAAGTACTCGTCTGATGGATGAACGGCATTGAGCATGCCAAACAATAATAATATTCGTCTTTACTACAGCTAGCTTCACGGTCTACACACGCAAGTGTCACTATTATTACAAGTTTCTGGAAAGAATTTAGCAATCGCTGTTTTGTAATTATTTCAAGAAATATAAAAATTTAATTAAACAAATAGATTTGTTTTCCGAGATTTATGCAATAAATTATCTCACATAAATTAAAAATGTCAATGAATTGATTCAAATCGCATAATGAATCAAAAAAATTATTTATAATTTAAATGTAGTATCAATAACAAAATCGTTCACACCTCCAAATTTGTGTACTAGCTAAGATCCAATATAGATAGTTGGGCCGGCGGCTCTTTTAAACAAGAAACAAAAACCTTTAGCTTAATTTATGGGAAAGAACGAACGAACGAACGAACAAACAAATAGACAAAAGGAGTAGGTTAACATTGGAATCTTTCTTGAATTGATTAATTAGAGGAGCAAATTAACTTGGCATATAGGTTCTGATAAGCTTTTGCGTCACCGTCACGCTTCTGATAAGCTTCAAATTTTTAATGCGTATTTAAAGATGAAAAACTGATTTGGATTAGGGTAATAATTGTTCGCACTAAAGCCTAATAGGGCAGCAACAAGCTTTCAGTAGGAACACACTAACTCTTCACTTCATATGAAACTAAAGAAATTCAAACCCTCCACCTCATATAAGAAGAAGAAGATGTCCAACCAAGTGATCAGCTAGCTACTAGTCATTGGATTCGTGAAAGTTACTTTCAGATCTAAAGATTGAAAAAAGGAATTTTATTTTTTTGAAATAAAAAAAAGAAAGAAAAATTTGTAATTTTGAATATCAATTTAGGAATGAGAGATGGAGCACTTAGGCTATGTTTGGTTCATGATTCAGAAAAATGAAATACAACCTAATCAGTAAAAACTCGAAAATGACTTTTTACCGTTTTCAAAAAACAATATGTTTTCTTTGTAAATCTTAAAAATTATTTTCAGATTCAACAAATCAAATGTGTTTTCTGTGTTTTTAAAATTTTGGATACATAAAATTATATCTAAATTACGAATCAAACACAATCTCAAGGGTACGTTTGGTTTAGGATTCAAATATAATTTTATATGTCTAAAAATTAAAAACACAAAAAAATTATTTGAATTGAGTGAATTAAGAAACAATTTTTTTCTTTTTCGTAAAGAAAACAAGTTATTTTTAAAAAATAATGAAACATCGTTTTCTGAATTTTCTATTTTTAAATTGAATTCAAGTTTTTAGATCATCAACCAAACACAACCTAAATTTCTGTATGAGTTCACAAGAGTATACCCCAGAATAATTCATGTAGCAATTGAGGTAAAATTTTCAATTCCCTTAATATTTTTGATCAATTTTCATTTAGATTAGATATTAATTGTTCAATAAATTTCATTTTTTTTATTTTTTATTTTTAATAAAACTTAATTTATTCTAAAAAAACAAAAAGAGGACTAGCCTACTCAATTACAATATTGATAATGTAAGGAGGAGATTCCTCTAACCATTATTGAGTGAGGAAAAACAAAAAACTGTACCTCCTCAAATACTGAATAGCTTGGTTACAAAACCTTGAAACAGACTGCAGAAAGAGAGATTTAAAAATTCAAGAAAAAAAAGACTATAATATGCGGGTGAATGTTTTGGGAGAGCACTGAAAATAGCACTTGAAGAATCACTATCAATCACATTAATGGTGGGTGCTCTGTGCTCCAATGGAGAATAGGTGATGCCATGTGCACTTGCACAAAAGTCTAAGCTAAGGGTAGTAGCTGCATGGACCATGCAGGCCCAATGTCTTATTCTTAAAAATTGAAAAAATAAAAAATAAAAAATAAAAAAAAATAAAAAAAGATTTAAACAGAAAAACTAATGTCGACATTATGCCCCCTAAACTGTAGGGTATTTTAGAGGTCAAACCCCGAAAATATGAAAATAGTCCAACACTTTTAATTTCTTCTTTTTCAATAAAGATGGCAATTCTGTCGTGAACCCGAACCCAAACCCAAATCCGAACCCGTTTACCCTCACGTGCGATACACGAGTACAACGACACAGACACGAGTGAGCTTGTGCTCCACTACCGTGAATCCTACTTCAACATCCCGTTCCACTCACTCTAACCAACCGCATCTTGCCACATCATCTCCACTTTTCTCAAAAAGACATTTTTACCATCTGTAAAATTTATGCTAAAAATTATCAAAATTAGAGGTTGCTAATATTGAGAAGGGTCGTTGAATAATAAAACAGTACTTATATAAAGGAGAAATCTGGACCGTCCAAAAGCCATAGTAGCGTAAATCGTACAAGATTTCTGATACGTTTCTTAGACGAAGAAGAAGAAGAAGAAGAAGAAGAAAGCAAGAAAGAAAGGAGGAGCCAGGCAGCCATGGCTCCAAACGTACCGAAGGAAGAAGAAGGGCGAGAAGAAGAAGAGTTCAGATTACTTCAAAACCCTTCATCTCCCGAATCCCAAGAAGAAGACGAAGGAGAAGAAACGGCATACGAAGCGAGAGAGAAAGTTTTGATCAGAATCAACAACGACGACGGTGGCGCAGGCGAAGAAGAAGAAGGGATAGAATCGGAGGATTACAACGCGACGCCTCCGTTTTCATGGAAGAAGCTGTGGTTGTTCACGGGTCCAGGGTTCTTGATGAGCATAGCGTTTCTGGATCCGGGGAATCTCGAGGGGGATTTGCAGTCGGGAGCGATTGCAGGGTACTCGTTGCTGTGGCTGTTGATGTGGGCGACTGTGATGGGACTTTTGATCCAGTTGTTGTCTGCGAGGGTAGGTGTGGCGACGGGAAGGCATTTGGCGGAGCTTTGTAGGGATGAGTATCCGAATTGGGCTAGGTATTTGTTGTGGTTCATGGCGGAATTGGCTTTGATTGGGGCTGATATTCAGGAGGTGATTGGAAGTGCGATTGCGATTAAAATTTTGAGTCATGGGGTTTTGCCGCTTTGGTCTGGGGTTCTTATCACCGCTATTGATTGGTAAGAATTCGCAAAATATCAACTTTTTTATTTTTTTTATTTTTATATGGTGGAATTCGAGTTGTCCTTGTGTGTTTTGGATCTGGTTTCTGTGTTCTGTGGGTTAATTGGTGGGAATTAGGGATGGGGTTTTTTGGTTCCTTTGTGAAAAGTTCGTACTTTTTGTGTTTAAAGCTATTTGATTTAAACTAATTCAATGGTTTTATGGAAAGATTTAGGTTTTTAGGAGTTAATTTGTAGTGGATTTTTTTTTTCCATATTTTTAGGGATTTAGTATTGTCAAGATTCTGAATTTGCTTGCATACTGAGTTTTATTCATTTGCTGTGGTGAAACAGTTTCGTTTTTCTGTTTCTTGAGAACTATGGGGTGAGGAAATTGGAGGCTGTTTTCGCGGTTCTCATTGCAACAATGGCCCTTTCATTTGCTTGGATGTTTGGGGAGACAAAACCTAGTGGCAAGGAGCTTCTGATAGGTAATTAAAGTTTGAATTTTTCCTACTTTTCTGGGTCTTTTATAGTGTAATTATATGTAGCAGCTAAAATTGATTTGAATTGTGTTCTCTTTTGTAGGTGTTTTGGTTCCAAAACTTAGCTCCAAAACGATACGGCAAGCTGTGGGGGTTGTGGGCTGTATTATTATGCCTCATAATGTATTCTTGCATTCAGCTCTTGTGCAATCAAGAGAGGTTGACATTAAAAAGAAGGGTAGAGTCCAAGAGGCTCTTAATTACTATTCCATTGAATCAACTGCTGCCCTCGCCGTGTCCTTTATGATCAATTTATTTGTTACAACTGTTTTTGCAAAGGGGTTTTATGGGACAGATAAAGCAGAGAGCATAGGGCTGGTGAATGCGGGGGCATATCTTCAAGAGAAGTATGGGGGAGGGCTGTTCCCGATTCTGTATATTTGGGGCATTGGATTATTAGCAGCTGGGCAGAGTAGCACCATTACTGGCACATATGCTGGCCAGTTTATTATGGGTGGTTTTCTGAATCTCCGTCTGAAGAAATGGTTGAGGGCGTTGATCACAAGAAGTTTTGCTATTGTCCCTACCATTGTGGTGGCTCTTGTTTTTGATACCTCCGAAGACGCCTTGGATGTTTTAAATGAATGGCTGAATGTGCTTCAGTCTGTTCAAATCCCATTTGCTCTTATTCCACTGCTTGCCTTGGTTTCCAAGGAGCAGGTCATGGGTGTCTTTAAGATTGGCCCTGTTCTTAAGGTAAGATTCAACTTTTAGCAAATCTTGTGATTGCTTCTAATTTGCTGTTATTAATTCATTCATTGTTGTAGAAATTTGAGAGGTTGAGATAAATGTGTGCTAGTGGTTTGGAAAAAATTATGCACCTTCTAGCCTCCAGCACTTATCATCTACTTTAGCTCTTATCTTATTGTCCTCATTCATCAATAAGATACTTTCTCCCTTTAATACATCCTTTTTTAGAGTCATGTCTCAATTTCTTTCCCTATTATCTGGGTTTTAAATATATTTCTCTTCTCCTGGTTGTATGAACACTTTAAAGACTGGACTATGTTGAGCTTCGCACTGTTTTGTTTGGTTCCTCTCTTGCCCTTCAGCTCTTGAAGATTTTTTTTTCTCATTGCCAAGTCTTGTATGACGTTATCGCACTAGCACTATGCTTTTTGCACTCTCAAGGAATAACTTAGCCACTTGATAACATTAGCTATGATATTGTTTTGCATTGAAGATATATTCAACTTTCTGTAGTATTTATTTTTTAAAATGTATTGCTTCATCTCAGATGAACCTCTTGGTTGCATTTTCCTGTCTACGTGCCCTTTATGCAACTTCTTATATTATACATCTTTCCCTCTGGATTTAAGAGAAGGCACAGAGATTTATTTGGAGATTAAAAACTTGTATAATCAGAGATCTGTTGAATTTTTACTTTCATGTTAAAGGTGGGTACTGCAAAAGACATGAATGGTTTCAAGGCTTTCCATTTGGCCAACTTTCTTTCAGAAAAAACCATTGCTATCTTCAGTTGCCAATTGAATTTGGAGTTCATGATCCACATCCCCGTTGGGCAATAGGAACAAAACGAAGATAAAATCATGTAAAAGGGAGAATCTCACTCTGCACTAATCCTGATTATATAGATTTAAGGAGCAGGATCAAATAGTAATTTAGTGGTCTCTTAGTTTCTAGTGTTAGGCATAAAACCATCCACATTTGTGGTTGCTGAATCATCTTTCTCACTGGTGCTAAGATTGGGACTTCTTTTAGAGAGGAGTCAAAAAATGGGTACTTCATTTTAAGTTGTAGCTTTCGCATTTACTTTCATCTCGATCTCAAAATCATCGCTTGTCATTAAGGGCTATTCGCGTTTATTTTCATCTCGATCTCTCATCACTTGTCATTAAGGGGACCTGTTTGATAGTTGAGAAAATTTTCTCGAGAAAATGTTGTTTTCTCAAAGAAATAATTTCTCAAGCAAATATTTTTGAAGAATATTCTCATGGTTGTTTGATTGTGTATGAGAAAATATTTTTATTTTTTGATACTCGTATGATGTAAAGAGATGAGAAGTTTCATTGAATATAAAAATGAACATTATCAATAATGCTAAAAATTTTCCCATGGGAAAATTATATTTTCTCACGTTTATAGGTGTGAATATTTTGATGAGAAAATAAGGGGGTTGAGAAAATTTTAACAATCAAATGCATATTTTCTTTTTGTATCTTCTCGAGAAATTTTTTCATTTTCTTGAAAAAATAACAATTTTCTCACCTATCAAATAAGTCCTACTTTAGATCATTAATCAATCTGCTGTTAACTGTTATTGTGCTAAATTATAATACTTTTTACTTGAAAAAATGCTTCTGCCTAGTTGAACTTTCTGTCACTTACTGGCATGGAGTCATCTTAAGTATTGTGAAATTTTGCTGTAGGTGGTGTCATGGCTTGTGGCTGTCCTGGTGATGGTGATCAATGGGTACCTTTTGCTGGATTTCTTCTCTTCTGAAGTAAATGGGCTGTTGGTTGGTTCTCTTATATGCACCTTAACAGTGGCTTATGTGGCATTCATTATCTATCTTATTTTGCGGGAAAGTGCCTTCTGTATTTGGCTCAACGAAGTACGCCCTAAAAGGCCATCAAATGCAAGAACCTGAACAGAGCAATGGATTCTCTTTTTGCCCCCGCATTCTTAATATACAAATGTCAAAACCAGGTTCGCACTGAAGCTGCGCAATCGTAACAAAGCTGTATGCCCATTTCTCTTGCAGTTGGAAGGGATTTTTAGTGACGCCAGTCATATTTGCTTAACATATAATTTCTGTTGATTAAAGAGCGTATTCTAGTGAGATTATTGTTCTGACACCCATGTGATATACGGGGGGGTACTTAATTGTCCTGCTTGGTTAACGTTGGATATTGTTCACCTCTCCAGAGGGGATGGATCTGGAATTGCAGAGGCAGTACCATGGAGAGGAAGTTTACGCTTGTCCATTTGTAAAAGATACAAAAGATGGAGTACCATTTCTTAAAAGAACAGGGGAAATAAAAGTTCTTTCAGTTTTACTACCAAACTTCAATTCAATTCAGTAGTCAAGTTGGCTGTATTTTATTCTCAATGCTGCTTTCATTCTTCTTCTTTTCTAGTTGTTTACTTCTTGTGAATATGTGAGTTTTTGTAGAGAATAAAGGAAACAGAAAATTTGACTTATAATCGGCACTTTAGATGTTGCCTAGTCTTATCATTTGCAATGCACTGCGCGTTTGTTGTTTGATGTCTGTTGTTGGTTCTCTAAACATTGTTAAGAAAGGGTATGTATTCATCTCTGAATATAAGGGTCGCAGGAATTTCCTTTGTGCCTTTGTATAGCATATTCAGGAAGATCTTTGTTGGATATGGAGCTCTGGATGCTAGTTCAAGTCTTCAATACAAAAGCATGAACTTCAGCTCTATAAGGGACGTGAGAATCTGAAATTCAGTGCATGTACTAAACAAAGATTATTGTCTTCCAAGTATGGAAACCCTACTGAATCATACAAATTCTGAGTAGCTCCAGTGAGTCTTATCTCCATGCTATCCGGCATGTAGAAAGAAGAATAAGCACAACATGCGTGCAGAAGGACCTAAAATACAAAGATTGTTGGTTCGATAGTTCACTTGAGTTTTTAGTGCCCATAAAAGAAGGGCAAAGGGAAAACCCATGATGATAAGGAAAGGGTAGTGTTCGTCAGTATGTCCCTGTTTGCTAACATTTCAGATGGTTGGTGATCAGGTCGTCTCTTTTCAAAGGAAGAATTGGGTGCAGATATGATTGAAGAACTAGATTCTTGATATATGGGCGATGGCACTTCAACTGTAATGTGAGGCCGAGGGAATGTGTAAATGCTGTTGGAAAACGAAAAGTAAGAAGAGGTATCCCAAGTTTGACGTGGATGACCTGCGTTTGACTTGCTCGGAAAGGTTGGTTGGTCTACAGTGAGAATAAGTTGATTCAAGATACCACTTGATTGTTGAACTTCATTACTACTACTAATAATAATAATGATGACGATGATAAAGAAAAACCAATGATTAAGTGAACTATTTTTTTGCTTCATTTTTTCAGCTAAGAGATGTTTAGTTAGGCGTTAACAGAGTTTAGGTAAATCCAAAAGAGCAGTGCTATTTAGGAATTTTTTTTTTTTTTTGTACTTGAAAAAAATGCTAAGTTATTTTTGCCATTTGATTGTCACTTAATACAACTTTGCCGTTCAAAAAAAAAAAAAATCATGAACATTAATTAAAAACTTTTGAAGAACATGCATGCATACATATAATTATTCAATAGGTTTTAGTGGTGTCGTTAATTAATTTAAATGGGGTAGAAAATATTTATTTATTTAATTATATTCAAGAAGTTTTAGCAAAGTGGTGTCGTGGTGTAGTTGGTTATCACGTTAGTCTAACGTATGTTTTTGTTTTTTTTTCCTTTTTTTTAAATTATTCTATTTAACAATTTTAATTATTCTATTTAACAATCAAAAGTTTATTCTGTTGTCCAACTGTCACAGAGAACATTTTTAACCTCTGCCACGCGTCGTGTCGCATGTGGGACGTAGAGCATTTAATCACCCGCGCGTCGATTAGCTCAGTGTCCTAACTCCTAACTCGATTCAGTGAGGGACAGGGAAGTGCAAGCAAGGGTTTCCGTTTTGTTCGTTCGAAGAAATTTAGAAAATAGAAACAATTATTAGAGGAGTCTACGAATAACAAAGACTATTTGTTTTTTTGGAATCAATTCTCCAAATCCGAGTACTTTTATAAGTTTTTTTTTTTTTGTTCGATTCAGCTATCGAAAACCCTGTAATTCCTCGACATTGCAACGAAGAACAGATAGATTTCTCTCAAGTTAGGGAACGAATGCTGGTGAAGAGAAAGCGTTGTTGCTGAAGAAAAGTTGTTCGTTCTAATCTCTTCATCTTCTGTGCTCATCATGAACGTCTCTATAATCGGTAACTATCTTCTAGTGCCTCTAACAGGGTATATTAGTTCCCTCCTCATATGTTTCAGAGTTTCAATCAGTATTTCCAAAGCCAGCTATAGGAAAAAGAAATGGGAAAAGTTAGCCTCTTGTGCTTACATTGCAATCCAGTTTTTGTGGTGAGTCTGAAAAATATTTGATTTTTGGGGTTCTTGTTAAATTTGTAAATTAGACTGCTGATTAATGGCCAAAAGGAATGTTAAAAGAACAAAGAATATTGTTTACATGAAGTAAATAATGGGAAGATTGCTATGTCTAGAGAAGCTAAGCGTCGAATCTGCTTATTTAAATTCTTATCTATTCAAAACTACAATTTGCTACCAATGACCAAAATTTTAACTTAGTTGTGAATTATTTTAGCAATTTATTTGACTGATCTGAGATTAGCTCGTTTGGCTGAGGAACTAGGGTTGGGTTCTTTTTCATTTCTTTTAATAAATAGTTTTAGACGTGTGAAGAACTCGAGTGATTTTTCTCTTAATAATGAATTGTTTTAATAGTTGTTAATATCATTAAGAACTCAATTAGCACATTTCATATGGCCTCGTTATACCAATGATGTATAATGCATCTTATCTTTGTTGTAGAGAATCCAAGATCGGTTGAAAAGGCTTAATAAAAGAAAAAATAATGGAAACTAAATCCAAATGGCTTAAGACCGACCAAGTAAAAGTCTCAGCCGACTCGGACCTATTTGAAAGCTAAACCAGTTTGGTTGGGGTGAGTTTAAAGCTTTAAAGAATCGAACAAAAGAAAGGTGCATTTCTCTTTTGGTTGTTATAGCCTGAGCAAGTCGGGGCAAGGGCAAGGGGGAAGAAGTACAGAAGAGAAGAGAAGAGAAGAGATTGATTTAATAGCTATCCACTCCTCATCGCGTTTCGTTTCTTTCCGCTAATCTTCGCGGGAGCAAATTTTGACGGCTCGCGTTGAATCGGCACAGTTGGAATCGTTAGGGTTTTAGAGCTTTTTTTAACTGCATTTAATCCACCTCGGGCTCTCTTTTATCTTCTATCTTCCCTACTGTCCAAGGTACGCAGCTTTTAATACCCGTTTCTGAATTCTTCTGTCTTTTCTTTTATGTTTTGATTTTTTTTTTTTGCTTGGTTAATCTTAGGTTCTGGTCATTCGTTGATCTATTGGATTGTTGTGTTCATGATTTGTGAAGATATTTTCATTTTCATTTTTTTAAGGTTTTCTGGAAATTTTGTTTGTGGAGAGTGGAGAATTTTGGGACTAACATGAGTGCAAATTGTAATTTGGGAGAGAATGAATAGATATGGTTCAGCACGACTTAATTAATGGAAGAAAAGATGTTGTAGAAAAGACATTCTCTTCACGAATAATGTTTTGATAGAGAAAGGCGTGTTCACTATGATTAACGGAAGAACCATTCCTTACACATCTTCTTGTTTTGTTTCATCAGCGTTCTCTTCTCCACTTTTTGGACAAGCACATGTTATATATGATTGTTTAACGTCCTATTTTTTTTTTTTTTTTTTTTTTCAATGTAGCACTTTGTAGGAACAATGATGAGAAAGAGATTGATGTCATAGTGAAATAGCTGGTAGCCAAATAGGAAGTACATCTAAGAGGCCAGTTCGCGTTTTGAGATGACTTAGGAAAGTTCTTCTATATTCAAAGTGCTATATATAAGAACTTTCCTAAGTCCTTATATATAAAACTTGAAGAAATCTTGGAGACTAGGATTTTAGGCCCAAAAGCCTCTATATAGCTAATCTACAAGATAATTCTATGTTCTAGAGATGACCTTTTGGCTTCAGCACATCAAATGCATTTGGTTGGAAGATGTAGTAAAAATGGAATCCGTGCAAAATCGATAATGAGAGAATGTCATTCATATCAATAGGGGTTCTCCTTTTGCACCTGCGAAGGAGGATGGATAGGAAGGTAGATGGCCCTAATGAATAAATGAATTTGTATACAGAACATCTTTTATAATCCTTGTTAACAAGGCTTTCTTAGGGGTGCATTTGTTTTTTTTTTTCCTTTTCTCGAGAGTTCCTCATCTCTCTTTTTATTTACCCTGTAATGGAGGCCTTTGGTTGGGTGGTTCAAGAATGGTCGTCCAAGAGAAATGACTTAAAAAACTTATAGGATTGAATGCTTGCAGGTAAACTCCTTCATTTTGGTAATGACACTTCCTGTCTTTTGCATTGACGAGAATCTAATGAGCTAATCAAGGGAATTGTCGTGTTATATTAGACAGCTTCCAATCTTAGGATTAATCTAAGTTTAAGAAAATTTTTCTAGCTAGCAAAAATGAAAAAGCACATTCTGCCTTGTAGGCATTCTAGGTAGTGGGCTAGCAAAGCTCCCTGTTCTCATGTAATATTTCAGACTTCCTCTTGCAGCTCCTAGAATGTTACGGCAGTCTCTGGTTGTGGTGATGCTAAATATTAAATTGCATAGGGGATGCTACCTGCTAAGAAGGTACTCTGGTTGGTTCTTAAGCACCTAAAAAAAAAAAATTGGTTGGTTCTTTGGTCCTGTCACTCGTGATCCATCCTTTTTTTTTGTTATCTTTGCTAGTGTACCTATTAACCAAAAACGATTTGGCTGGTGATGAAAGGTTAAGATCACTCCTTCATAGATATATAGGTGGGCTTGAATAGTTTAGTAATATAAATTATTAGGCATTTGATGGTCTACATTTTCTCATTATTTTACTGGAGCTCTATTACAAGAAGAGATGTAATGGTGTGTTTAAAACTTTGTTGGACTCTGCTTTTCATACATGTAAATTTTATCCTATAAGAAGTAATAAAAAACCTTTACCTTTTTTAGTAGATGTTTTTCTCTAGGAAGGTTTATGATTGAATTTTCTATGAAGACAAGCTTTCCCCTCTCTTTTCAACTTTTCTTCTCCCATTTCTCACCCCTATTCAATGTCAACATCATAAAACAACCACCTTCCCCAATCCTTACAACTCACTGAAGCACTCACCACCCTTGACCTGATTAGGCAACATGTCATTCCTCTTCAGCACCCCCTTATCGTCCTTCCCATCACAAGACCATCCCCATATGACTAGGAAGAGCACTACCACCCCAACCAAGATCCAATCAGTGCCCATAACAAGGTGGCAGTCCCTCTCAAATCCTCCCTACCCCCCGCCCCTTTTGTTGTCCTTCCCACGGCATGCACAAAATCCGGCTATTTTGTTGAACATGGAGAAGATGTTGGACAAAAGTAAGATTTTGGTTTACTAAGTATGCATGTACACTTTGTTTGGTTAGTTGCTTTTAGGTGGAATCAAATCTAAGATTGGAAACAAAGTAGAATTGTGCTTTATTGACCAACACCATCAAAGAAGCATATTCCTTCTTATGTATGCTGCTCAAAAGAAGAATCTTCTCCTCAAATTAATTCCATTCCGCTGAATATAGTCTTTTCTTAACTATATAAGGTTGGCTTCATGAATCTATTTTTTTCATTATGTTCTATTGATGACTAACCGACAATGTTGATAGTTATATTACTAATAATTATATATATTTTTTAAATTATCTCTAAACATGTTATTTTACGCCTTCCTCTGACTTTATCAATATCATTAATTGTTACTAGGCCATTCTTTCAAAAGAAGAATCTTCTTTTAAAAGATAACACCCGCATGGTAACTATTATGTATCTTGGGAGATTGGCTTTGAAAAAATCTCAACTATGGAAATTAGATACAATGGTCTGGTTGGTTGACATAGCCAATCTATATCTTTGTTCTTTTGAGGAAGTCAAATGCATTTGCCCTGAAAAAGTTGATTGTTCCATATTTAAAGGACGGCCCTTTTTTTAAAATCTATTTAGATGTAAGGATTGAAAATTTGAATTCGTCCTAAACTTTGATTGCTTAAAACTTGAAAATTAATTTGACTTCCTAATCCAATGCAGAGATTTTTTGTATAATTTCAACATCCTATAGATGTTTAGAAAATTTTTATTTAAATGTTGGAAAGATCAATATTTTTTTTGAGGTATGTTGAAAAAAGCATGAGTAGTTACGGGTAAGGTTCGAAACTTCGACTTCGCCCTACACTTCGACCTGTAAAAATCGAAATTAATTCGGGAAAGTTCGAGAAGGCTTGAAGAATTTTTGTAAAAATTCTTCAATTTAGAAAAGTTAAAGAGTTTTTATATAAATGTGAAAATATGCATAATTACTATTAGAAATGATGAAAATAAACATAAATAGATACTTTTGACATATAAAAAGTATAAATATAATGGTTTGAAATAGATATTTTTACATTAACAATGTTTAATGGACATTGCATATGCTATGAATTTTATATTATTTGTTTGTATCTAACAAATTTTTTTTTTTTTTTAGGTCAAGAGATTTATGAAAGATTCAAGTTGAACTCAATATGCTTCAATTTTAAAGTGTTAGAGACTTGATAAATCATTTCCTACAAGGATGAAACAACGGTTTCTTAAATTTGTTTGTTATTTTGTATATTGTTTAAAATTAAGATTTATTTATTTTTTATGAATATTTTTTTAAATGAAATATTTCATGTATATTTATTAATTTTCTATAAATTTTATACATTTAATTTTGAATGTGATTTTTTTGAATTATTATTATATTATTATATGTTATTGAATAAATTGAATGCAAGTAAACTGACTGAAATTAGTTAAAACTTAATGCATTTTAGTTGTCAATGCAAAACATTGATCGGCCACTGTCTTCTTTTTTTCTTTTAGTTGAACAAAATTATTAGAATCAACATTATTAAAATATTTCATTAATGTAAATATATTGCTAAGGCAACATTAATTTTAAATATGTTAATATAAATTAGCATTATTTGTACTAACATTATTAAAATATTTAATTTACTTTATTATATTATTTACTTTGGTAAGATATATAATATTAATTTAGAACATGTTAATATAGATCTACATTATCAAAATATTTTTATTAATAAAAGTTTTTTACTAAGTATTAACATTATTAAAATATTTTTTTTACTTCACTAATCTATTTATTTTAATAAGATGTTTAACATTAATTTAAAAAATAATTATATAGATCACCACTATCGAGATATTAAATATATTCATGTTAATGTTATTATAATATTTCTCTTACTTTATTAGTCTACAGAACATATTAATATAGATCAACATTATCAAAATATTTTATTAGCGTAAGTATTTACTAAAGTAAAATTAATTAAAAAAATGTTAAATTAACATTATTCGTATCTACATTATTAAAATATTTTCTTTACTTTAGTAGTATATTTATTTTTTTAGTTAGATGTATAACATGTTGATATAGATCAATATTATAAAAATAATTTTTTAGTGTAAATATTTTATTAAGGTAACATTAGTATTATGTATGTTAATTTAACATTATATGTGTTAATATTATTAAAACATTTCATTTACTTTATTAACATATTTATTTTAATAAATGCGTAACATTAATTTAGAAGATGTTAATATAGATCAACATTATCAAAATATTTTTATTATTTTAAGAATTTTTACTAAGTCAACATTAATTTTAAGTATGTTTACATAAATTAACATTATTCTTATTAATTACATTATTAAAATATTTTTTTTACTTTACTAATCAATTTATTTTAGTAAGATGTATAATATTAATATAAAATGTGTTAATAGAGATTAATATTATTAGAATTAACATCAAATATTTTATTAATATATTTATTTAAGAAAGTTAATGTTAATTTTGAATATGTTAATATAGATCAACATTATTATTAACTTATAAATCTGTACCATATGTATATGTAATAATTATATATTTTTTATAATAATATTTTTTTTGCAAAAATATAATAATATAATTAATAATTTAAAAAACATTTTTTTTATTCTAACGTATGGACAAATATAATTACTGTAATTAAATTAAATAATGTATTATATCATAATTATCCTTATCATGATATATGTAATAAAACTTTAATACGTGGTTCTTATTATTATTATATATATAAAATAATTTAAAAATTATAAAATGTGTTTTCTAGACTATTTAAGTACTTAACTAGTTCTTAGTATTATTAATGTAATGACTAATAAAAAGCTTTTGTTCAAAAAAATAATAATAATAAAAGCTTATCTTAAAAAAATAATGAAAGCCATTTAATTAAAAAAAATAGAAAATGATGAAAGCGATTTAACTAAACCATGATGGGGTGCATATTATCAAAACTTAACAAACCTAACCCAACCAACAAGAATCCCTTCTTTTCTCCCCCCGCCGCTGTAAGTTCGCCGGAAACCCTAATCTCTTTCGGTGCAACTGCGTCACTGCATCTGTCGCTACATCCGCCGCTGCAATTCTTTTCGGCAAGCGAACTGGGTCGAGAAGATTCGCATTCTGCGAGGAGCAACAACTCGGTTGAAATCGAAGAGTTGTTGGAATCTACGGATGAGTTAGATGTTAGAACTAACGGTGGAATCTCGAGAATCGGTGCAACTGAGATCTTTAACTGCTGCTGTTGCTGTTGTTGTTGTTCTTCTTCTTTCCATGATCTTGTGTAATGAGTTGAGGTGCGTTAGTTTTTTTTTTCGACAGAATTTTTGCATTTTTGAGGTTAAAAATCATTTTTTTGTCGAACTTCGACGATGTTGTCGAAGTTTTGTGAATTTTGCCGAATTTTTTCACCGATTGTTTGCAATTTTTTCCTTACATACCAACTCTGCTTCGATGGTTCAAAAAAACGAATTTTCATACCATGGTTACGGAAAAAAAAAATCAAAATTATAAAATTTAATAATTCAAAGTAAGATTTACGAATAGCAAAGACGCTTTTTTTTGGAAGCAATTCTCCAAATCCGAGTACTTTTACAAGTTTTTTTTTTTTTTTTGTTCAATTCAGTTATCGAAAAACCTGTAATTCCTTCGACATTGCAACAAAGAACAGATAGATTTCTCTCAAGTTAGGGAACGAATGCTGGTGAAGAGAAAGCGTTGTTGCTGAAGAAAAGCTGTTCGTTCTAATCTCTTCTTCTTCTGTGCTCATCATGAACGTCTCTATAATCGGTAACTATCTTCTCTCTTTCTTTTGAGCTCAGTATTTGTTTTGTTTTTTCTTTTTTTTTTTACTGTTTGTCTATGGATTTTATGTGATTTTTTTTGTTCTGTGAAGATCCGTTGCAAGGAGATTTTCCGGAGGTAATAGAGGAATACCTAGAACATGGAAACATGAAGTGCATTGCTTTTAATCGTAGAGGAACTCTGCTCGCAGGTAATTTAGGCTCTAATGGTTCTACATATTTTGTTGAATTTTCCATTTGAGTTTTTTTTTAGCGCTTAATAGTTGAAATTGGCTTCCTTTTTCAAAGAAAGATTAGATCTTCCTGTGCCTCCAGCAGTTCCCTCTTGTTATTGGTTGATTTTGCCTTGAGTGTTTTTTAGTGTGTAATGTTGCTCGAGAAGAATGACAGAGATTGTTGAAATTTTGGTCCTTTTTGTTAAAAAAAATAGTAAATCTTCTAGTGCCTCTAACAGGGTATATTAGTTCCTTCCTCACATGTTTCAGAGTTTCAGTCAGTATTTCCAAAGCCAACTATAGGAAAAAGAAATGGGAAATGTTAGCCTCTTGTGCTTACATTCCAATCCAGTTTTTCTAGTGAGTGAAAAATATTTGACTTTTGGGGTTCTTGTTAACTTTGTAAATTTGTAAATTAGACTGCTGATTAATGGCCAAAAGGAATGTCAAAAGAACAAAGAATATTGTTTACATGAAGTAAGTAATGGGAAGATTGCTATGTCTAGAGAAGCTAAGCGTCGAACCTGCTTATTTAAATTCTTATCTATTCAAAACTACAATTTGCTACCAATGACCAAAATTTTAACTTAGTTGTGAATTATTTTAGCAACTTATTTGACTGATCTGAGATTAGCTCGTTTGGCAGAGGAACTAAGGTTGGGTTCTTTTTCTTTTCTTTTAATAACTAGTTTTAGACATGTGTAAAGAACTCGAGTGTTTTTTCTCTTAATAATGAATTGTTTTAATAGTTGTTAATATCATTAAGAACTAAATGAGCACATTTCATATGTTCGGCTTTCTAAATTCATGATTTAAACTATCAATAAGCATGAACAAATAAGAAGTTAGCAAATATATTGTAAAAATATTAGGTCTATGTCATTTCTTACCATTTTTTTCTTAACGTAAGTTGCGAATAGAACAATTTATCAAAAGTTTTAAAATTGTGATTTTAGCTTTTCTATTGCTGTTAACAACCTTAAAGATATATTATTTGAAGGAGACCTTTTAAAAGATGGTCTCAATTCTCAACCCATTTAAGTGCTAAAAAAAATAAAATGAAAAAGAATAAATTCATAAAGACTAAAATAATTGGTTATACTAATCTAAAAGTTATAGTCATGAATTTATTTTGAAAAAAAAAAAAAACTGAATCTGAATATGGAAAAAACATAGATTGAAGCCTCACCGTGCCTTGAGGTGTATGCCTCAAAGTGTTTCTTGGGCACCTCGTCATGAGGGGCACCTCAAGGTGTATGCCATGTTCGACTTTTAAAACAATGCTTGTGAATACCACAATGCTTATGCAGGTTAATGGATTTAAAGTCTTTGGAGTAAAATGGACTCCTGAGTTCTTCCTTGTTGGATCTTCTTGAGAGTTGATGCATTGATGCCTATCGTTTCAGATTAAGATACTCTGAAAAGAAGTGTACTTTTTTGCAGTTTTCTTGGAACTATGAAATGACTGTTCTCGAAGGGTTTCAAAAGTTAGGAAGCAGATATTAAGTGACCCAGTCTTTCATTCTTACTAAAAGCCTCTATGGTTGAAGTCTCATTGAGAAGAACATAGGGTTATCTATTGTACCAGTTCATAATGTTACATTTAATTTATATTTGCTTGTACTTAGTGAGTGTAGCACTTTTTTATTTGTGTTTATATGTGTATTTGTTTTGGTATACTTAATTCTTTCTTAGTAACCTCTTCCCACTGTTTTTTTTTTTTTTTTCATTATGTAAATGTTGTTATTATAATCATATACATAAAAGTGATTCCAGTTCAATCAATGGTGTGAACGATCTCTTTGCTGGGGAAAAGATTGAGCATAATATCATTCTTAAATTCTGACAGTTGATCTTTTATCCTGTTGTCTTTTGACCAGCTGGATGTGCTGATGGGAGTTGTGTTATTTGGGATTTTGAGACCCGGGGTATTGCCAAGGAGCTACGGGATAAAGATTGTGTTGCACAAATTTCAAGTGTCTGTTGGTCAAAATATGGTCATCACATACTTGTTTCTGCCATTGATAGATCCTTGACACTTTGGGACGTTGTGAATGGAGAGAAGATAACTCGTATGACTCTGCAACAAACCACTTTGCACGCTCACCTCCATCCTGGGTCCCACACTCCTTCTGTTTGCCTTGCATGCCCTATTGCTTGTGCTCCCGTCCTTGTTGATCTGAATACTGGAAGCACAACAGTGCTGCCAGTTTCTGTCTCTGATACTGGAAATGGAGTCATTCCCCCGTCACGCAACAAGTTTTCTGATGGGTCTCCTCCCTTCACTCCAACTGCTGCATGCTTTAGCAAACGTGGAGATTTAATTTATGTGGGCAACTCCAAGGGGGAAATACTTATAATAGACTACAAGACTATTCAAGTCTACGGAGTTGTGCCTATTCCTGGAGGTGCTGTGATTAAGAACATATTATTTAGTAGGAATGGACAATTTCTCCTTACAAATTCAAGTGATCGGACAATAAGAGTATATGAGAATCTTCTTTGGCAGAAAGATAATGCTCGGTTACTTGATGAGCCGAGTAGCGCTGATGATGAGCTTCAAGGCTTTGAAAAGTTGAAGGCAATAGGGTCTAAGTGCTTGGTATACTCTCGAGAGTTTCAGGATTCTATCAATAGAATACAATGGAAAACATCTTGTTTCAGTGGTGATGGTGAGTGGGTTGGTGCTTCCGGTAAAGAACACAAGATTTACATTTGGGACATGGCTGGACATCTTGTAAAGATTTTAGAAGGTCCTAAGGAAGCATTGACTGATTTAGCGTGGCATCCTGTGCATCCATTTGTTGTGTCAGTTTCTGCTTCTGGTTTGGTTTACATATGGGCAAAGGATTATACTGAAAATTGGAGTGCATTTGCTCCAGACTTTAAAGAACTTGAGGAGAATGAGGAGTATGTAGAGAGAGAAGATGAATTTGATTTGGTGCCCGACACGGAAAAGGTAAATACCCCCCCATACCTTTTCTAAAAATAAGAAAACCTGAGAACTTTATTGCTCAGTTTGTTTAATAATTTGATGTGCAGGTGAAAGAGTCTGATGTTAATGAAGTTGAGGAAGTTGATATTCTGACAGTAGAGAAGGATTCAGCTTTTAGTGATTCAGATATGTCAGAGGAAGAGCTCCGTTTCTTGCCTGCAGTTCCTTGTCCTGATGTTCCTGAACAGCAAGACAAGTATGTAGGAAGCTCACTGAAGCTGGTGGATAGTAACCATTCTGCATCTCCACTTTCAGAGGAGGCAGGGCAGGATGGCCAAGCTATAAATGCAGCATCAAGTCCAATGGAAGGTGAGTTTATCTTTCTTATTTATGCACATTTAATAAGTTAATTCATCTCTTCAAGCTTTATTAGTATAGTTAATTCAGTGCATTTATCTAGTCAATGACTCGTATGCACTGGAATTAGGAATTTCTACAACTATAGGACTAGACATTCCCACTGGTTTATGTTGGATCACCTGTTAACTTTCATGGAAAAGTTGTATGAATTACACAGCCACATAAATTACTACGTTTTTCATCCTTCCATTTCATTCTTGATTTCTCTCAAAAAAATAATGATAAAAACCAAACTGATGATAGCTCTGAACAATGGTTGAAGTTACGCAACTTCTTTAACTACTAGCTTGTGTTCCTGTTTCTTCAATGAGATATTCCATGCTTTGTTCTTGCTATCTTAATACATATGCATTCAGTGGTAGGTAATTCAGTAGCAGAGGACACGGGGGCAGGAACAAGTTCAAAAAGAAGACGGAAGCCATCAGAGAAAGGGTTGGAGCTGCAGGCAGAGAAGGGCCGGAAACCGTTAAAAAAGAACAAATCCTCCAGTTGTAAATCATCAAAAACTAAGAACAAAACTGCAGATGTATTGGATACGAGTGTATGTGCATCTGGTGATGATGCAATTGATGTATACCAGTAGACCATTCTTAATATTAATCAAATATTTATTCCTTGTTTTCAGTCTCCCCCCTTGTGCTCTGTCACAGAGCTTGTGCTTGCTTTCATGGTGTGTTAATCAGAAAATCCTATCTTTGAAATGGCTGCCTTTTGTGATTACCATGACAAAGGCAAAGTTTGTTTGTTCACTTTACCTTTAAAACATCACTTCACCATAAATTTTTTTTTTTTGTGATTTCATGCTTAACTGCCATATCACTTTTTATTTTTTTCTGAGAAAATTACTCGTAATACTATCAAATTAGAAGACTTATTTATCTTAAAAATTAGTATAATTTCTTTTACAAATATTTTTTTTTAAAGGAATAACTATTGAATCAAGCAGATAAAAAGATCCTTTGCCTTTGTATTTTTTTTTTCTTCAATTTCAAGTGTTAAAATCTCAAATGTTTTTCTAAAATGTAATGAAATATCTGAAGACATATGTCAGTTATTCCAAGTTTAGAACTCTTTTTTTTTTTTTTTTTTTTCTTTTTTTAGAACTTTTTTCACTTTTAATGCTTTTATAGAATTTTTTTTTTTTTTTTAATTCTCAAGGGTAATCTATACTTAAGCATTGCCTAAAGCAGGAATATAAATCACTTCTTGATACTTTAATACTTTAAGGTACTTTAAGATATTAATATCAACATGAAATTTTGTAGTGGGAAAGCTTATTAGTAAATTGTATTTCAATTATCAAGTTGGGCAACTCTCTCTATGTATAAAGAAGGCCTCGTTATACCAATAACGTATAATGCATCTCATCTTTGTTGTAGAGAATCCAAGATCGGTTGAAAAGGCTTAATAAAAAATAAATAATGAAACTAAATCCAAATGGCTTAAGACAGACCAAGTAAACGTCTCAGCCGACTCAGCCGACTCAGCCGACTCGGACGGTTGGGGTGAGTTTAAAGCTTTAAAGAACCGAACAAAAAGAAAGGTGCATTTCTCTTTTGTTGTTGGGCAAGGGCAAGGGCAAGGGCAAGGGCAAGGGGGAAGAAGCACAGAACAGAAGAGAAGAGATTGATTTAATAGCTATCCACTCCTCATCGCGTTTCGTTTCTTTCCGTTAATCTTCGCGGGAGCAAACGTCGACGGCTCGCGTTGAATCGGCACAGTTGGAATCGTTAGGGTTTTAGAGCTTTTCTTAACTGCATTTAATCCACCGCGGGTTCTCTTTTATCTTCTATCTTCCCTACTGTCCAAGGTATGCAGCTTTTGATACCCGTTTCTGATTTCTTCTTTCTTTTCTTTTTTGTTATGATTTTTTTTTTTTTTTGCTTGGTTAATCTTAGGTTCTGGTCATTCGTTGATCTATTGGATTGTTGTATTCATGATTTGTGAAGATATTTTCATTTTCATTTTTTTAAGGTTTTCTGGAAATTTTGTTTGTGGAGAGTGGAGAATTTTGGGACTAACATGAGTGCAAATTGTAATTTGGGAGAGAATGAATAAATATGGTTCAGTACGACTTAATTAATGGAAGAAAAGATGTTGTAGAAAAGACATTCTCTTCACGAATAATGTTTTGATAGAGAAAGGCGTGTTCACTATGATTAACGGAAGAACCATTCCTTACACATCTTCTTGTTTTGTTTCATCAGCGTTCTCTTCTCCACTTTTTGGACAAGCACATGTTATATATGATTGTTTAACGTCCTATTTTTTTATTTTTTTTTCAATGTAGCACTTTGTAGGAACAATGATGAGAAAGAGATTGATGTCATAGTGAAATAGCTGGTAGCCAAATAGGAAGTACATCTAAGAGGCCAGTTCGCGTTTTGAGATGACTTAGGAAAGTTCTTCTATATTCAAAGTGCTATAGATAAGAACTTTCCTAAGTCCTTATATATAAAACTTGAAGAAATCTTGGAGACTAGGATTTTAGGCCCAAAAGCCTCTATATAGCTAATCTACAAGATAATTCTATGTTCTAGAGATGACCTTTTGGCTTCAGCACATCAAATGCATTTAGTTGGAAGATGTAGTAAAAATGGAATCTGTGCAAAATCGATAATGAGAGAATGTCATTCATATCAATAGGGGTTCTTCTTTTGCACCTGCGAAGGAGGATGGATAGGAAAGTTGATGGCCGTAATGAATAAATGAATTTGCATACACAACATCTTTTATAATCCTTGTTAACGAGGCTTTTTTAGGGGTGCATTTGTTTTTTTTTTTTCCTTTTCTCGAGAGTTCCTTATCTCTCTTTTTATTTACCCTGTAATGGAGGGCCTTCGGTTGAATGGTTCAAGAATGGTCGTCCAAGAGAAATGACTTAAAAAATTTATAGGATTGAATGCTTGCAGGTAAACTCCTTCATTTTGGTAATGACACTTCCTGTCTTTCGCATTGACGAGAATCTAATGAGCTGATCAAGGGAATTGTCGTGTTATATTAGACAGCTTCCAATCTTAGGATTCATCTAAGTTAAAGAAAAAATTTCTAGCTACCAATAATGAAAAAGCACATTCGGCCTTGTAGCCATTCTAGGTAGTGGACTAGCAAAGCTCCCTGTTCTCATGTAATACTTCAGACTTCCTCTTGCAGCTCCTACAATGTTACGGCAGTATCTGGTTGTGGTGATGCTAAACATTAAATTTCATAGGAGATGCTACCTGCTAAGAAGGTACTCTGGTTGGTTCTTAAGCACCTAAAAAAAAAAATTGGTTGGTTCTTTGGTCCTGTCACTCGTGATCCATCCTTTTTTTTTTTTTTGTATCTTTGCTAGTGTACCTATTAACCAAAAACGATTTGGCTGGTGATGAAAGGTTAAGATCACTCTTTCATAGATATATAGGTGGGCTTGAATAGTTTAGTAGTATAAATTATTAGGCATTTGATGGTCTACATTTTCTCATTATTTTACTGGAGCTCTATTATAAGAAGAGATGTAATGGTGTGTTTAAAACTTTGTTGAACTCTGCTTTTCATACATGTAAATTTTATCCTATAAGAAGTAATAAAAAACCTTTACCTTTTTTAGTAGATGTTTTCTCTAAGAAGGTTTATGATTGAATTTTCTATGAAGACAAGCTTTCCCCTCTCTTTTCATCTTTTCTTCTCCCATTTCTCACCCCTATTCAATGTCAACATCATAAAACAACCACCTTACCCAATCCTTACAACTCACTGAAGCACTCACCACCCTTGACCTGATTAGGCAACATGTCATTCCTCTTCAGCACCCCCTTATCGTCCTTCCCACCACATGCACAAAATCCCGCTATTTTGTTGAACATGGAGAAGATGTTGGACAAAAGTAAGATTCTGGTTTACTAAGTATGCATGTAGACTTTGTTTGGTTAGGTGCTTTTAGGTGGAATCCAAACTAAGATTCGAAACAAAGGAGAATTGTGCTTTATTGACCAACACCATCAAAGAAGTATATTCCTTCTTATATATGCTGCTCAAAAGAAGAATCTTCTCCTCCAATTAATTCCACTGAATATAGTCTTTTCCCAACTATATAAGGTTGGCTTCATGAATCCATTTTCTCCACTATGTTCTATTGATGACTAATCGACAAAGTTGATAGTTATATTACTAATAATTATATATATATATTTTTTTTTAAATTATCTCTAAGCATGTTATTTTGCTCCTTCCTCTGACTTTATCAATATCATTAATTTTTACTAGGCCACTCTTTCAAAAGAAAATCTTCTTTTAACAGATAACACCGGCATGGTAACTATTATGTAGCTTGGGAGATTGGCTTTGAAAAAATCTATACTATGGAAATTAGATACAATGGCCAGCTTGGTTGACATAGCCAATCTATATCTTTGTTCTTTTGAGGAAGTCAAATGCATTTTCCCTGAAAAAGTTGATTGTTCCATATTTAAAGAACGACCCTTTTTTCAAATCTATTTAGATGTAAGGATTGAAAATTGGAATTCATCCTAAACTTTGATTGTTTAAAACTTGAATATTAATTTGACTTCCTAATCCAATGCAGAGAATTTTTGTATAATTTCAACATCCTATAGATGTATAGAAAATTTTTATTTAAATGTTGGAAAGATCAATATTTTTTTTTGAGGTATGTTGAAAAAAGCATGAGTAGTTATGGAAAAAAAAATCTAAATTATAAAATGTAATAATTCAAAGTAAGATTTATAATCTCTATGGTGCTAAAGCACAGTGTTTGAGCAACCAACGAACTACTATATGATTTCTATCGTTAACATTTATGAACATCTATGGGTTGATTGCACTTCTTAAACTCATTTTTTTTTTTTAAATCTTGTGTTTTTTATTTTTTCCTTCAATATTTCTTTTGTTATTGTTACTTATGAGATTGAGCTTCAATGCTACAGATTTTAAAAAATTCTTTAGGGCACTTTGTAATAAAAACTGAATGTAGTATTAATTTCTTTTTCAACTTTGCATTTAAAAAAACAAACATTCAAAGGATTTTATTTTGATTATAGTTATTATTATTTATCATAGTTCAATGAATAATTGTAATATTTCAAATACAGTAGTAACGTAAAAGAATATAAATTTTAAAATGTAATAATTCAAAATGAGATTTATAATATCTATGGTGCTAAAGCACAATGTGTGAGCAACGAACTACTATATGACTTTTATTGTTAACATTTAGACATATGTGATTGAGCTTCAATGTTACAAAGTTTAAAAAATTATTTAGGACACTTTGTTATAAAAATTGAATGTAGTATTGATTTTCTTTTTCAACTGTGCATTTTAGAAAGCAAAACATTCAAAGGATTTTATTTTGAATATTATTATTATTATTATTATTATTTATCATAGTTCAATGAATAATTGTAATATTTCAAAGACATTTAATTCATAATTCAAGGATAAAATTGAAAAAAGTTCTTCGAGAATATGGAGGAGTTCGTGGAATTTTCATTTTGCATTTGAAAAATTGCCAAATTTAAGTACAGTTTTCATAACCTAGAGACGTCCAGTATAGATTTGATGGTATTTCGTTACTTAAAGTTGTCAGACTTCATAACAAATATTTCTTTTAGGATATTTGACAAATTTTTTAAAAAAAATTGTAAGAGTGGCCTTGGAGTTAATTAACTACAACAATATAACTATGTAAGCATAAGTTCTTAAGAAAGAATCCTAAAGCGATCTCATCCAACTTTTAATTGTGACATTCTATTAGATTTTTTTTTTTTATCCCAAATGTCACCATTTATATCAATGTCTAGTTTTAGTGCATATTAATTGTACTATGTTACAAGGTGATTATATATAATGATGGTTCTGTTTTTTTTTTTCTAATGATTTTTCATATCCGTGGTCTCTTTTATTGCAAAATTAATGTATGCTACAATCCATTTTGAGGGGACTATACTCTCGAGGACATTGAATTTGAATCTCGGTGACCCATTGTACAAATATCTAAAAGAGAGACAGTTCTGACTTCTAAACACTTTAGTATTTTCTATGATAAAACCAATAGCTTGTTTATAGAACATTAAGATTAAGAATTAGATGGAAGGTTTTCAAGTCCATCTGTTGAAGGTTGAAACTAATTAAGCTGAATTTCTAGTGATTTTGTGCCAATAGTGATTCTTGCATGCTAAGGGTCTCTTTACATGAAATACAATTTTTAACAACTTTCACTTCATTGTTGAAAAGCCCCAGAGAGTTAAAGTTAGTCCATGAGCGAGGATTGGAAATTCAACTTTGCCTTGAACTTCAATAGCTTGGAAATTGGAGTTAATTCATGAAAGTTTAATTCAAGTTGGAACAATTTTGTAAAAAATTGCTAAATTGGAGAAGTTAAGAGAATTTTTGCATAAATGCTAAAATATCTAGATTTAATTGTAATATAAGCTAAAAACTAATATAAATAGACATTTTAAATACAGAAAAATAATCATCAATTAGCTAACAAAATCAATTTTGTTAAGTGTGTGAATGAATTTGAAATGGTGGCTTTTGGTCATGTTCCTTTTTCTATGTTTTGTTTTTTGATTTTATGATTTGCTTCTAGACTATATAATTTGCTAGTTTGATATTCCACATTACCTAATTTATTAGTTTATTTTTCAAATGTATCCCTTTTTCATCTTGTTATATGGAAATATAGAATTTTAAATAAAAGAAGATGGCTTTGGAAACTCTTTCAATGTATTTTTAAGTTTTTGTCTCATTTTAACTTTCTTTCTTTCTTTAATTTTGTTTTTATTGCTTCTTTTATTCTTTTTTTCCATAAGGTATATCCCGTAAAATTGCGTGATATGTTAGCTTGTAAGATTTTTTTATGTATTTATATATTGCTATGTTGGTTGATGAAGTTAAAAATTGTGCATAACTATTGGTAATTCTTTATTTTTTTATTGATGAAATAACACTTGTTTTTGCTTTTCAATTGAATTTCATCAAATTTTGTGTCAAATTTTTGCATTTTCTAATTGAAAAGTAAAACATTTTTATCGAAGTTTATTGAATTTTGTTAAATTTTTCAGCAAATTTTTGCATTTTTAATGTGACGTCTACTCTGCACTTCGGTGGTTCAAAAAAGTGAAAAAATTCGCTGAAATTTGGTGAATTTATTCATTTTTCTAACCTTGATCCATGGTCACAATTAGCCATCATGTTAGTGGAAGACTTAATCACTTAGATTAAATATTCAGATGAGTTTACTTCTACAAAAGAGGCACTATTGAGACTTAAATGAACTTTGTATTCTGGGGACTTGGCTGTCATGGATGAAGGGTCATTCTTACACCATCCCTAAAATTTCTATAATTCCATGTGGAACTCTTCAGTCGCATTGACACTAGAATTGGTTATCTTTAGCTGTGGGATGTGGGTATTTTTCATCATGGATTCAGAAACTCTTTTCCTTTCTTTTCTTTTTGTGTCCTTTTCTAAATGATTCAATCCTTGTTTTTTGTGTCTGTCAAATATTGACCCAAATTTGAGGAATCAGAAGACTGGTTAGTGGTCTACCATGTGACAATTTTTGGTTGGTTTATTCCCTTCATGCTATGGTTCTGTTTTGTTAGTTTCTTGGTGGCTTTAAGATGCTA
Organism: Paratinospora sagittata; assembly: GCA_035771175.1. Taxonomy (NCBI): domain Eukaryota; kingdom Viridiplantae; phylum Streptophyta; class Magnoliopsida; order Ranunculales; family Menispermaceae; genus Paratinospora; species Paratinospora sagittata. The sequence goes on from CM069603.1 coordinate 36,361,359, forward strand.
TTAATGGATTTTCATGGTAACATAATTAAATTCCTTTCTTTTACTGCATTTTGTTGAATATTTTTGCAGACAAATCAACTCATCTGGTGCACGACAATGGGCGAATCATCTGTAACTCGAGGTAATGAATCGGCAGCCTCCATTATAGAGCAGCTTGGTAAGGCATTCATTGAATTGAAGTCCCATGAGGAGATTTCTGAGAACAAGGTTCAATGGAAGGATATCGAGGAATACTTTCAGAACTATGAGACGTTGTTAAAAACAAAATCTAATGAGTTAGAAGAGAAGAGGAAGGTGTTTGAGGAAAAGGAATCTGAGACTCGTAAATTGATATTAGAGAGAGAAGCAGTTGTTGCTGCTAAGGAGCAAGATTTTTTGGACCGAGTGCAGGAGCTAAAAGACACTGCTGTTGCTGTTATCATGGAGGCGCGAGAGAAATACAAGCTCACAACTCCAGATCCTGTTGATGTTGACGGCAATGCTGAAAACAAGGTATGTACTGATGATCCCGATGCACCCCTCTCTGCTCCAGAGGAGAATTCCCCTCATAGATCAGGCGAACATGCTGGGGCTGTTGAAGTTCAGCCCCGTCCAGAACTGACGCAATTTTGCGCACAGATGGATGGAAAGGGGCTTTTGAACTTTATTGCGGAGAACCGAAAAAGTCTTGCTGCCATACGTGAAGAAATCCCTGTTGCATTGAAAAGTGCATCTGATCCAGCACGATTAGTGCTGGATTCATTGGAGGGGTTCTACCCTTCTGATCAAACCACCCTTGAAGGGAACAAGAGGGATGCAGCCCTCCAGGGCATGCGCAGATCATGTGTTATGCTGTTAGAATCTGTGGCTCCCTTATTGGTAGGGACAGAGTTGGATGACCAACCTCTAGACCCTGAAACCAAGCAGCGAGCCAAGGCAATGGCTGATGAGTGGAAGCCTAGGTTGGTTGAGGCAGGCATTGATGCTGCCAATGGAAATTCATTGGAAGCAGATGCATTCCTGCAGCTTATCGCAACATTTAGGATTGCTTCAGAGTTTGACGAAGAAGAACTTTGCAAGTTTGTTCTTGCTATTGCTCGTCGCAGGCAGGCACCTGAGCTTTGCCGTTCACTTGGGTTAACTCACAAAATGGCAGGTTGGTGTTATGTTGAATAAATGACCATTATGGTCTGGAGACTGCACCATTTCTCTCTGTATTAGGTTGTCTTGTTCATCGTGTACCTCTATGGTATCACCTACATTTTTTTAGAGATATTGGGACTTGAAGAAAGATCAGCAACATGACATGGACTCAAATTCAATACACTGCTTGGTGGTTATCAATTATTTTAGCAGGCATTTGATTCATTTATTTTGCAGGTGTTGTTGAAATGCTGATTAACAGTGGGAGACAAGTGGATGCAGTCCATTTTTTGCAAGCTTTCAACCTCACTGAGAGCTTTCCTCCGGTGCCTCTCTTAAAGACATACTTAAAGGACTTGAGGAGAAGCACACAAGGAAAATCTGGGAATGCAGGATCTGGCGGCACCCAGGTATCTCTATTGTACCTGTTAGAAGATCATGAAAAAAAAAAAAAAAGCTATCCAACTTCTTTTGCAATATGTGTTTCAATACTTACTACAAATTTCCTGTTAATATGCATTCAGAATGATGCAAATGCTCAGGAGCTTGCGGCGCTGAAAGCTGTCATAAAGTGCATTGAAGAGTACAAGCTAGAGGGTGACTACCCCCTGGAACCACTTCAGAAGCGGGTAACTCAACTGGAGAGGGCAAAAACTGACAAAAAGAGATCAGGGGATGCAGTTAGACATCAACAACCAAAGAAACCTCGATCAAATGGAGGATATTACGGGCCTCGCATGCCTCCCATTGCCGTTAACAGGCAGCCACTGCCAGTTTTTGGTGACGTGGGAGGATACATGGGCGCTTCAGAAAGGTATCCTCCTGTGGGTGCAACTGCTTTCAATTATCAAGCGGCCAGCCAAGGCGTTTATGGTCAGCCGGATCCTGCCGCTCAAAGGTCATACTATTATCCCCAAGATGAGAGGGGCAACCCAACTGTTGGGCCTTATAATAGTGCTGCGTCTAACTATGGTACATATATGGGTGGTGGTGGAATGCAGTCCTCTCATCAATCTTTCATGTGATAAAGACAGCAGCGCTTCAGCTAGTATTTTGTTATTTTAGTAGTGATAGATACATGAGGAAGCCTTAAGATGTCAGGTATTACGGCCTTCTAAAGTGATTTTTGGTATTCAGTATGTAAGAGCTCAGTTAATTGAAGGTGAATGAATCTAAAGACTTAAGTTTGTGAGTGCCACTGCTTAAAACAATCCTCATGTTAGTTTTGTGTTTTTCATCCTTAGTTATGTTCTAACTGTTGTATTTCAAAGGCACACCGTATGACTATATAATGTAATTTTTTTTTTTAATTTACAAAACCCACGTTACTCACGGTGATCCAATCTTTTAAAAATGCTCCAAGTTTTAAGGAACAACAAAAGGCATCCTCATTTACAAAGTCAGTCACTGCAACAACTATACGTTGACCGTTTATCCAAGTATATTTTTTTAATATATTTATTATTCACAACTAACTCACTTTTATACATTATTATTATTATTAATTTTTTGGTACTTGAGATGTATTTTCTTTTTTTTAGATGAGATTAATTTTTCTGGGCATTGTAGAGTCGTTTAGGTTAGACCTACTTTCAACCATAAAAATTTATTGGCAGGGACACCATTTTTTTTTTCTTATTTGGACTTGTCTCAGTTCGTGACCATAAGCTAACATGAATACTTTAAAAAAATTGATAAAATAAAATAAATTGAATTAAACAAATTATTATCTTTTATTCAAATTTTCTTATATAAAATAAAATATACGTTTTAAAATTAAAAGAGTAAAAACTCAAATCAACAAATCTTTTTATCCATTATCTTAGTTTTTTTCTAAAATAAAAGAGTAAATATTTTATTTAAATGAATAAAAATAAATATTTCTAAATTAAAATTATAAAAGCGTTGAATGGGCAATTTTTTAATAGAGGAAATAAAAATTTGAAGTTAAAAAAAATCCATGATTTGATAAATTCTTAAAGACGCTGGTAAGGTGCCCATGTTTTCGGGCGTAAGATCCTTCCCACTGGGTCAGGTCAGGGTGTGAAAAATAAAATAAAAAAGAGAATAAACATTTTAAAATTAATTAATCTAAATTAAACGAGAATATTATTATTTTTTAAATAAAAAAATAAAAATTTGAGAAAATAATATAGTCACGGCTCCCGCGAAAACAAGAGTTTGTGTTGAACTTTAAGAACTTTACTGGGAACGGATAAGGAAAGTTTCGTTTGCATGTAAATTACTAGAAATCTGAGCCAATAAGGAAACTCTGATTGCCTATAAAGTCTCTAACGAGACTAACTAAAACCCTTCCTTTATATATTTCCTTCACTCTCCATCCTCCTTCTCCTACCTTTCTATTCTCTTCCATTAATCTTAAGTTTCTTTTATCTCCTTGCTCCTCTTCCATTGAGGGCAACAACAAGCTTCTGCTTTAATGGCGGAACTGAAGCGCCTCCAGAACCACCAACAACACCAGCAATATCTTCTTCCCGATCTTTCTCAATCCGTAATGTTGAGTTCAAACCTCGAGCCTCGCTTTCTTGATCCCTTTACCGAAGTTGTTCCTTCAAGGTCGTATCAAGACCGCTTTTCTCAACTCAGTATCTCGCCCCCGCCTCCGCCTCCGCCCCCGTCAACCACCTGTTCCACCGCCACCATCATCGAGCCTACTATCGGTTCCTATCTTTATTCTTTGCTTCCACCGGATCTTGCTGCGACGTTGTCTCTTGAAGTGGGTAACAACGCCGAAACAAGAACCACCACTACTAGCCTTTCAACAAACGATCCTACGGCGCTAAGGCATAGAGCAATGGAACTGGAATCGCAGGTCAAGCTTCGCGACGAAATCATCCAGCATATCCTCGCTTCTTATCACAGTCTTCTCTACGCCAACAACGCTTATTCTTCTTCTTCTTCTTCTATAGGAAGGTATTCCGAAGGTTTGGATTCTGTTTCGAATGGTGATGCACGAGGGAGAAGTTTGAATGCTGTTTTTCCTGATTCTTTTAGTTATCATACTAATAGTCGTTGCCGTTTCAAGAAAGGATGTTGCTGCTTGGATCGAGGTGAATCGACACGAGGATCTTCTTCTCGGAGAGTTCCCGTTCCAGGTTATTATTCGAATAGGAATCATCGAGGAGGAGGAGGATATAATAGTAGTAGGCATCATTGTGAAGAGCATTGTAATGGTGGAAACTGTACGCATATTTTTGATTCGAGTCTTATTGATAATCGTGAGCTCATCAGGCCGCCTCGGAATTACACTTCTTTGGAAGAGATTAGGGGGAAGATGCTTGATGCAGCTATGGATCAAAACGGTTGTACATTCATGCAGAAGAAGATCGAGGAAGGGGACAAGGAGGTGATTGATTTGATATTTAATGAATTGAAAGGTCACATAATTGGGCTAATGGTGGGACGTAATGCGAATTTTCTTGTTCAGAAGATTATAGAGTTTTGTGACAAGGAGCAAAGGTCTATGATTCTTTACTCACTTATACAGAACCCAAAGCTACTTTTTATGGTATGCTGCAATTCTCATGGGTAAGTTAAAGAGAGTGAGAGAGCAAGATGATTTGGTTTGATCAAGCATGGTTCATTCATGTTTTCTTGCTTTTAAAACTTCTTTAATTTTTTATTTTATTTTGTGTTTGCAGAACTCGGGCTGTGCAGAAATTGTTGGCGTATCTTACTGATCCAGAGGAAATTAATCACTTTATATTGGCAGTGCAGCCTATGGTGGACATACTGATTACTTCACCACATTCGCATCATGTTATTAGGCATTGCTTTGTGAATTTCACCACTGAATCAAATATGGTAGTTTCTTGGTTAGACCCATTTCTAAATTTATGTGATCTGTCATGTGGCTTTTCTTCTTTTATGCTAATTTTGAATGCTTCTCAGATGTGTGTGTGTATGTGCGAAGTTCTTGAGTCCTTTTGAGTCTAGATGGCAGGATGTAATGATGTATGAACTTTTAACTGAAAACTAACCAAAGGAGTATGGAAATAACTTTTAATCTATTAAAGATCATCCTTCCTTTAACTTTCTCACTTATTTTGTAAATATTGCATTATGAAGAACAGATGCAATTTTTGTTTTCTATTCAGAGAGATTTAGATTTTCAGACTTTGTCGAAGCTTGACATCACCTTATCTGATGATATTATCAAGCCCTTTTTTTTAATTTTTTTTTGTTTATGTGCATTTGAGTCTTTACTTCACACTTTACTTCATTTGTACATGATGCTTTTTTGACTTCTGAAACATCAGAATACTTTTCGAAAGGAAACAACAAATTTATTAATGATAGAAATGATGAACAGGGTACAACCAAGCACCAAAACAGCAAACAAAGCAAAAGACACCCTAATACAGGCACACAACCCAATTCCTAATCCAATCCGAGATAGGGTAGTCGCCCGCTAAGTTAGAACAAGCAACCCAATTAGCGGCACATAAGACAATAATATTCTGAATCATCAGAATACTTGGTCAAACGCTAAAAAAATGACCAAGATAAATCTCTTTCAAAAATGTTTCTTTCACAATAGATAGTGAAGACTATACAAATCCTAGAAGTAGAACAACATGAAGACAGTCACAACTGTAGGTCTGATAAATTTCTGTCTAAATTTGTTACATGCTTCCCTATTGAAGTGCATAAAAATAAACATGAACTTCCCTGTGGCTTTAGAACTCCCAATCAATGATGAGTTGGTCTATTTTTTGCAGTATCTTATAAATGCAGTGGTGGAAAATTGTGTTAAAATTGCAATGGATAGCAATGGATGTTGTGTCCTGCAACAAATTGTGCAATGCGCACATGAAGAGCCAAAGGAGCACCTTGTCAATAAAATAGCAAGAAATGCACTTCTCTTGTCCCAAGATGCTTTCGGGTATGTCTCTTTAACCTTTCGTTTTCTAATTCAGTTTTAGTAGAAAATGCTCTTAACTTAAACCTGTTTCTGTTGTGAATTCTTCTTGGCTTTAGCAACTATGTTGTGCAATATGTACTGAAAATGAAGATTTCGCACGTCAACGATGAACTATTGGCTCAACTTAAAGGGAATTTTGTATCACTTTCCAAGCAAAAGTTTAGCAGCAACGTGGTACAAGCATTCTTGAATGAATTAAGCGAAGAACAATCTTCAAATATTATAAAGGAGCTGATTGAAGAACCACATGCTTTGTCAGTTTTTCAAGATCCTTATGGCAATTTTGTTATGCAGACTGTGTTAACTGTGTCCGAAAAGGTTAGTCCAATTTCCCTTTTGTGCATAAATTTCTTTATCATTATCAACTTTATCTTGGACCTTTGTCTTATAGGACCATGGAATTGGTACACAAAATATAAATTGTACAATCATGACCTATTGCAAAAAACCAGAGCAAAAATAAAGATCACAACCATCTCCCATGTGATCTTTTAACACCCCTTTTGCATTTTTAAACAACCATATTATCGTGGTTAATATACCAGTGTATAAGGATCAATGATCTCATACATTTCAAATGTAATTCCTTACTGCTCCTTGCATGCAAATGCAAGCCATGCTGTCTGGGCTCACTGATAGTTTCTTGAACATTAGAATTTTCCTGCTTATTTCCCTTTATTTATGATTTTTTTTTCCTTAAATAGGTGCAGGGGCCTCTGTTTCATGTCTTGAGAAATATGATTACTATGAATTATTCATCACTGCACAGCCACCCTTATGGGCAAAAGGTCTTAAACTGCCCTGCCTTGAATAAATATCAATATAAACCGAGAGGGAGGTAGCTTCTGGGGCTACATTATTAGGCCAGGGTCTTCAAGAAGATTGTTGTTCGTAGTGAACCTGATAATGAAGATTGCACTTGGCAGAGAGAACAGGTTGTTGAAGCGGTTCGATGTTGTTTTCTACTAATTACAATTTTTGTGTTGGCAGGTTGTTGATATATATACGTTTCATGTCGTTATATATATATATAGGATGTTGATATTACAGTATTTGTAGATCATTAGGAATGAAGGTGGTGGTAGGTGGGTATACTGTGACCTATATTCTTCTGAAGGGTGTGGTCTTATATGCTACTAGAGTAAGGTGCTTTGTTCGCCAATAATCTGGAGCTTTGCAGCAGCCTTCATGAAGTGTATACAACAGGGGTTATATACATACATAATATAGTGTAGAGTAAGATATATAAGTGTTGATTGTTATACAAGGAACTGGCGAGAGGTACTTTAATTGTTAATGAGTGTGTTTTTATGTTAATTTTCACATCTACTTTTCTTTGTGCATTATTATTGTTACATTTCAAACATTGTTCAGAAGAATGTCAATTTTGATTTTACATTCATAGAGCAGTTGAAGAAAGTTTAGCATGTGTAAAAGCTTTGATATTTTCCTTTCTAATTCAAGAGAAACTTTTTAGTTACATGGTTTTCATCAAGTCATCCAAGTGGAAATATCATTGCAACTTCCTTATTTGAAAACAAAATTCTTTATAACAGGGCTTTCATTAACATTTTAGTTACAGGATATAGAGGGAGGATGCACGCTTGAATATAGATATGCATACTTGTATTTGCCTTAATTAGATATCTGCTTCCCATTTCTATGGAAAAGAAAAAACTTTAATATATGTTAACAATTCAACCATGCACAATATGGAAATAGAAGTACTATTTTAACTTTGCAAAAGGGGTATCTTTATATATACAAAGTATAATTATCCTTCCTTTAAACAGGAGGGATAATTAATTAGTAATTACACACTCACATCCGTGAGATAATGCATTGCACACACTGAGATGTGCATAGTATACATTAACCGTAGGACATAAGACTATAGTTGAACTTGTGGAGAAATTATAACCAAGATGTCCAATCTCAATGGGGAACTCTAGAATTTCGTAGCAAGGATTGGGATTTCCAACACCAGATCGCAAAAAAACAAGATGATATCCACAGTAGAAGTTTACTATTCTGAAGCTCAAAGACCCAGTTAATAGCAAGTATTCTATGTATAATTACGATCTCAAAAAAAAAAAAAAAAAATTCTACGTATAATTACATACAAAGAAATAGTTCACCGAAGGTCCATGATTGTATCCTGGTTGGGTGCAAAAACCATATTAACGCTTGTCAAGTTCATGAACCATGAGGAACAAAACAACTAAATCTAAATGTATAATAATTGTGTCGGTCGCCCATAAGACGGGCAATCGCGCACTAGATTTGCTCAAAACGGGACACCAAACTTTCTCAGTATCTCTTTGTACCAGTTTCACCAAACTATCTCAATATATCTTTGCACTAGTTTCACTAGGAGCGATATGCCAGATCTTACTTTTTCAAGAATTTTCTCAATAACCAAAATTACTTCTTCAATAAAGGGATCTGATAACTGTAACCCCAAAGAATGCAAGTAAGGTAGTAGTTATGCTATGAATATTCACATACACACGTACACCCAATGAAAAACATGATGGGGGCATATAGCATTCATATTTGGTCATATAGAAGGTATGAACAACGGAACCTCAAATACCATTTAATAACTGAATGGAACTATAGATGAACAAATCCCCGTTGCCCACCCTCGTTAAAGAGGGTTTTCAGCAAGGGAAAACTCAAATCTATTCTGAATCAGAAGAGTCGGAGTGGGTGCTCTGTCGAACACTTCTTTTGGTGGAAGCATTGGACTTTGATGCATTTAGAGATGATTCACCCTCAAAAATTATAACTTGGGATTTTGCCAACCTCTCCTCCAGCTCTTCTGTGCTAAATTCATCTGTTCCACCAAGCTCATCAAATCCTACCTGTCAAAATCACCAGAGATTGTCAGCAAAAATATCATTCACATATTCGATCCACTTGTATGGACTTTCTTTGTATCACCTACCACATAATCGTCAACTTTCGCATTCTTTATAAGGGCAAGGGTTGGAAGGACAACTATCTTAAGTTTCTCGGCCAAGAAAGGACTTTTCTCAGCATGGATTTTCACAAAACGTGTCTCTATGTGCCGTTTCGCCAGAAGAGTTAAGTGCTTATCCACTACCTGCCAAGGCATCAAAAAATCAGGTGACTTCACAGAAGGCATCAGCCCCACGTCTGAAAAAAAAAACATATGCATAAAAATTAAGAAAAGTTCACGAAAAATTCTTCTGAAAAAAGCAGATATCAATAAAAAAAAACATCTAACATAAGCAAATAATGGGTCTATATGTTTTGACAACTAGAGTTATTTGTCCTAATTGCTATAAATATAATTGAGATTTAAATGTGCACAATATCATACCCGAACAACTGATGAGATATTATATCAGATATTATGATCCAATTCAAAAAGGGTGGTGACAAAAAATCTGGTTCAATAATATTCTCGTTCTTCTTTCTCTTTTCTCTTCATTTTTTAACCTGTGTTTTTCTATATTTCTTGAAGATTTACATTCCTTCAAGAGCATGAAACTAATAGTGCCACTATTTTTAATGAAAAATGGGAAGTCCTTACTCACAGAATGAAGAGAGAGACCAAAAGAGCAGTATAAAAGCAGCAGAGCAAAAAAGAAAACCAATGAAACAAACATAAGAATTGACACATCTAACCTAAAATGTCTTAATTATCAAAAAAAAAAAAAAACCTAAAATGTCTAAGAGGTTAATCGGGCATCCTGACAAAATTATTCAGCTCATTGTTAGGCACTCTGTTACCCCCAAGATTAGACCATCTTTAAGTACTCGCAGGTTTTTTTTTTTTTTTTTTTTCATATGATTACTTAGCATCACTCCCTTTGGTAAAAATAAGCAGAAAAATTTTACTCACTCTCACAAGCAACTTAGCCCCTGCTTTCTTGGATTGAAAGACCAGCAAGACTCGAAAAACTCCTGTTGGGTCATCTTAATCTGCCCTTTGCATACACATACTCTTTAATCTAATCATACGTAAGGCAAATAGATTTTGTGTACAAACCTATGGAAGGGTATTTCTCTTTTCTCAGACCAAATAAATGGATGTACAACCTTAACTGTATACCAAATATAGAGAAGAATTCGACTCAAGGATGCTGCAAGACAAAATTGAGTTTTCTTCTTTATTTTGAATAAGTAAGAAATTAATAAAGTAAAAGGCAAGGAATAGCACAGTGCTAAAGGCTGTTCCATTTGACCAGTAGGCCATCAATTTGAATTCAAACACAGCCTCTCTACATACATGGGCCCTTCCCCAAAGCCCACAATGGCAGATGCTTCATGCACTCGGTACACCTTTTTTCTAAAACTAATATAGCATAGGGAAAAAGGGATATAACGGAAGTAGAGGTTGAGAAAGAAAAACTTCTTACAACACCCCTCCCCAATATACAAACTTCTTACAACACCCCTCCCCAATATACACATATAAATAACACAATATGAAACTTCCACATAAAAGGTAATTCCTAAAAAGAAAGTATCTTTGTAACCAATTTTGACTATTAAAAGAATAAGATTTAACACAAGGAAAATATTTTTCCATAAAAAGCTTCTGAAGCTGCTCCCCCCAACCCCCCCCCCCCCCCCCCCCCAAAAAAAAAGTTAACACATTCTGTTTCGTTTCATGGACATTCAAGTGGCTAGTGGCCTTCATAAGCATCATAAAAACTAAGCTTCTAGAGAACGAAATGGTTGTAATTACTTCATTCCTTAAAAACTTAATGGGTGTAATTACTTCACTCCTTTCAAACATAATCTTTGGCAATTAGCAATACCACATGACCAAGCCAAGTTTGATGAAAGAGCCGCTGGAAGTAGTTTCATGTAACCGATATCATGTAGTTGGGAAAAAATTCTATTGAGTTGAGTTAAGTATTAATGAAGCTTGAAAATTTTGAAATGTTGGGATATGAAACTACTTCTAAACTTTGATGAGAACGGTCAAAATGCCATTCCCAAACACAAACCTATCTAACACCCTCCTCTTCATCTAGTTGGACAAATAGAAGGTAAAACACATAATCCTAGGTTATGTTGTGTTGAACATGGTAGTCAAATCGTGAATCATTTTGAGGCTTGATGAATCGAATCGGGATTCGAATCGATGAATCGTAAGATTTACGAAACATATGTGAATCATATATTTGTATACATAAGTATATATAGGGTTATAAAAATATTAGTGTTTTTAGCAAATTCACCACGATTCAATTAGTGATTCACTAGCGATTCACTTTCGATTCAGACCAATTCAACGATTCAGACAGATTCACTTACGATTCACAGGTATAGCGATTCATGAATCCGATTCGAATCGTTATGAGGTAAATCGAATTGTGAATCATACAATTTAGCAATTCGAATTGCGATTCTAACTACTATGGCTTGTTGAAGATGAGCAAAGAACTTGAAACCATTGTTGTTAGAATCAAATTGGGATTAAAATCCACAGATTGTAAAATTCACAATATAAATGTGAATCTTACATTTTTATGCAAGTATCCAGATAGTTATAAGCACATTATTTCAATATAAATGCGAATCTTACATTTTTATGCAATTATCCATATAGTTATAAGCACATTATTGTAATTTAGCTAATTAATGACAATTTAGCAAGCGATTAACTTGCAACTAAATTCAATTTGAAGTGATTCACATGTGATTCTCGCGTGCAACAATTCAAGAATCTGATTCTAATCGATTTGTGGTGAATCGCATGTTTAACTGGTTCAAATCACAATTCTAACTGCTGCTCCTGAAATGGCCATTGTTGATAGAATCATGAATTGAAATTGAATCGTTTTGTGGCTTGTTGAATCAAATTGGGATTCAAATCAATGAATCATAAGATACACTATACAAATATGAATCACAAATTTGTATATATTGAGTATCCATAAAGTTACAAAGATATCAGTATTCTTTAATTGATTAATGATTCGAACCAATTCACTACTATTTGATTCAATTCACTTACTATTCGAACTGATTCACTTACAACTCACAGTTATAACGATTCAAGAATCCAATTCAAGTCATTTTAGAATAAATCAAATCGTAAATCATATGATTCACTGATTCAAAATCACGAATCTAACAACCATGGAAATGCCCCAAGCAAAACCTTGAGATTCTAGAAAAACACTATTTACTCAGTAATCTCACAAAAAATGAGTCCCGACAAGTGGATTGATAGACCAACTAAAAAGAAATCAAATCGAAGTTAGTGACTCTAAAAAGAGCCAACAGCTTTGGATTTGGCCCAACAACAACAGGCTCAAATTTCCACCTTGCAAGTGCATATTTTCGTTACATGAATAAAGGAGGCAGATATTCGATTACGGCTCAAACTTACAGACGCTTAAACAGTTAAGCATTTTTATTTTTATTTTTGAGTTGGGAAGGGGCTCAATATGCGTTTAGGAAGTCTGTCATTAAAAGCTCAAAAACACCACTAAATAAACCCTGCATCAAAGAAGCAGATTGATCACTCCCCCTCATTTCCAACAACATTTCCCAATTTACCAAATTCGGACTAAATTAAATATCAAACCATAACAATAATTAAAGCAATACTTAACATTAATTAACCCTAAACATAAACATCTTAGGATTCTCAACACTTATTTTTTTTCTTTTCTATTTCTAAGTCCAAGAAGAAACCCTAGCTGAATTCCACATTAAAAAAGAGCGAAAATGGTACCTTGTAAGGCCAATTATCACGGTAGAAATGGCAGACGACGCGCTCGCTTGCCTTGACTACAGAAAAGAACTCCTTTTCGTTGGGGATCTCGGAGTATTCGCCATGTCCAAGGGAGATCCAACGGCTCCTCTTCTCCGCCATCTTCTTCATCTGCTGCAGCCTTCGCTCCCTCAATACCTCGATATCGTCGAGATCGAGACGATCTAACACCGAGATCTCCTCATCCAGCTTGTCCTCTACAGCCTTCACTACCGTCAGCACTTGCTTCTCCAGAATCTGTGTAAATTACGACGAGACGTAAGAGGAGACCGCTATAAACACTAAAATCAAAGAAAGATTGTAGAAATTTGAACACTTTGTCTCTTACCTCTTGAACTTTTGAATTCTCCATGGCCGATTTTCTTTGCAATGCGACAGATATCGCGAAGAGCAGTGAGTTCCTGATCGCCTCGCTACACGCAGATGCCGAGCGATGGGAAGAAGAAGAAGAAGAAGGAGAGAGAGAGAGAGAGAGAGAGAGAGAGAGAGAGCGATGATGCGAATGGCTTTTTTGAAATGAGAGCGAAAGTGCGTTTTTGTCGGACGCCAAAGGGGCCTGAGGAGGCCCAACTTCTATTCTTTGGGCTACGCCCTGTGTAGAGCCCGGAAAAACAGGCCATTTCGTGAAGCATTGGTTGTAATTGTTTTCCCGTGAGTTACCATTCGTGTTGTCGTGTTGTAATCGATCGAGTCGTAATAATATATAATAAAATACATTATAAACCTAAATACGACACGCTTAAATAATGTATCATTATATATAAACTCAAACCCAATACGTTTAATGAACGAGTTAAACAGATTAATCTATTTATAACCCTTAAAGCTTAAACAAGTTCATTCTAACATATTTATCCTATATAAATTCTAAATTAACATATAAATAAAAAAATTTAAATCATAATTATATAACTATATAGTAAAGATCAAATAAAATATTATAAAATTAAAATCTCAACACATGACATTAAATATTAAAAAGTCTTCACACATAACATAAGTTTCAACACAAAATATAATCGTGTTAAATGGGTCAATTTCTGGTTAACAAGTCGACCTGTTTTTGACCTAAAATTTAATCGTGTCTTATCGAGTTTAATCTATTTTGACCCGCACTTATTTATGTAAAACTCAAATACATTTATTTCGTATCGATTTTGAGTCGTGTTATCGTGTCGTGACATATATTGCCACTCTTACGTAAGAGTGCACAACACATTCTTCATATATTTGTTTAACAAAGTGAACAATATAGTCATTCAGGTAGAAATTTCCCTTTCACATGAGGCAGGGGATTCAAATATTTTTTAGTGTCATAAGAAGTTGTTAATTATGCCTTTTTAAAAAAAAAAATTATTGGTTATCGATTTTTCTACACCGGAGGTGTCCTCCTACCCTTTGAGTCAAGACTATTCCTCCGTACTTTAACTACTACAGGGACTTTCTGGGTACCGAAGGTGTCCTCCTACCCAATATGAGTATAGTTTCACAATGTAGGGTGGAGTCCAGTTTCAAACTCTCGCCTACCTTGTGGGGGCGAGCCTCTCATCCAACTCACTCACAACACTTTGGGTTGTTAATTATGCCTTTATTATAGACTTGTTGTCGCCTTATTGGGCTTTGGTGTGAACACCTGTTCTATGTATTAGTAGTTGAAATTATTTTTATCTTTAATCCATTGATTTAAAATAACTTGTATATGATAATCCAATATTAAAAAGGACAAAATAAAACAAAAGGGACCTCAAACACAATAGAAACAGAAGGGTCATGCCTCTATATGGAATTATAACATTTTGTGCATGTAATGCCATTTAACTATAGTGATTACGTGGAAATACACTTGGCAAATATTTTTTTTAACGCTATGCCCCCCTAAATGCGTTCATAAAGTTTTTTTTCCATTTGACTAATGGTCTAGCGGGATCTTAAACACATTATAAGCGGTCTTACATCCCTAAAATTATGCATAAACCATACATTTTCGGCATGTTTGACTCTCATGTCCCTTTTCTAGCACATTTGGCGCAAGTGGTAGGTATCTCACCTCCCACCCATGATGAAAGTAGGCTATTGGTTATCGTAGGTTAGTTGTACTTATACATCTATTTACAAAATATTGAAGCATAACTTGAATTTATTCCATCATTTTTTTTTTTGAATTTATACCATCATATTTAATGCTTAATATTAAGTTCTCATACCACAACTGAAAATAAATCACACATAGTCTCACTCAGTTTCTTTTAAAAGTTAAAATCTTTTTTTTTAACACTAAAATTTGACTAAAAACAAGTGTTATGGAACGCCTTTAAAAGTGCTTTTGAAGGAGGCCTTAATGTTTTAAAACTCAATTCCATCAACCATATATTCCATATCAAAGAGCTGGGGTTTTAAAAGCTTTAGGCCCATTTGGTTGCAATCTCAATTTAGTATCCTTGAAATATGAAAAAATATATCTAATTTAATAAATTTAAAAAATAATTTTCAACATTTTGTTAAAAATTAACATTAAGTTTTTTTTTTAAAAAAAAATCATTTCCTCTAAGTTCACTATTTCTTATTTTTGAATGATGTAAATTCTTCTCCTGCCAGTTACCCAAATCCATCTTGACTTTCCAACTAAACTGCTTGTCCTTGATTTAATTTAGGGATTTTTAGAGATAGGTTTGGGAAGTATGGATTTTTATAGCAAAGGAACTAAGGTTTTGAAATTTAGATTTTGGGTACTCTGTAATTTATTGGTAATCTTTCAATTAAATTATTGTAACTCGATTGGTGTGCCTGACTATTTTGCCTCTCTCTCTCTCTCTAATAGCAACTCACGTGATCCCTTGATAATTGATATTTTTTACCCATCGATTACCTATATGTAAATTTAAAAATTTATCATTGGTAAGAAATTTTAAATAACCATAACTTTCTCATTTTAACTTCGATTTGAATGATTCAAGATCCGTTGGAAAGAGGAAGAATAAATCTTTTCAACGCATCTTGAATCACTCAAATATGATTTAAAAGGAGAAAGTTATGGCCATTTTAAATTTCTTACCAACCGATAATCGATCAGTTAGAAAGTTTACTGATCGGTAAGAAACTTCAAATGACCATAAATTTTTCATTTAAAATCATATTTTATTGATAAAAGATGCGTTGAAAATATCTTTTCTTCCTCTTTCCAACGGATCTTGAATCACTCAATTCAGAGTTAAAATGAGAAAGTTATGACTATTTGAAGTTTATGTTTTGATCGGTCAATACAAGTATATAAACTTCAAATAACTATAACTTCATTGTTTTAACTCATATTTAATCGATTTAAAATGAGTTGGAAAAAAGAAGAATATATCTTTCTAACGCATCTTGAATCACTCAAATCGAAGTTAAAACGAAACTGTTATGATTATTTTAAGTTTTCTTATCAATCGATAAAACGATATACCAAAAAATACTGATCGGTCACTGAGTTGACCCAAAAATCACCGATCGCTCACCGAGTTGAACAGAAATCATCGACCCGTCACCGAGTTTACATTTTGATCAGTCAACACAGGTATAAAAACTTTAAATAGCCATAACTTTCTCATTTTAACTCCGATTTGAGTTATTCAAGATCCGTTGGAAAGAGGAAGAAAATAAATTTCCAACGCATCTTGAATTACTCAAAAATGAGTTAAAATGAGAAAGTTATGGTCATTTGAATTTTATTACCGACCAGTAACCTATTAGTTAAAAAGTTTACCAATCGGTAATAAACTTCAAATTGTTATAACTTTCTTATTTTAACTCAAATTTTATCAATTCAAGATGCGTTGGAAATATATTTTCTTCTTCTTTTCAACGAATCTTGAATAACTCAAATCTGAGTTAAAATGACAAAGCTATGACTATTTGAAGTTTACGTTTTGATCGGTCAATACGGGTATATAAACTTCAAATGACCATAACTTCTTCGTTTTAACTCAAATTTAATCGCTAAAATCAGAATTAAAATGAGAAAGTTATGGTTATTTGAAGTTTCTTACCGATCGGTAAACTTTCTAAACCGGTCGGTTACCGGTTGGTAAGAAATTTCAAGTAGTCATGACTTTCTCATTTTAACTCATATTTGAGTGATTCAAGATGCTTTGGAGAGATCTTTTCTTCATCTTTCCATTAGATCTTGAATCACTAAAATCAGAGTTAAAATAAGAAAGTTATAGCTATTTCAAGTTTAAATACCCGTGTTGAGTGATCGGAATGTAAACTCGGTGACCGGTCGATGATTTTTGTTCAACTCGGTGACCGATCGATGATTTTTCGGTCAACTCGCCGATCGGTATCTTTTGGTATATCGTTTTACCGATCGATAAGAAAAAACTTCAAATAGTCATAACTTTTTCGTTTTAACTCCGATTTAAGTGATTCAAGATACGTTGGAAAGAAGAAGAAAATATTTACAATATCGGGTGGTTTAACGGACTTTCTGATCACCAGGGAAAGGTCATCGGTGACCGAAAGTCAGTGATTTTACATACATCAAGCACTTAACAGCCACCGAACCGGTCATCAATGACCTAAAAGTCACTTAAAGCACTTTTATTTGTAGATCTTTTATTTCTCTTTTCAACGCATCTTGAATCACTTAAATCAAAGTTAAAATGAAAAAGTTATGACTATTTGAAGTTTTCTTATTGATCGGTAAAATGATATACCGAAAAATACCGATCGGTCACCGAGTTGACCAAAAAATCACCGATTAGTCACCGAGTTGACCCAAAAATCACTGATCCTTCACCGAGTTGAACAGAAATCACCGACTGGTCACCGGGTTTACCCAAAAATCACCGATCAGTCATCGAGTTGACCGATCGGTGACCAATCGATATGCAAACTTCAAATGACCATAACTTTTTCGTTTTAACTCCGATTTGAGTGATTCAACATGCGTTGGAAAGAGGTATGAAGAACTACAAATATAGGTGTTTTAAATGACTTTTTGGTCACCAATGACCAAACCAAATACCGAAAACTCACTGATCGGTATCGAGTTGACTGATCGATTACCGAGTTGATCTTTCGGTCACTGATCGGTTGAAAACCCAAATCTTTTCTTGGAAAAATCTTTTCTTCATCTTTCCAACGGATCTTGAATCACTCAAATTGGAGTTAAAATGAGAAAGTTATGATTATTTAAAGTTTTTTTATCGATCGGTAAAACGATATACCGAAAAATATCGACCGGTCACCGAGTTGAACAAAAATCACCGATTGGTCACCGAGTTTACGTTCCGATCGGTCAACATGGATATTTAAACTTCAAATAACTATAACATTCTCATTTTAACTCCGATTTGAGTGCTTCAAATTCCATTGGAAAGAGGAAGAAAAAATATTTCCAACGCATCTTGAATTGCTAAAATAGGAGTTAAAATGAGAAAGTTACGAGCATTTGAAGTTTCTTACCGATAGGTAAACTTTTTAAATCGATCGTTATCAGTCGGTAAAAAACTTCAAATAACCATAAATTTCTTATTTTAACTCAGATTTGAGTTATTCAAGATGCGTTGAAAATATCTTTTCTTCCTCTTTCCAACGGATCTTAAATCACTTAAATTGAAGTTAAAATGAGAAATGTATGGCTATTTGAAGTTTAAGTACCCGTGTTGACCGATTGGAACATAAACTCGGTGATCGGTCGGTGATTTTTGTTCAACTCGGTGACCGATCGGTAATTTTTGGGTCAACTTGGTGACCGATCAGTGATTTTTTGGTCAACTCGGTGACCGATCAATATTTTTTGGTATATCGTTTTACTAATCGATAAGAAAACTTCAAATAGTTACAATTTTTTCTTTTTAACTCTTATTTGAGTGATTCAAGATGCGTTAGAAAGATATTTTCTTCTTCTTTCCAACTCATTTTAAATCGATTAAATATAAGTTAAAACGAAGAAGTTATGGTCATTTGAAGTTTATATATTTATATTGACCGATCGAAACGTAAACTTTAAATAGCCATAACTTTCTAATTTTAACTCCGATTTAAGTAATTAAAGATCCGTTGAAAAGAGGAAGAAAAAAAATTTCCAATGCATCTTTAATAAATAAAATATAAGTTAAAATTATAAAGTTATGACTATTTAAAGTTTCTTACCGATTAATAAACTTTCTAACCGATCGGTTATCAATCGGTAAGAAACTTCAAATGGCTATAAATTTCACATTATAACTCAGATTTGAGTGATTCAAGATGCGTTGGAAAGATCTATTTTTTTTCTTTCTAACGAATCTTAAATCACTTAAATCAGAGTTAGAATGAAAAAGTTATGTTTATTTTAAATTTTTTACTAATAATAAATTTTTAAATTTATCGATAGGTAAAAAATATCAATTATCAAGAGGTCAGGTAAGTTGTTATTAGAAAGAGAGACAAAATAGTTATGTATACCAATCGAGTCATAATAATTTGATTAAAAAATGATCAATGAGTTACAAAAATTTAAATTTTAAAATCTCGGGAGCTCTATTATAAAAACTCATACATTTAATGACCCTAACTTTAAAAATTCCTTTAATTTACCTAATTAATTTAATTTTAAACTCAAACCAACTTGCCCAAATTGCCGTACTCTTTGGTTTTGATAGACACAGTACCGTACATCGGATTCGACAAAACTGACAGACATTTGATGCGTGGTCACATAGTCAACAAATCCTCCATTGACTCAACACGTGGGATCACCGTCAGCAACTTAGTACGGGTCTACTTACTTCGCTTTGAAAAGTGAGCAATTCACTGAAACAAGTAGCCATAATAAAGTTGGTGTCTGGTGGAGCAACTCACACGTGACGCCACCGACTCTGTTCTTCACGCACCTCGAACAACCCACCTTAATTCTTCACCTAAACAAACTTTATATATATATATATATATAATATTCTTCAATGCATGGTTGAGTAAATTCACGGGTTAAGTTAGATTAAATTAACGTTAAATATCAATTCAATTCAATCAAATCGCATGATAAAAAAAACTTAAATTTGTCAAAATCAATCTAATAACTTTTGAATTAATTACGTTGGTCAATTTTAATATATTAATTTTAATTTTTAATTTAAGTTAATTTTTAAATTAAATATTAATATGTCTATAAATTTTTTAAGTCAAATATAAATATAAATATAATTTTAAATAATTATTTTATTTATAAAATTGTATGTAATCTAATAATAATAACTCTAAATAAAAATATAAAGTAACAAAATATTTAATATTCTTAATAAATTTGAGTTAATCGGGTTAATTTACAAAATCTTGTCTTAACTCAAACTTGATCTTAATCTGCTAATTTCAAACCTAACTCATAAAATTCAGATTGCTACTAGAAACCACCATCCTCTATGGTGGAGAATGGAAATGAAGAGTAAGAAACTTGCAAGTGAAGAGTAAGGATGGAAGAAAAAAAAATATTAATTATATAAATAAAAAATATATAAATATCAATATCGAGACTTTTAAGTTAACCCCAAAATTTGTCAAAAAACTAAGACTCAGTTATAACTGTAACTAAAAGTTCAACAATATATATAAGTTAAACCCCAAAATTTGTAAGACTCTCTCCTACCATGTTAAAAACCCCACTACCTAAAAGTTATAACTGTAACTAAAAGTTCATATCAAACTATCGCGGACGTTTATAACCAAATTTTAATAAGATATAGAAAAACAAAGAACAAGAGAAGAATTTTTATAATACTTGATAAAGCAAGCAAGCATGCATTACATTGTCTCATTACATTATATGGCGTAGACATAAAAAATACATGCGAGAGAAGTGTAACAATGAAGATGACCAGAGTACAGAACTCACTAACGAATTAAAATTACAAAAACATATTTATCTATTTATTAAAATTGTGTCTTAAGGACACTTGGAGGTGCCCTTGGAGTTCTCCTTGTCCCTGTAGCAGGGGCACTCGTCCTTGTGACCGTAAGTTCCAGAAGGAACGCACTTGCACTCTAAGCAACACACCCCACAATACTTGTAGCATCTGTCCCATATTGCTGCTTTCTCGCACCTTGCCTTGCACTTGCTCTCACAGAAACCTGCTTCCACCACAAAATTAACACATAAATTAGGGAAAAGAAAAAGAAAAAGAAATCATCATGCATGGTCAGCACCAACAATCCATGGTATATATATATATATGGTATCTAGGTATAAGCAGAAAATTAGTACTAGTGGTGGATGGTCTTACTAGGACCAGCGATGGTGGTTTGAAGAAAAGAGGAGATGAAGAGGAGAGACACAAGAAGCAATGCAGCAAATAAGATCTTCATGATCCTCTTTCTTAATAGTTTTGTAATCTCTTTATTATGATCTAAAGAAAAAAAAATGGCACTGCTAGTAGTAGTGTAAGAAATGATCAGTGAAGCAAAAAGAAGAAGCTATAGAACGTGGAGAGAAAGGCAAGAGGGAGAGTGGGTATATATAGAGAGGGAAAGAGATGATCAGGGAGTTAAATTAAATTAAACCAAGACCCATAAGTGAATGAATGAATTAATTACCAAGTTGGGCCCATTCACCACCATTAAATGATAACTAGGGAGGAACAGCTTCGGCCAGCTGTACCAGGTTGTGCTACGCGTTGCGGGTCCTTCCACCAAAAAAAAAAAAACAAAGAAAACTAGTACTTTCTAGGTTATTCTACGCGTTTTCCACTCTACTTCACTTGCACCCAAGTCCAGAGAACGGGAACGTTGGCAAGCAGCTTCTTTCCTCTTCCCCTTCTTAAAACAACGAAAATGTTAAAAGTAATTGGGTGTTGCACTCCATTAATTTTTAGATCGTATTGAGTATATACTTCAATAACTGATTCAATATAAAAAAGAAAAGAAAAAGGGCGGTACTACAAGGACTCTAATTCCAATTACATGTAGCTCTAATCTTAGGGACTTAAAACGTGAGAGTACACTAATTAAGTTTATGTCCCTTCGTAATTTCTTATTAGAAAGATAAAATAGTTCTAAACAAAAGTTTAAACTCAGCCGATGTACTGACACCTTTATATCATTATAAAATTTTTTAATGCACAAGATGATCTAAGAAATTCAAGCACTGAGTATATCTGCTGAATTTGGTGCTTGGGTCACTATATTTTCAAATACTAAGATGATGTCGTGTAGTTTTTACTTTAATAGCATGCGTTGAGTCTGATAGATTATTTTAAAATTGTCCAATACACATAGCTTTAAAATGATCAAAAAGACTTAGACATATAAGTGCATAAGTTGAGTTTGGTGTCCCAATTCCATTCATCATTTCTGGTTATTAAAATGTAGTTTGCGGTGTAATTTTTACTCTAATTTGGCAAACGGTGAATTAATTCGCAATTACTCATATGTGTCTATTTATGGTCTAACTGATACATATTTTCCAAACAATACATGAACGTACGCCTTATCTTGAAGGACTAAAGCAAGATGATATTAGCCGTCCAATCTATTTTAGGGCCCTCTTTTAAATGTATTAAAGAGAAAGGAAAAAGGAAAACTAATATCACCTAGACACCTACCAACAAACAAAACATGGTTCTACACTTTACTAGTTGAGGGACCCATGACGTCAATTAGGAGTAGGAGGACGGGATCTGTGGCCCCTAACTTTACTATTTTGAGCCTAAGCTGCCACATGACCTGTCGGGGTATGGAAACCGACTCGTATTGTACTTTTTTTAAGGCAGTTAAGATCCAATATTTTTTTTCAACACGGTCAAAATATAATTAATGTAAAAGATAAGTTAGGATCTTTTACTAATTAATACTACTAAATTTGTCTTATTACTTATTAGTACCAGCTTGTTGAAGTAAAATTCACCCTTAGGTTCAAAGGTGATAATGGAGCTACGTAGAATTGATTTTAGTTGAGATCTAGGCTACTTAAAAAGTGATATAAGAGCTGATAATTGCTTGAGAAAGAAAAAAGAAAGAAGAAGAAAAGAGAGAGATTAAAAACAGAGAAAGAGAAAACTACATTTACAAAAATAGAATGAAATAGCTAACAAACCAAGTAGTTAACAACTAATTAACTCACTAACTAAGTAATGTAACTATACAATAGATATTGTCTTATTAGCCCCCCTCGAACTCAATGTGGAGAGAGATATCACTGTGAGTTTGGACTTGAAATCAGCAAATCGCAAGCTGGAGGCAAGTTGAATAAGGTCTTTGCGCATGGCTTTCTCTCGAACAAAGTAGAGATCAAACTCTATATAATATATTTAGTTCTTGCATGTTGAACAAGATTAGCAGACAAGAGAATAGTACTAAGATTATCACACCATACTATAGGAGGAGAAGAATAAGAAACCCCCAACTCATTAAGTAACACAAAGATCCATATCAATTCAGTCGTTACATTCGCCAAGCTTTTATACTCTACCTCTGTTGAAGATCGAGAAATGGTAGGTTGCTTTTTGGATTGCCAAGTAATAAAATTAGAACCAAAAAGATGTCATGCGAAATCGTGGTAAAGTAAGAAAGAAAAATAAGACAACAATATTTAACGTGGTTTGATAAATTGTCTACGTCCACGAGAGGCGTAATTGTATTCATAGGGATGATTTTGAAGTGAGGAATGAACTATATTTATAGTCATTTACAACAGTGTGAAATGAGCCAATAAGTCAATTTCATTGTCAAATAAAGTTGTGCTTTATTTGACAATTAAAAACAGAGCAACTTTATTTGACAAAACAGAGCAACAATCTCCACCTTGGCGAGTTTCCTTCAAAAAATTGTTGCTGCCTCCATTAGTGCCCTTAGGCACTCTGACCTCGTGAGATGTTGATCAAGTCCAAACAATGTTGGAACTTGATCCCTGTAACCACCTTTGTAAGCATATCTGCGGGGTTATCTGCAGTCTTGATCTTTTGCAGAAGAATACTCCCTTATTCTACTATTTCTCGAACAAAATGAAAACGAACATCAATATGCATCGTTCGACTGTGATGAACTTGGTTCTTTGCCAAACAAATGCCACTCTGGCTGTCGCAGAAAACTTCAACATTCTTCTGCACAATTTCCAAGTCTTTAGTCAATCCATGAAGCCAGATTGCTTCCTTGAAAGCTTCCGTTACTATCATGTACTCTGTCTCTGTAGTAGACAAAGCAACTGTTGACTGTAGTGTTGATCTCCAACTCACTGGTCCTCCTGTCATAGTGAAAACATAACCAGTAGTAGATCTGCGCTTGTCAAGATCTCCAGCATAGTTCGAATCCACATATCCGATTAGATGCTTACAACTTTTGTTATCTCTCTCGAACTTTAAACCAATATCCACAGTACCATGAATATACCGTAGAATCCACTTCACTACTTGTCAGTGACCTTTACCGGGGTTGTGCATGTAACGACTTACCATACTTACAGCATGTGAAATGTCAGGTCTGGTACACACCATAGCATACATCAAGGCACCAACTGCATTTGCATATGAAATGTTCTCCATTTGCTTCTTTTGATCCTCAGAATTTGGTGACATTGATGTTCTTAGCTTGAAATGTGGTGCCAATGGTGTGCTCACAGGTTTTGTGTCATTGCCAATGCAAAAAGTTTGAAGAACTTTCTTCAAATACTTGAGTCTGAGTCAAACAGATTGTGTCTTTGGCCCTATCTCGAGTGATCTCCATCCCGAGAATTCTTGCTTTTAGATGCGATTAACATATCATCTACATATAAAAGCAAGTAGATAAATGTACCATCTTGAAGTTTACGATAGTAGACACAATGATCAAACTGACTTCGAGTATATTTCTGCCCTTCGATGAAACTGTCAAATCTCTTGTACCATTGTCTCAGTGACTGCTTCAGGCCATACAATGACTTGCTCAACTTGCAAGCCCAATTCTCTCTTCCTGGTACTTTGAATCCATCTGGTTAAGACATATATTTCCTCTTCCAAATTACCATGCAGAAAAGCAATTTTGACATCGAGTTGGGCTAACTCGAGATCAAACTGTGCAACCAAAGCCAATAATATTCGAATTGACGAATGCTTAACAACAGGTGAGAATACCTCATTGTAGTCAATTCCTTCCCTCTGAGCGTAGCCTTTTGCTACCAGTCTGGCTTTGTATCGAATACTATCTGTGCTGGGAGAGCCTTCCTTCTTAGCGAAAACTCATTTGCAGCCAATTGGTTTCTTTCCTGTCGGAAGTGGAACCAACTTCCAAGTCTGATTCTGATGGAGTGATCTCATCTCCTCATGCATTGCCATTTTCCACTTATCACTTTCCATACTCTGAATAACATCTTTGTAATTGTATGGAATATCATCTCCGGTGATTGGAAATGCATATGCAACCATGTCAGTGTACCGAGCAGGTTCGCTAATTTCTCTTCTTGGTCGACTGGTGGCAATTGATTCTGGTTGTTGACTGATGTCTGGTCCTGGAGCCTCCACCTCAACTGAGATTTCCTTCTCGTCTTCTTCAGGATTGTTGGATATCTCTGCTGACTTGCCATGAGTTGTGCCAGGAGTTACTGGAATATCTAACTCCACCTGCTGATGCAAATCTGGATCTCGATTTTCTTTATCAGAAACTATATGCTTTGACATCACAGATTCATCAAAAGTTACATCTCGACTTAGTACAATCTTCTTTGACTCAGGGTTCCATAGTCGGAAATCCTTAACTCTTTTAGTAAAGCCCATGAAAATCGCTTTCTTGGACCTAGGATCCAGTTTGGATTCCTTCACATGGAAATATGCAGTGCATCCAAAAATGCGCAGAGAATTATAATCTGAAACGGGTTGTCCAGACCATATCTCCTTGGGAGTTTTGTCATCCAGTGCTGTTTCAGGAAGTCTATTGATGATATAAGAGGCATATGACAAAGCTTCAGCCCAAAATCCCTTGCTCAGTCCAGAATGAGATAACATGCAACGAACTTTATCTACCAAAGTATGATTCATGCGTTCAGCAACACTGTTTTGTTGTGTCGTGCCTGGTACTGTGAAATGTCGGACTATCCCTTCATTCTCACAAATTTTCTGAAATGGGTCTGACTTGTATTCCCCTCCATTATCAGATCTGAGCCTCTTAATCTTCATTCTCGTTTGGGTTTCTACCATTTTCTTCCATAGAAGAAAGATATCTAGAACTTCATCTTTATGCTTCATGGTATAAACCCAAACATAGCGTGAGAAATCATCAATGAAAGTAACAAACCAACGTTTACCTCCCAATGAAGCATTTCGAGATGGTCCCCAAACGACGTGTCCTATTTATCCATCATTGTTGGGAGGGTTAGCTCAAACGTCTTTGTAATGTTCGAGTTCAGAAGAATTAGTCTTGTCCAAAGAAAAAAAAGATACCTTTCAGATACCGAAAAATAAATAATAATAATAATAATAATAATAATAATAATAATAATCCATTTGAACAAACAAAAAAGTATAATATGATCAACTTAATTTGAGACTTTAAAAATTGATTTAAATGAAACTAAATTAACTTCAAAAGTAAGAGTATTGAAAAAAAAAATTGCATGTGAATTAAATTTATTTCACATTCAGATACACTAATTAATTAATTCAATTAGTTAATACAGGCATATTTGAAATCTCAAATCAATCATTCCAAATTAAATCAGACCAAATTTTATTCAGTTCTAAGGTTGATAACTATAACTTAGCTTAGTTTAGTTTGACATAATACCAATCCGACTGCTTTGCATACGAGTTAGATTTATAGGCAAAACATATGAGAATATTTGAACTCCACCGCCCTATTGTCACGGGGGAGTCAAAGAGGCAAAGCAATATCCGCACGGCACTCGGTAATATCAAGTAGCAAGGTCAGTCAATTTACAAGTAAAAAACAATAACACACACAAGAACAAACAACAAATAATTGAAAGTATATTTATATTAATCTCAAGTAAATGATGTATAATTGGTGTTTATATGAAAAAGATACACACACACCCTAAGGGAGAACGTATCGTTAGAGAACTACAAGCTAAGAATAGCAAGCAGCTATAAGGAACACACGTTGGTAGCTTTACAAGGGACACTCAGTTGTAGGGGACACCTAAGCACTATCTTTAGGCGACTACCACCTCCCTTACAAGGTAGATCTTAAGTTTTTACCCTAATCTCAAAAGAAAACGTCAAAATGTGAGGCCAATCATACTGGCCTCCAAAATTACAAAAATACCCCCGATTACAAAGAAAAATACATGACGGTGCATGGGACAACATGACCGTGACAGACTCCCCCACTTAATACGAGACATCCATGTAGATGGACTAGCTAAGTACTTGAGGATATTTGCCTCATATTGTATCAATGAACTGGATTGTTCCCAATTGGCTTCAGCTTCAGGCAGGCCCTTCCACTTGACAAAATACTCTGACTCGAACTGCTTCTGTGAAGGTCCTGGAACTTGACGATCAGCGACAATATACTCCAGCTCACGATCTGGTCGACACTTGACATTTGTTCTTGGTCTTGAAGAACACTCACGAACCAGATCCTCTCGATCAATATGACATGACTTCAAGTTACTGACATGAAACACTGGATAAAGATTCTGCCACTGAGAAGGCAACTCGACCCGATAAGTAATGGCCTTTCATACTTGCGAACCAATTTCTTGTTCACCTTTCTGAAGAACTTCATGATATCAGGCTGAAGCTTGATGAAGACTTGATCTCCCACCTAAAAAGATGTTGGCTTCCTCTTCTGATCTGCCCATTTTTTCATTCTTCTAGAAGCCTTCTCAAGGTAGACTCGTGCAACTTCATTGGTTGTTGCCACTCCTTGGCAAACTGATATGCTCACGGAATGCTTCCAGTGTACCGCATATCTACTGTGTGAGGTGTAAGAGGTTGTGGCCCAATACCAACTCAAAAAGGACTCTTCGAGGTCGAAGAGCTCTGCTACAATTTGAAACAGAACTGAGCAACATCTACCAAATTCTTCTGGTAGGCACTAACAAAGTGCATGAGGTACTCTTCCAGTAATACTTTGAATCTATCTGTTTGGTCGTCTGTTTGGGGATGACAGCTGGTTGAAAAGTTCAAATGAGATTCCAAAAGTCTAAAGAGTTTTGTCCTGAATCTCCCTGTAAACCTCGAATCTCTGTCACTGACGATGGTCTGAGGTACACCCCAATACTTCACTACATATCGCAGGAAAAGATAAGTTGTCTCTTTTGCTGAGCAATGCTTGGGAGCAAGAATGAATGTAGCATACTTCAAAAACTAGTCCACCACCACAATGATGGAGCCACCACTTTTGGCAAAGCAGTTATGAAATCCATCGTCACACTCTCCGGCGAACGCTAAGGAACTGACAATGGTTTGAACAGTCCCGTCGGTCTATCTCGTTCCACTTTGTCCTGTTGACAAGTAAGGCAAGTCTTGACATACTCAGTGGCATCATCTCGCATATACGGCCAATAGTAGCCCCGTTCAAGTAGGGCCAAAATGCAGTGACTACCCAGATGACATGCCCATTGAGATTCATGAAACTCATGCATCAACTCCCTGCGAAGTCTACCAGTGCGAGGTACATAGAGACGCTCCCCTTTAGTGACAAGCAATTTGTTTTTAATATGGAATCGTCTTGTCCGACCGACTTCCACTAGTGGCCAGTTAGTTTTGACCTGAGGATCCATCTGCAACACGTCTCTAATTCGGCATGCAAGGTAGTCTGCAGCTTCGTGACGCTCCTTTGAGTTTCAACTGGCAGTGTAGCAAGCTCTGTCTTTCGACTTAGTGCATCAGCACCTTGATTAGTTCGCCCAGGCTTATATTCAAGTACCATGTCGAACTCTGAAAGGAACTCCTGCCATCGAGCTTGCTTTGAGGTAAGTTTCTTCTAGGTCAAGAAATGTGAAATAGCCACATTATCTGTCTTCACAACAAACGTTGAACCCAACAAGTAATGTCTCCACGTCCAAAGGCAATGGATCACCGCTAGTAACTTTTTCTCTTAAGTTGTGTAATGAAATTCAGCTTCAAAAAGTTTTTGGCTCTCATTAGCTAAAGGATGTCCCTTTCTGGACTAACACTCCACCAAGAGCAAAATCTGAAGCATCCGTATGTACTTCAAAAGGCTTGCTCAAATCAAGAAGAGCAAGGACAAAATCTTCTATCACCGCTTGTTTTAAGTCATCAAGTGCACGTTGTCACTCTTCTGACCAAACCCACGGTTGAGCCTTCTTCAATATATCAGTTAAAGATGTTGCTCATGCAGAATAATCGTTGATGAACTTATGATTGTAGTTTACCAAAACGATAAAAGACCTCAACTCAGATATTGTTGTTGGGGTCTTCCATTATTGGATAGCACGAACTATCACCATGTCCTCTTCAGCTTGCCACCACCAATGTAATAACCTAAGAAGGCAATTTCCTTCTGAGCAAAAGAACATTTCTCTTCCTTTACATAGAGATGATTCTTTCACAGCCGCTCAAACACCATCTTCAAGTGTTCCATGTGTTCCTCCAGAGTAGGGTTGTATATGACAACCTCATCAAGGTACACCACTACGAACTTGTCCAAGTACTCGTAGAATACCTCATTCATCAAGGTGCAGAAGGTGGCTTGAGCATTGGTTAAGCCAAACGACATCACCAGGTACTCGAACACTCCATACAAAGTAACGCAAGTGGTCTTAGGTTCATCTCTTTTAGCAATTCGAATTTGATGATACTCAAACCGTAAATCAAGCTTCATAAAGTAGCGGGCTGCACCAAGTTGATCAAACAAATCGTCAATTAAAGAAATAAGATACTTATTCCGGATAGTTACCTTATTTAACGCAAACTTCCGTCGTGTTTCTTTTGGAACAAAACATGTGCCCCATAAGGAGCTTTCGACAGTCGAATAAAGCCTGAGTCAATCAGCTCACTCAACTGCTTCCTCAACTCAGCTAACTCCAGAGGTGTCATCCTGTAAGGACGACTAGCGGACGGTTTCGCCCCTGGAATGGAATTAATCTTGTGATCAATGGGTCTTCGTGGAGGAAGTTACTTTGAAAGATCTGTCGGTATCACATCCTTGAAACTTGCCAGTAACTTCACCACTGCAGCTGGAACTGGCTGTGAAACCTCTTCCTGTTTGCCTACCACTAAGGTAACCAAGTACGTCTCCTCACCCTTCTTAAGACCTCTCTTAAGATAGAGAGCAGAAATTCTCTTGTTCTTCTGTTCAACCACTGTCATTTGAGCCATGCAAAAAAAGCCTCCCAGTAAACACAAAGTCTCCAAGTAGGGCATCGTTACTGCCTTAGCTTCATGCAGGATCTCCATGCCCAATATCACGTTAAGATCATCCATGGGAATGACCATAAAGTTGGTCCTCCCTGACCACTTCCCCTCCTCCGTAGGAGCGGCCTTCGCAATCCTATGGATAAGTCTTGTAGCATAATTAACTGCTTTGATATTGCTCGAATCACCTTCCAACTTGAGACCTAAGCATTCAGTGTCACCTTCAACAACGAAGTTATGAGTGGCTATTGTATCCATCATGGCACGCGTTGTCTTACCATAGATTTTGAGTTCAACAAACATCAATCCTTTAGACGCACCAATTTGCTTCCCTGAAACTTGCCCATTTAAGGCATTCAACAATCGGAGAGCACCCATCATCGGTTCATCTGACTCATTCTTCGAAGCATGTGATTGGGAAATTCCCTCTGATCGCACGCGTTCAGAGAACCCTTTTGAGGGCAAACGGCTTCGAACACAAGAAACATTTCAATGGCTTTGTTTTGGAATTGGCCGGTGAGGCAGAAAATGGCCTGCTAGGAAGACAAAGCTCCCTTGTTGAACTGGTTCTTCTGCTTACTAGCACTACTGTCGTCCTTCCCTGAGTGAGGTTTGGAGTTATTGTCATTTGTGGGTTTCTTATTATCACCAAGATTTGCATTATAATCAGTCAGTCTCTCTGCAACGGCTTGAACAAACGCGAGATCTTCAACACGTTGCCTTCGCAACTTAATCTGAGCCCACGACTTCAATCCATCCATGAAAAAGAACAATTTATCCTCCTCTGCCATGCCCTAAATGTCGAGCATGAGAGTAGAAAATTATTTTACGTACTCTTGAACGGTACCTGTGTGTTGAAGTCTCTTAAGCTTCTGTCTAGCTAAGAACCCCACGTCTTCCGGGAGAAATTGATGTTTGAGCTCTATCTTGAGATCTGCTCAAGTATCAACTATAACCAACCCGTTCTTAATGTCTCTGCAACGGTTTCGCCACCATAACTTGGCATCACCTGTTAGATACATGGTAGCCATAGAGACCTTATCTTGTTCGGTCTCTGGTTTTGCCACCTTAAAGTAATGTTCAAGATCGAACAGGAAATTCTCCAACTCATTTGCAACTCGAGCTCTGCCATAATGCTTCGATTTTGGGATCTTCACCTTTTTTCGACTCTCAGTCTCCCTCGAACCAGTCGCGCTAGCTAGTTTGGTGAGGACATTCAACCTAGAATTCATGTCATCGAGCTGCTCTCGAACCTCCTGGAATGCACTATGGATTTCCTCACCCATAGCGTCCATAGATTCACTATATGATTGGTGACTCATTTCAAGTAACTCAATCTTCGCAACCAGTTGCTCAAACGTAGTTGCCATCTCAGCAGACTGCACTGTTTGGGTTTCTAGTTCTTCCAACCTTTCCTTAGTTGACCTATTTTATGTAGCCATTTTCTTTCTGACACCACTTGTCACGGGCGAGCCAATGAGGCAAGGCAATACCCGTGCGACACCAGATAATATCAAGTAACAAGGTCAGTCAATCTGCAAGTAAAGAATAATAACACACACAAGAACATGCAACAAGTAATTGGAAGTATATTTATATTAATCTCAAGTAAATGATGTATAATTGGTGTTTACACGAAAGGAATACACACGCACCCTAGGAGAGCAAGTATCACTAGAGAACTATAAGCTAGCAATAGCAAGCAACCACAAGGGACACACGTTAGTAGGTTTACAAGGGACACTCGGTTGTAGGGGACGCCTAAGCACTACCTGTAGGCGACTACCACCGCCCCTACAAGGTAGATCTTAAGTTTTTACCCTAATCCCAAAAGAAAACATCAAAATGTGAGGCCAATTATACTGGCCCCCAAAATTACAAAAATACCCCTAATTACAAAGAAAAAGACATGATGGTGCATGGGACAACATAACCGTGACACTATGCCCTTGGTTTTGTTCCATTTGCTACAAGCCAAGAACCGCGTACGTACTTATATTATAGCTGTTTTAAATATTTAAAAGAATGTCACCTTTCACACATTAAAGTCCCTTGACCCCATCTTCTACCAACCCTACAAGAGGAAAACACTTTATTGACTTTGTAAAGTTGTTGAATCGTCCTGAATCACGCATTAACTTGTGATTCGAAGCGATTCAACAACTCTCATAAGCAACGTCAACAAAGTATATTTTCAAAGCATTTTCTTTATGCAAGAGGACAATGTTTTTTATAAGTAGTGGGAAAAGACAAGGAGAGGAAATGAGAAAAGAAAAGAAAAAAAAGGCTATAGGGACTTAACCTTATTTGCATTGACAGTCTCGTCAGCGACCTAAAAAAAACATTTATATAACAAATACAATCTTTTAAAAAGACTCCCGTGATGAAGTCACCCTAAGAGTTATATCATTTTTCAAAAACAAATTGAGAAAGCGAAAAATATTAAAGGAAAGCTCAACCTAATTCATAATATGAGTTACAGCACATGTAGGTCATGTGAGTCACTGAAAAAGAAAGAAAAATTCCTACGTCATACAGACAATCTAGTACAACAAATTTCCCCAAATGAGCTAGAAGGAAAAGAGCAATCCGATCAGGGAAAAAAATGACATAAAGCCAAATTCCAGCTAGCTCTTGTGCTCAACAAGTACATAACAACCACAATTTCATAGTAGAAAGAAAACAACATTCATGGCAGATAGTGTGGGATAGTGGCAAACAAACCAGATTTTATCAAATCAGAATATTATACATCAAAAACCGTGATCACTGTTGCTAATTTTCACACATATATAGGTGGGCCAATGCTCACATGCTTGTGCATGACACTTTTTGTCCTTAACTGGCTTCAGGGAGGGCATTCTGACTCGAACTGTTTCTATGAAGGTCCTAACACTCGACGATCAACCACAATATACTACACCTCACGATCAAGTCTGCACTTGACATTTGCTGTTGGTCTTGATGAACACCCACGAACTGGATCCTCTCGACCAACATGACACGGCTTCAAGTTACTAGCATGAAACACTGGATGAAGATTCCGCCACTAAGAAGGTAACTCGACCTGATAAGCAATTTTGCCAACTCGCTCTGTGATAGGAAATGACCCTTCATACTTGTGAACCAACTTCTTGTTCACCTTTCTAAAGAACTTCATGATATCAAGCTGAAGCTTGATGAAGACTTGATTTCCCACTTGAAAAGATGTTGGCTTCCTCTTCTGATCTGCCTACTTTTTCATTCTTCTAGAGGCCTTCTCAAGGTAGGCTCGTGCAACTTCATTGGTTTGTTGCCACTCTTTGGCAAACTGATATGCTCGCAGACTGCTTTCAGTGTACCTCATATCTACTGTGTGAGGTGTAAGAGGCCATGTTGTCTCATGGACTGTTATGTCTTTTTCTTTGTAATTGGGGGTTTTTTTGTAATTTTGAGGGTCAATATGATTAACCTCACATTTTGATGTTTCCTTTTGAAATTAGGGTAAAAGCTTAAGACTTGCCTTGTAGGAAAAGTGATAGTAGCCTGGAGGTAGTGCTTAGGTGTCCCCTACAACCGAGTGTCCCTTATAAAGCTACCAACATGTGTCCTTTGTGGCTGCTTGCTATTACTAGCTAGTAGTGCTCTAGCGATACCTACTCCCTTGGGGGTGTGTGTATTCATTTTATGTAAACATCAATTGTACATCATTTACTTGAGATTAATATAAATATTGTTTCAATTACTTGTTATATGTTCTTATGTGTGTTATTATTCTTTACTTGCAGATTAGCCGACCTTGCTACTTGATTTTGTCAGGTGCCGAGTATTGCCTTATCTCACTGACTTGCCCATGATACTATACCCTTGGTTTTGTTTCATTTGCTACAAGCCAAGAACTGCGTACGTACCTATATTACAACTGTTTTAAAGATTAAAAAAGAGGCCACCTTTTGCACATTAAAGCCCCACTTGACCCCATCTTCGTGCTAGAGAACAAAGCTTCTTACAAATAGTGGGAAAAGAAAAGAGAGGAAAAGAGAAAGAAAAGAAAAATGCTACAGGGACTTAAACCTTATTTGCATTGACAGTCACGTCAGTCGCCTAAAGAGAGCATTTATATAACAAATACAATCTTTTAAAAGACTCGTGATGAGAGTCACCCCAAGAGTTGTAACAATTTTCAAAAAACAATGAGTAAGAAATATTAAAGGAAAGCTCAACCTAATTCATAATAGTTGCATCACATGTTGTTCATGTGATTCGCTGAAGAATAAAATAAAAAAAAATCCTACATCATACAGACAATCTAGTACAACAAATTTCCCCAAATGAGCCAGATGGAAAAGAGCAATCCGATCGGGGTAAAAGATGAGATAAAGCCAGATTCCAGCTAGCTCTCCTGCTCAGCAAGTACACAACAACCAAAATTGCAGAGTAGAAAGAAGGCAACATTCATGGCAGATAGTGTGGGATAGTGGCAAACAATCCAGATATTATCAAATCAGAATATTATACATCAAAAACCGTGATCACTGATGCCAATTTTCACACATATATATAGGTGGGCCAATGCCGACATGCTTGTGCGTGGCACTTGCTGTCCTTCTTAACTTTACATGAAATTACAAACGTACATGTATTTTTTTTTTTTATACAAGTGGGCATAAACAAATCAACCCCCCATACCGTATGAAGGACGAGGATGTCGATGATGATGCAAATATTCCTTGGTACTTTCACTTGATGCCATCAAGTTGATCTGTTCAATGAAGCTCCATAATTTTAGCAATATGGGGGAAAAAAGCATCAGAAATATCAAGAAGTAGAAGAAAGAACAGGTAAGAAGTGTACCTTCAAGATCTCAAACTTTGAGCTGGGGCGCACGTATGCTGCCAGGACACTCATGTTGAAATCCTGTTTCAGAATATAACCACATATATGAGATTGTTGAGATGAAAGACTGAAAAACTAATAATAATCATATACAGTGAAATTGCTGGGTTTAATGGGTTGGAAAGATTGATAAGCATAGCCCTTCTTATAATGGAAAAATGAAATGCCAGATGCACTTGGTGTATTTATGCCTAGGAGAGGCCATTTTTAATCATATCAGTAGCTACAAAATCTTGCAAATGTAATTGAACTTAACAGTACTCAAAATGGTCGTCACATATTCTATCGAAAACATCATCAGTTGAGCACATATTATCATAGATCTGAACAATAAGTTAGTGGCTCTTTGGTGTTCTAATTTACAGAGGCTTATTCACATATCAAGCAGGTTAACATCTCATTGTTAAAATTTTGTATCAACTCATACGGATATAGATGATGCCATGTAGCAATTTTGGTGCCGTGTATGCATGTGTGGGCTCGTTTTTCTTAGGAGAGAAAAGACTGCAGAAACATAAACATACTCACCCTGAAAGGATCACCCCTCAAAGACTGCACGAACATAGAATTTTCTGAGCTCCTAGTCTGTAAGAAGCAAAAGGCAACAAGTCAAATCAGAACGTCATATTGTAATCATAAAAAGGAAATCATCTTCCAAACTAAGTCCAGTACACATATTGAGAATATCATGATCCAAATCATCGAGGCTTGTGTGTGTTCAAAGAAAAGTAATAAGGCACCTATTTACGATTGTTGATTCACCCTCTCATTTGTGCGTGAAATAAATGGAGACGGACATTCAGTTTATAAAAAGTTGCTTCTTGAGGAACCAAGTAGGACATGGTGCTCAGATAAGAGTCATGAGTTATATATGTAAATTTTTTGGTCCATATTGTATTTGAGACTTAAATGAGAATAACCACGGAATTAAGTGGTTGAGGTCACTGAAATGCAAAGATTTATTATATATGGGTATAAACGAAAATGCATGCCATGGTGTTGGTTTTATGAAACCACTTTTCCCATTCAACCATTAGCAGCTCTCTTGATCATGGAGGAAGTTAATGAACGTCCCTTGATGGGTTATACCCCGGAATCATCATATGCAGGAGAGGAATGCCATAGCATTAGGGATGAGCACTAGTTGGCCTCCAGTCAGTTTTAGCTCAAACTGCAGGAGCCCTGCCTCACTTGGGTCTCGTAAAACCAAACCCAATCATACAATATACAACAAATATAACAAATGAAACCCGACATGACCTTGGTTGACTTCAGAGTTCAGACAAGTGGACTAATTTGGGGCAGATGTGGAAAAAAAATCTTACATCTGCCAGGGCGGTCTGACTGAAGAAAAAATAGTTCCAATTTACCAAGACTTTTCTTAGCTAAAAAAGAGAAAGTGGAGAAAAGAGAAAGACCAAAGTAGAAAAGAGAGGGTAGAGGTTGGAGTGAGTGAGAAGAAGTAAGAGGGACTGCGAGGGTGCTCTCTCCTCTCCTCTTTTAGTTTCATATCGAGATTGAGAAGGGTATATATATGTATATATATACACGGAGCCTTGGCGCAATGGTAAGAGTTGCTACCGTGTGACCTTG
The DNA here is from genome assembly GCA_035771175.1 of Paratinospora sagittata. Taxonomy (NCBI): domain Eukaryota; kingdom Viridiplantae; phylum Streptophyta; class Magnoliopsida; order Ranunculales; family Menispermaceae; genus Paratinospora; species Paratinospora sagittata. The sequence goes on from CM069603.1 coordinate 36,397,927, forward strand.
TGGTCACGGGTTCGAGTAGTGGAAACAGCCTCTTGCAAAGCAAGGTAAGGCTATGTACAATAGACTCAAATATAGTCCGACCCTGCCGCAGGACCCCACATAGGCAGGAGCTTCGTGCACTGAGCTGCCCTTTTTTATATATAATGATATAACGCATGTATTCTATGTATGTTATTTTTACTCCCTCGCATTTTTGAACCTTCTATGGGAATACCATTTGGTATGAAGTCCATACTCCTATCTATCTTCATCTTTCTCAAAAGCTTCAACTACAAATTGTCTAAATCTTGTGAGAATAGTCTCTAATTTTCTCAATGCCCTTAATCTCTTCAAAACCAAGGTTTTAAAAATCATGAGGCGTAATTAAGGCGATTTCCCTTCGTGAGGCGAGGAGTAAGCCTCAAGGCAATACGAGGCGTAAGACTCATATTTTTATAAAAAGAATACATAAAAGCTTTTATATGAATTCTAAAAAATCAATATCATTAATAAATAGATAAACATGAAATATAAATAAACTTGAGCTTTTTTTTTTTTTTTTGTATACTTACCTCATCACATAACATTGCTTTTAATAATGTTTATAATAATTGATGTTGATATGTTAACAAGGCATATATTACAAGCCAAGATTTTTCAAATGTTATGTTTTTATATATCAAAAAAGTAAAAATTGTAGAAAATTAACAAATAAAAGACAACATTATTAAATATTACCACTTCCTAGTTTTCACATTCTTAAGTAATTAAGTTTTTAAAGTTGTTCTTATGATGCGCCTTGCAATTCACTTGGTAATGTGTATATAGTTTATAAAAATCTAGGCTTCGAGCTTCAAAACTTGGAGCTCTCCTAATATTGTATATTACAGATTTTAGAAAGAAAAGGAGTTGGCGTATTTATACTAATATCAATCGAAGTGTTTTGGAAAGAAAAATGTAATAGGTAAAACGATTTAGAGTTTAGGCTTGCAATTTTAGAACTTGGATTGCTCCTAAATAATTAAGATTAGAACCTTTAAAAAGAAAAAGTGTGTTTAGTCTAGTATTAGTTGAAGTATTTTGGAAAAGCATAGGAAAACGTAAATAGAAAAGGGGGGATTAGGTTGAGCTTTATGGTTAAGCCTCACATAACCTTAAGGTGTAAGTCTTAGGGCATAAGCCTCATGTAATCGAGTAAACCTCAAAAAGGTATCATTGAGGCTTTAAGCCCTGAGGCGGTTTTCAATAGCCTTGAGGCTCGCCTCGCCTCAAGGCGTAAGCCTCAATAGATTTTTAAAACTATGTTCAAAACTGCCCTTCTCTTTATGTCTCTCATTCAACAAAATATGAAAATAATCCCTCATCTTTTGTTAAGATAATCATTCACAACAACCCCTTTGATTCTTAGTCTTAATGCATCTATCTTGATCTCTGTCTCTACTTCTCTACTTCTCTTCTCCCACAATTTAGCAATTTGGTATACACCCATCTCATCATCTTTAGTACCTAACCCATGATACAAGTTAGCATATGCTTTATACTCTTTTTGTTTGCTTCTTTAGTGTTTTTAAATTAATTCGTCCATCCCATCCCTTCTTTTTTTTTGTTTCATGCAAGCTTTATAGCAAAATCGTTTTAGGGTGTGTTTGATAGCTAAGAAAATTTTCCTTGAGAAAATGTACTTGAGAAAATTTTCTCATGGTTGTTTGATTGAGAAAATTTTCTCATAATTGGTTATTAATTAGTTATTCAGTTATATGATTGTAACTTCTTCAAATTAGTGTATAAAATTTTCTCATGAAAAAATTTGATTTTCTCACCCCCTTAGCTAAGAAAATTATGGTGAGAAAATGGTGGGCCCGAGAAAAAAATTTATTTTTTTCTCACCTCTTTTGCCAACCTCAAACACTAGAAAATGGAGTTTTCTCAAGAAAATAACTATTTTCTCGAGAAAATTTTCATTTTCTCAGCTATCAAACACACCCTTTGCTCTAATACTTCCCTAAACTTCTCATTCCACCATCAAATTCCCTCAATGAGGATGCCTTTCCTCTCTATATTCATCTAAAACCTCTATTTCTGTAACTAATCACAAGAAATATGTTTCGCCAAAATACATGTCACGTTTAATTATTTATTTGTTTTGAGGACGCCACCTGCAGGGGGTAGGGGGGAATTAAAGTCCGTTGATTGTCATTTTATGTCTACATCTTCTATTCTTTTAGGTTTCACCAACTAATTTTTACGCAATTGGCTCCTTTTTTCTCTTCAATCACTAAATACAAACATCTAAAACCATTAGGCAATAACTATATTGTGTAGTTAAAACTTTTTTCTTACAATAATTATACAATTCTTAAATGATATTCATGATATGCAATGATGTTAAACTTTATCATTCATATATCTATAGCATCACAAACAATGAGACAATGAAATAGTAATATTTTGATGTTTGTCAACTTCTAATCTAGTTTACTTCCTTGTAAGAAGCACACAAAACATTTTAGTGAAGGAAGTTGGTTATCTAAAGTTACAAGATTGCCTTTAAGATTATATAATAAAAAAAAACTTAAAATACTCTCTTCAGGACTTCAAAATATGTTACAGTAGTAATACAATTGTAGGAGAGATTAATACCAATGATTTTAACTTTTAAGATGCAAACCTATTTGTACAGGTCATCCATAGCAGCAAAATAATACTACTTTATCACATGAGCAGAGAATAATGCTAGGATTTCTACTGAATGAAAAATGAATACAAAAAAGAGATTGAAGAAAGCTTATGTAGCATATAAGGAAAATTACTAGAATATTCTTTCCTAAGAGCTAATACAATAATTACATAATTACTCTAATAAAACTATTAAGTACATATCATGAATACAGATTACATGATAAAAGATTGTCTACTCACACATGCCATTCATGCAAACATCACAAAAGAAAAGGGAAAAACATATAGAAGAATATTGCAGTGGCGACTTACCTCTAAAGAAACATCCCTAAGCCGCCTTCCAGTTCGAGCACAGCAAATGCGGACCACATGTTCATCACAACTCCCACTGATGACATAGTCTCTTCCATTCAAGTAATATGACCGAGTATAATTATGAGCACTTCCTGTTGGAGCTATCTCAAATTTTGTATGGACCCTTCCATCTACTGCTAAATGTTGTTTAACCTGCAGTTTAACTAGTTAACTCAAATGACACCAAATATAGTGCTCCAGTTTTCTATCAGTTATATTTTCGAGTATTTATGCATGGAAAGGACTTTTGAGCATAGTCTAAGTGCCATGCAGGCTGCTGGGCCAGCTGCTCAACAATACCTTCATATGCTACATTTTGTTGATCAATTCTTTGATCAGGCTGGGATTAGATGTATTGGCCTTCTGGTTGTTGCTTGTTATTAACTTTGACCAAGAAAAAGTTCATATTACCCTGGCCTACATTCATAAGTGTTCAAAAATTATTTTGATCGAATATAGGTATCATCTACAGATATACCTCATTATCAACAGCTGACGAGAGTAGATAGTGATCATCTGGAGAAAAGCAAACCATCACATTTCCTCTTGAGCTTGAGGATGTATAGCATGGCCTCAACGGTTTCTGTCTTAAGTCCCACATCTTGATATCCCGATCAAATGATGAAGTAGCAAAGATAGAGGGGGAATGATGTGCAAACTTAGCAACGTTGATATGCCCGTGGTGCATATCAGGGATGACCTGTAATCGCTTTCCACTGTTTATGTCATACAGAGCTATATTTTTTGAGTACCCACTAGCAATAAAATGTTCATCTGTGGAATTAACATGAAGAGATGTCAATTGCTCAAAATCTTCAAATGCAACAAAGTTTGCACGGGAATATCTTTCTGTAATTGTTGATGGCATTTGGTGAATATCATATAATTGCAACGAACCATTATCAGAGCCAGCAATAAGCTGATATACAACACCAGCATAACAAAGATTACCAAGTCAGCAAAGAATCAATACATGTAAAAAAGAGATGTTAGAAACATTCAACAATGGCTAAATCTAGCTGATAAACAAAGCAATTAAATTCTAGTTATAGAATGGCAGATCATTTGAATGGTTCAGTCTCTATTTTTTTTTCTTTTATTTTTTTGAGCAGAAATAACAATTAATGTTTTATTGCAAAGTTTTGAATTGTTACAACTATGGTGTATGAAAATGCACCAGAAGTGCACTAATCACTCAAAGTTTACTAACAAAATACCCTTCCCTGACAGCTATGGCCATGTCTATCCCTAATTAAGTTCATTCTCCATCATCTAGCAAGCTCCCCCAATATTTAATAAATTAAACCAAACTGGCTATGCCTTTAATAGAAAGGCATAATTTAAAACACAGTTAAGTCTCAAAGAGTGAAACAGGTAATTTCATTAAGTTCTATATCCGTGTTTCTTTTGAAAATGGGAACATCATAGGAAGACACGCTACGGCAATTTGAAACAACTTCCATTGTATTTTGGTAATTTTACTCAAAGTTAGGTAAACCCCTATAATACTGATGCATCGTTCAAAAGCAGAAATATTCATGGTTCAATCACTACTGGAAAAGAAGTTGCACATAAATTCTTAATGAAACAATTAACATGTTCTTACTCTCATGGTATACGCATACCTTTGATGGATGCGTTTTAAGCCAACAGAGCCCTATAACACTGTTAAATGTTCCTATTGATGGCATGCAACCAACAAGTTCTGCACTCTCATGGTTGATAACAACTATCTCCCCATCCAATGTGCCAAAAACCATGAGACTGGAGTTGGATGGATGATACTCAAACTGCCGTGGACGAAAACTCTTCGTTTCTTCCTTTAGAATGCTGCTAATCTTAGACACGGAGTGAATAAGAGGCCATGTGGATGAACCAACTTTAGCAGCACAAATTGATCTGGAGAAGAAACAATGGCTATTTCTCAAAGGATATGGCTGCTTTACATTGTGAGGCTTTCCCAAGTGACCAATAAATGTCCCCATTTCACGCCTTCGCAAGATATTAACAAGACTTTCTTTTCTTTGTTGGTTGTATGGCAAATACTCGTAGTATTGAGAAAAAATAGTTCTGGCTGCTTCCCTGTCTGTCCCTTTTATGGGTATATTGTCCAAAACTTCCAAATGGGGTAATGAAGTTATCATGTACTCCCGATAGTGTTTCTCAAAACAAATGGGAGAAGGATGATGAGACACATACTTCTTTGGAGCAACATCAGCAACATTTCTCGAATGCACAAAGCTTGAAGTATAAGCCCTTGTTTCTTCAGTGAAAGATATGCTAGATGCAACCTGCAAAAAAGACAACAAATTCTGTAACAGTTACAGAGCCATTTAAAGCTTCCTGTTACATTATCCAAAACACCAGCCACAGGAATATAACTGGATTACCTCATTTGCCTGCATAGACTGTCTTAGCATATCAGTAGAAACACCTGAAGCTGGTTCCTCCAAACCCATTCTTCTTTGGTAATCTGAGAAGTCCACTTCACTATCATCTGACGATGATTCTTCAGTTGTATATTCAAGAGGTTCACGACAAAAGGCCAAGTTATCAGCAAGAACCAAGTTCTCAAAAGATTCTTTGATGCGAGAGTACTGTGAATTTTGAAATCTGAGATCGTCACTGGTAATGGTTGGCATTTCATTGTACAGGTGCTTGTCCAAATGGCCAACACCAGCTTTCTCATAAGCATGAGAAATTTCTTTCTCACTGAATGATGTTGGACATGGCCTGGTGTCATTGCAACACAAACAGTTCTGGAATCGAAGCTCCACCAAAGAAGGGAATTTTGATAGCACAATACTGGTTGTCCAGAGATTAGAAACTCTTGTTTCACACATGGAGAGACACCTCAGATTTGGCATACAAGTGAAGCAATTCTCCCGAAAGCTAGTGAGTGAAATACTGAAATCCAGATTAAGGGTATGTAACTGCATAAAGTTCCCTGTCATGTTTAACTTCCGTATATGAGAAGACCTCAAGTTCAAGACTTGGCACATCAAGCCATTAGTGGAAAGATCCCTTCAAGTGAAAAAGAAACAAGGAGGTTAATAGAAATTGTTCTTAGGATGCTCTGCTCAAGTCACAACTTAGTCATTGTATACAGGCCATCTTCCATTTGCAGGAAAAGAAAATGGAAAATGAAACTACTGAATGCAAGTATCTCCTACAAAAGAAAAAATAATGACTGGAGGATTAGATTGTCAACAAGGGAAGGGTTAAGAATTAAAGCAACATGAAGTAATAAACATGGGCAAACATAATTTTTAATAAATTTATCGCCTACAAATCTGGATGGAATCAAAATTCCCAAATGCATTTTCAAGCATCTTCAGTTTTTTAAATCACTGAATTATATTAAAATACAAAAAATCAATACAGGTTTGGAAAAAACCAAAATAATTCACAAAATTTAAAATATATTATAATCTTTATTTTTTTAAATAAATACTTGTAAAAAAGCCAACCTTGATTTTATTAAAAAATGTTCTTTAAGGGCTGCAAATATCTGAAATTGAACCTTAATCTCATGCACAATGCAGTTACCACAAAAACAGAAAAAAAAACAAGTATCAAGACTTCAAGAGAAAAATAAAATATTCGAATAACTATATGTTAATCAACTCATAAATCTCTGATATATGCAAAAATATTATTGTGGTTTATTGAGTCACCAAGTCATCGTAAAAGTAATTGTAAGATTATTATTTTTGTTTCTTGAGTCACACAAGTCACCGTAAAAGTAATTATAAGATTATAATATTATTTTTTTTTTTTAAATAAAGATAACTCAAAAAAGTAATATAAACAACACCATCAGGTAAATAAATGTATCCACCCATTAATGACCATCTTCCTTCCAAAACAAATTCACAAGTAAAGGACCCTTAATATTTTAAATTATTTTGCAGTGAGTGAGAATTTTTTGTTCTGCTTCTTTTAGTTTCATTTTTCCAATTTCTTTCACAATAGTTTCAACACCTTGAAACATCAACTACAACTATAGTACCAAGAAAGTAACTCCAATGCTCCAAATATTGTTATTAATGATAATTACTCCATTTCGCCAGGCCTTACCCATTTCCTAACCCAAACAAATTTCTCAAGTCTTTAAATTCATCTAGATCTAAGCTGTCATAATATTTCATTCACCGTGGGCAGACTACATTATCTTATAGATAAGGGAAGTGCAAGGAATTTGTGGAAAAGCTACAAAATATACATTCCAAATTACAGAAATTAAGAAGAAGAAAAAATCCGTAACTCATTTAACTAGAACTGCAAGTAGTGACATGGCCAAGATCACGGTGATAAATTTGTAGAAAATAAACTCTTCTTTGTTTATTCATGATATTTTTTTTATCCTTTTCAGGTTTCCTAGCATCCTTGCGCTACAAGGACAATGGGCATGCAACAATCGGGAATGTACCATATGCAGGTGAAATAAAGCACTACAAGTTTAGTAGGAACTAACTAACCACAATTGACCTCTTTATGTGGCGGCCTCATGGCTATTTGGATTTTATGGAATCTCTAGAGGGAGGGACATATTTTTTTGATACACCTCTTGTATGCTGATTGGTGGGTCTTGGCACAATGGTTGACGTTTCTCCACTCTAACCTGGAGGTTATTGGCTCAAATCAAAAAACACTCTCCAACAAAGAGGTAAGGCTACATACAACGTCCCTTCCCTAAATCTCATAATAGCAAGAATCCTCATGCGCTCAGTACACACTTTTACCTCTTATATGTATTATGGTCTTCTTCTTTTTTTGGGTCAAGAAACAAGCATGCTCATCTTAAATAGGGTAAAGGATGTCAATCCAACTATGCTAAGTGTCAAATCTCTTCTTCCTTTGAATCCAACTATTTTCAAAGATTTTAGGGGTAGTTTCAACATCCATACCATGGAAGGGATACATAGTATACAAGGGTAACTAGTTAAGGAAGATCAAAAGAGCCAAGTGGTAGAGATTATTTGTTTTCTAGGGCCCAACCCACTAAGTTTCACCAGTACTTTTTTTCCTCACTCTTAATGACACTTCCATTTGTAAGAAAATAAAATAAAAATTTAAAAAAAAAAAAAAAAAAACTTGAATACCAAATATAATCACCTAGACCTAAACATAACACCAAAAAAATACAAGGTTTTCTATGCCCAAGGCAGAAAAAGACGGCTAAAAAATATAATATTTGTAAAAATACATTCAACAACACATTCAGATAGCATGCCCAGGAGATCTAAAGCAATTGGAGGATAGCTTTATTTGCTACGTTTAGGTCAATTTGTTAGAAACAAACCATAGAGTTTTTGGGGATAAGTCCAAGCAAGCTCATAATTTTAGGGATTCATCCAAGTTAGCAGCAATACATTGTCAAGGTCTTCTAATCTGAGGGTGGTTATTCCATTTTTTATTGGATTAGAAGTTGGGCCAACTTAATGTAACTTGGTTTTGTTCTTAGGGTTGGAGTACCTCTGGCACTACTTTTCCGTATTGAATAAATTATTCTTGTTTCCTTCCAAAAAAAAACAAAAAAAACACCATTCAACAACACAAAACCTAGAGTTTTTGCTTCTATTTGGTGAGAATTCTAAAAAATGTAGGATACAATCAAAATCCAATAAGTAACAACTAACAAGATCACAAAATTAAATTTCTTAAAGCCAGAATTCTAAGGTTTGAAGGCTCAAACGTTGTGTTTTCAGCAAATACAATGAAACATATACCTAAACTGTTGCAACCTTTATCTTTCATAAAACAGAATATTTGATATTTTTGGATGCAATTACTAGAATCTAGAACATCGACAATTGGTGATTTAGGTGACAAACTTTACCATTAGAATGAGAGTTGGTTTCTAACATGGTAGAGATCTTGGACTAGAGTCTCTTTGCTGGCATTTAAATGTTTAGTATTTGTTTGTTCTTCTATCTCCCGTCCATCCAAGATGTACAAGGTGAGGCTACACGTGAGGAATATTAGTAAGAGTTTGATATACATTATTGTTCCTCCACTTGACAACATAGGCTTTAGGTCAAGCAGTTTCTGATATGCTTTAAAGGCGAGATGTCGGCGAGATTTCCGGCGTGATTTCAGGATTATGTTTGAAATCCTTTTCTTTTTTTCTTTTTTTCTTTTTCAGGGGGTTACATTCTTCCCGCCTTAAAAGAAATTTCGTCCCGAAATTAAAGTATAAGCTTACTTACTTGCTGACGTTCAACTTTTTCCACTGTTGACCAGTTGTATCTCGAAACCTAGAGTGTTCTTTGGAATAAGTCGGCGTATTTGGCCTTCATTTCACTTTCGGGTTCCCAAGTGGCTTCTTCCACTCCATGATGCTTCCACAACACCTTAACTAATGGAATGTCTTTGTTTCTCAAACTATGAACTTTCCACTCTAGGATCTTTAAAGGTCCTTCTTCATAGGTGGCATCAGCTTGTACTTTTACTTCTTTCCAATCGACGGTGTGGGAAGGGTCTGGTTCATATTTTCGCAACATCGACACGTGGAACACATTGTGGATGGCGGATAAACTAGTTGGCAAGTCTAGTTTGTAAGCATTCTCACCAATTCGATCACTGATCTTGAACGGACTGATGAACCGAGGCGATAATTTCTCTTTCTTACCAAACCTCATGATGCCTTTTTGAGGGTTTATTCTCAAAAATACCTTACCACCTTTTTGGAACTCTAGAGGTCGGCGCCTCTTATCTGCGTAGCTCTTCTGCCTACTCTGTGCAGTAACTAGCCTTTTCTGGATCAACTTCACTTTTTCGTTCATTTCCATTATCATATCAGGTCCTGTAAGTACCTTATCTTCCCAATCGGCCCAACACAGTGGTGACCTACACGGTCGTCCATATAGAGCTTCATATGGAGCCATTTGTATACTTGCCTGGTAACTATTGTTATAAGCAAACTCTGCTAGGTGTAAGTATTTACTCCAATTTCCCTTGAAATCTAGTACACAAGCTCTCAACATGTCTTCTAAGATTTGAATAACCCTTTCGGATTGACCATCTGTCTGAGGATGATAGGCGGTGCTCATGGTTAATTTGGTTCCCAATTCCCGCTGTAAGCTCTGCCAGAACTGAGATGTGAATAAGGAATCTCTATCTGACACTATCGATTTGGGTACTCCGTGTAACTTCACAATCTCTTTAACATACAGCTCACCCAGTTTACTAATCGGATCTGTGGATTTAATAGGTAAGAAGTGCGCCACTTTAGTAAGTCGATCCACAATTACCCAAACCTTATCCTCACCTTTCTGATTTCTAGGAAGAGCTCCGACGAAATCCATTGCTATGTTATCCCATTTCCATTCAGGGATTTCTAAAGGTTGTAACAATCCAGACGGTCTTTTATGTTCGGCTTTAACTTGCTGACATGTAAGGCATTTAGACACATATTTGACCACATCACTTTTCATACCTTTCCACCAATAATTTTTCTTCAAATTTTGGTACATCTTATCTCCACCAGGATGTAAAGTGTATTTAGTCTGATGTGCCTCATCAAATAATGTCTTTTTAATTTCCTCAATTCTGGGTATACAAATTCGATTTCTGAATGTCAATAATCCCTCTGAATCGATCTTGAAATTTGCATTTCCATTATTGGCTCTTACATCTGCCACCCATTTTATCAGTTTTCTATCTTGAGCTTGACCTTCCTTAATTTGATGTAGTAGGTCTAGCTTGCAGCTCATATTATATAAGAAAATCTGATTTTTACCTTTTTGTATGCCCAAATTATAATCTTCAATAAATTGGTACATCCGGGCTTTTTCTGCATCGTTCTTGTAAGATTTTCAACTTAAAGCATCTGAGACTACGTTGGTCTTCCCTGGGTGATAATGCAGCTGAAAATCATAATCATTCAGCAATTCCATCCATCTCCTTTGCCTCAAATTTAACTCCTTTTGTGTATAGATGTACTTCAAACTCTTATGACCAGAGTATAGATCAAATTTCTCTCCATAAAGATAGTGTCTCCATATCTTCAAGGAAAATACAATAGCAGCCAATTCTAAATCATGAGTCGGGTAATTCTGTTCATGAGTCTTCAGTTGCCTAGAAGCATAAGCAACCACTTTACCTTCCTACATCAGAACAGTGCCAAGACCATTCTTAGAAGCATCAGTGTAAATAACATAACCGACTCCGCTTGCAGGAGTGATCAATATTGGGGATGTGGTTAATCGTC